>CM018683.1:0-140277 GCA_009363875.1 Mikania micrantha | reverse complement strand
AATTATATAAAAAGAAAAAGTTTAGAAAAAAAATGATAATAATAAAAATATAAAAGAAATGAAGAACAAAAAATAATAATAAAAAGAGAAAAAGAAAAAATTTTATAAAAAAGAATTATAACTTGTTATACTTGTGGTAAAAAAGACATACCTCAAAAAATTGTTATTCTAAAAGAAAATTAATGAATTAAATATTTCTGATGAATTAAAAGAACAAATAAATAAAATTTTAGAAACTAAAATTAGTGATGAAAAATTTTCAGATTATGATAGTGATGATTTAAATTATATTTCTGATAGTAATATTAGTAGTAATAATGAAGAATGTGAATGTATAGTCCATGTGTATGTAATATTGGATCAATAAATATGATTAATGATGAAGAAAATCTAATATTATTAAAACTATTAGAAGAAATTGAAGATTTAAATCTAAAACAATTATATTTAGATAAATTAAAAGAAACTTTTAATAAAAAATCAACTATAAAAGATAATACTGAAATTTATAATTTAGAAGATATTTATAAAAAATTTAAGAAAATAGAAAAACCAATTACTATGCAAGAATTACAAGAGGAATTAAAAAATATAAAGGAAGATATTACTATAATTAAATCACAAATCAAAAATATTGAAAAGGAAAAGAATAAAATAGAAATTGATAGTAAGGTTAATAAAATAAATATGTTAAAAGATTTAAATTATCAGAAATGGTATACTAAAGTAAATATAATTATTAATAATGAGTTTAGAATAACTTTAACAGCTTTAATAGATAGTGGAGCTGATATGAATTGTATTCAAGAAGGAATTATTCCTACTCAATATTATGAAAAAACCTCCTATAGATTATCAACAGCAAGTGGATATCGACTTATAATAAATTATAAGTTATCAAATGTACATATATGTAAAGAGGGTTATTGTTATAAAATGCAATTAATATTAGTAAAAAATTTAACATCACAAATTATATTAGGAACACCTTTCATTACTCAATTATATCCAATAACTATAAATAGTAATGGAATAAGTACTAAAGTTTTAAATAAAGAAATTATATTTGAATTTGCTGAACCAGTTTTATCCAAACAAATAAATATGATAAATTTAAAAGAAAAACAAAAGAAATTTTTAATAAATGAAATAAAAAATGAACGAATAAAGAACAATTAAATGATAAATCTATTATTACTAAAATTAAGAATATTGAAGAAAAATTTATAAAAAATGTTTGTGCAAATATACCTAATGCTTTTTGGCAAAGAAAACAACATATTGTAAATTTACCATACATAAAAGATTTTAATGAAAAAGATATACCAACAAAATCTAAATCTATACATATGAATCAAGAGTTAGAGGAATATTGTAAGAAAGAAAAAAAGATTTATTAGATAAAAAATTGATTAGACCTTCCAAGTCTCCTTGGTCATGTTCTGCATTTTATGTAAACAATAGTGCTGAATTAGAAAGAGGTGCTCCTAGATTAGTCATAAATTATAAACCTTTAAATAAAGTTTTAGAATGGATTAGATATCCTATACCAAATAAAAGAGATTTATTAAAAAAGATTTATGAAGCTAAAATATTTTCAAAATTCGATATGAAATCAGGATTCTGGCAAATACAAATTGCTGAAAGAGATAAATATAAAACAGCTTTTAATGTTACATTTGGACATTACGAATGGAATGTCATGCCTTTTGGTTTGAAAAATGCACCTTCTGAATTTCAAAATATAATGAATGATATAATTATTCCTATTGGAAAATTTTCAATTATATATATGATGATGTATTAATATATTCTAATTCAATAGACCAACACTTTAAACATTTAAATATATTTTATGATATTATTCATAAAATGGATTAGTAGTTCTCCTACTAAAATTAATTTATTCAAAACCGAAATAAGATTTTTAGGGCATAAATTAAGCAAAATACTATTATACCTATAGATAGAAATTTAGAATTTACTTGTAAATTCCCTGATGAAATTAAAGATAAAAAACAATTACAGAGATTTTAGGATGTTTAAATTATATACATGATTTCTTTAAAGATTTAGGAATAATATGTAAACCTTTATATAACAGATTAAAAAAGAATCCTGAGCCATGGACACAAGAACATACAAAAATTATAAAACATATTAAAAATAAAAAAAAACAATTACCATGTTTAATATTCCACATCCTAATGCTAAGTTAATTGTTGAAACTGATGCTAGTGATTTAGGATTTGGAGGAATATTGAAACAATCTTTAAATAATAATAAAGAACAATTAGTTAGATATTATTCAGGTTCTTGGAATGAAACTCAAAAGAATTATTCTACTATAAAAAAGGAAATATTAAGTATTGTACTTTGTATTAAAAAATTTGAAGATGATTTATATATGAAACCTTTTTTATTAAGAATAGATTGCTTATCTGCAAAACATATTTTAGAAAAAGATATAAAAAATTTAATTTCTAAACAAATATTTGCAAGATGGCAAGCATTATTAAGCAATTTTGATTTTCAAATAGAATTTATAAAAGGAGAAAGCAATTCTTTACCTGACTTTTTATCTAGAGAATTTTTACAGGAAAATATGAGCAAAGACTCTAAAAAGATTATTTTAACAAATCAGCCATCATCAAGTTCTTCTAGTTCTTCTTTAAGAACTCCATTACCAATAAACAATAGATTTACTCCATTATCTCCATTTTCATCAAGACCCAGATCTCCTGCTCCTATATCTTTTAGACCACCTTATTCTTCGGTGATACAAACAAGAACATTACCGCAATCTATTATCAATACAAATATCCAGAAATCTTCTATAAAAAATTCAAATCCATCATCCTCTTCTGATTCTAGCTTTTATTCTATAAACCCAAATTATAAGGTTGTAAAAATTTTAGAACCTATTGAAGAAGAGAAAGTTCAACAAAGCTTTCTTAGTCTTATAGATTTTCTATATCCCAGAAATTGTCATTTCTATGATGGTGAATATAAAACTATAGAATATTATCAAGCTATTCTTGTTGATACTGGTTCTGTAGATATTCAACATATTTTCAATTCTCAAAACCCTTCTAAAATTGATTATTCTAAGATAAAAATTAGAAGAGTTATTACTCTTGAAGAATGGAAATCTAAACCATTCGTTCAAAAAACTCTTTCTAATTTTCATTCTTATCCTCAATACAATTATTACGACTATCAAGAAGCTTGGGAAAAAGCTTTATTATTCAGAAATTTTAATCACTCTTGGTTCATATATTACAATAATCAATTCTCAAACAATTATCCAAGATGGTTTATTAAGTGGTTTAAATATATGGGAATCATTCCTGATGCATCCCAAAGGATATTTCCAGTGCCTATAATAAGTTAATAGAATATTTTAAACAAGAAGGAACTCCAGATTTCGAATATACTCTTCAATTTATGACTATATTTCGAATTCCTTGGATTTTTTCTTGGACTTACCATTATCAAGCACAACAAGATATTTCTCCCCCTCTTCTGTTGAGACACTACAGAAGTAAATGGTGGAATAAATTTTCAATAGACAAAGCCAATGTCTCTGCAGTACAAAACTATTATAAGTCTATAACAAGTCCACATGAGAGATCTGTCACACCCCGATCGTTGCGGAAGCGTACGGTGTGACTTTCAAGGTTCCTCATCTATCCTTCACTATGTTTCACCCTGTTGAGTCTAGTTCTCATGGACTCTCCTATGTGTCTCCAAACATTGAGCTTCCAGCTCCACCCCCTGTATTTTAGGCATCTGAGAAAACATGGTTTTAAAAAAAAACAATCAGCATATTGCTGGTGAGTTCACATATTTACTTGTTCAAAACGTATGTAATGTATCTCAAATGATTCGAACGTTTGCATAAAATATTTTCATAAATGCATGCAATGTATCCAAAGCATTCAAATGTTTTCATAAAAATAGTTCAAAAATGTTAGTGCCCCAAACTGGGAGTAAAACATTGGTATTCAATGCAGACATTGTTTCATTTCAACAATGCCGTGTTTCTCTGTTCTGACCAGCAGTCCAATTATAACTCCAGGGCTCCCGTAACCGAGTTGACGAGTTCAGTGTTTGCCCCTTCCCAATGTCCTTGTCGCAAGACATTGTGTGTTTAGCCTTATTGAGCGCCCGCTCGACATCCAGTCGTGGTTTTAGCTACGAACCACGGGCGAGGATTGTCAATCACAAATAGAATCTATTCTCAATAATCACGCCCCCCCCACGGTTAACGGTTACAGAATAGGGGACTTAGCGACAAATGTTCAACCCGAGAAATAACGACAAGCCTGGTCATATGTTTTTCCCACTGTCACGTGTCTCAATCAAATGTTTTACAACGCTTTCGTTTCCATGTCTCGCAAAATGTTTCAAAAGTTTTTCAGCATAACACATGATGCAAAATACGTTTTCATGTTTCACAAATATAACAAAAGCATTTCAGAGTTCCACCTGATCTCATCAGTATTCATGTATCACACAATGTATCAAACGAGTTCAGTGTTTCACCTGATCAAATCAGGTATCATGTTCCACAAAATGTATCAACACGTTTCAAAGTTTCACCTGATCAAATTAGGTACCATGTTTCACAAAAATGTATCAAAATGTTTTCAGAGTTCCACCTGATCTCAAATTAGGCATCATGTTTCACAAAAATGCGTCAAAACTGTTTCATAGTTCCACCTGATCACATCAGGTTTCATGTTTCACAAAATGCATCAAAAACTGTTTCAGAGCTCCACTTGCTCAAATCAGGTTTCATGTGTCACCCAAAATGTATCAAAAACCGTTTTAGAATTTCACCTGATCAGATCAGGTATCATGTTTCACAAATGTATCAGAACTGTTTTCAAAACTCCAACTGATCAAATCAGGTATCATGTTTCATCAAGTGTTTCAAAAACTAACTCAAAACTTCATAATAATCAGTATGTTTCAAACACGTTTTTATGTTTTCTCATTCCCCGAGTTCAAAGCCAAAATACATAAAAGGGGATTCGTGAACTCACCAGCAATATGCTGATTGTTTTTTTTTAAAACCATGTTTTCTCAGATGCCTAAAATACAGGGGGTGGAGCTAGAAGCTCAATGTTTGGAGACACATAGGAGAGTCCATGAGAACAAGACTCAACAGGGTGAAACATAGTGTAGGATAGATGAGGAACCTTGAAAGTCACACCGTACGCTTCCGCAACGACCGGGGTGTGATAGATTGGTATCAGAGCCATAGGTTATAGAGAATTAGGTTGACTTAGAGACCTAGACTATAACCATAGGCTCGTATAGTGACACTGAGAGCACCGAACGTAGCTAACGAACAAAACTTGTTTTGAAAGCCAGGATAATCAGGTGGTACGAATTCCAGTTATGAGTGGCCAGCGTAACTGAAATTCGCAACACGTGTGCGTTCTAGTGAAGTTCAATACAAGCAGAACAATAATACTAGTAAGGACGAATAGTTGCTTTGAGATGGGAAGAGATGTCATATCATGATTATGTTGAATGCTATTATTCAATATTCACTTCATGATATTGATCTGAAGATTTTGTCTATATATCAATGGAAAAACCACGTGAACGCTACATATATAGACATATTCCATGTGTGATTCTGAATGATACGCCGAGTCTCAGCTCAGGTTCTGACTCAGATCCGTCAGAAGTTTCTTCTGCAGCATCCTTAGTAGTACCTCAGATTTTACACATACCACCACATCCACAGATATCTGATAATGATACCTCGGTGGACAGATGGCTAGAAGCCCATCACCTCAGAGAATCCTTATCTATACGAGAATTACAGAGGATAGGATGAGACAGATTACGGTTTATAAAGTGATCTCAGTGCTCATCTCTGAATATATGGTGCGGTATCATTTTTGAATACCTAATGTGGTATCATCTCTGCATACCTTGTGTGGTATCTCCTCCATCGTTTGTGTGTAAACATATGAACTATAAGTTAATGTCAAACTTGTGTGAACAATTCTGTTTGAGAACATATCTATTGCCTGCATGGCAACATATCATAAAATTGTGTGAACAATTCGGTGTGAGAACAATTCTATGTGAGAACATATATATTGCCGGTGTGGCAACGTATCATAAGACTGTGTGAACATGTCTGCGTGAGAACATCTCTGTGAGACAACGTATCTAGATTGTGTTAAGTAGTTATACTGTATTTCATATAATCACAATTTCAATATTAGAAACTTTCAGTATAACTGAATACGATTGAACTTATGTGATTGAACGAGTTATATATTTAATGTTCTTGAACTGATTTGAGTTTGTCAGCATGAGAGCAGAACAATGGCTCCTAAATGATGTTGATCAAATAAGAAATCTACCAAGAACGTTATTAACTCTGAGTCGAACCAAGTTCCACCAGTAAATGTGAATCAAATCCAGATTCACGGGTTAGTCTGGAAACAAATACAGTTCCACTTAGGAATCCTGGAGTGAACACTTTTCCACCTGCTGGTGCAAGTGGATCTGAACTAAACGAAGCAATGATAGCACGGATTGTGTGAGAACAGCTATCTGCTTGTGGTGTTTTGGTACAACACCAACCTCATGTCACTGCGGGTTCTGGTGGGGACCACAATCACACTGAGTATAATGTCACTGGTGGCAACGAGGGAAACTCATAATATCACTGAGACAACAACAACAAAAACAACTGTACCTGATCCACCTCAGCAAGGATGTACTTACAGGTACTTTGCTTCTTGCTATCCTCCTACTTTCACGGGTAAAGAAGGAGCGACTGGACTGTTAAGGTGGATTGAGGAAATGGAGACCAAACTCAAGATCAGCTAGTGTTTGGAGGAGCATAAGGTGTCTTATGCTGCTTGTTCTCTGAAAGAGTCAGCTCTAACCTGGTGGAATACCCAGGCTAAAACTTTGGGTTCCGTCACAGTTGATTCAATGGGCTGGAATGATTTTAAAACTCTGATTATGTCAGAGTACGGCCCAATCACGGAAATACAAAAGCTCCAGGAGGAATTCTGGAATCACTCTATGATCGGTGCTGATTGTTTAGCTTATACCGATCGATTTCACGAGCTTACTTGCTTATTTCCCAATATGTTTCCTATGGAAGCAGCTTTGATTGAGAAGTATATCAAAGGACTGGTTCCCAGGTTAGGGGAATGGTAACTGCAGCTGAACCCACTACTCTTAAACGTACAATTATCTTGACCATTAAGCTTACCGATGAGGCGGTAAGGAGTGGTACTTTGTCCACAAAAACTCAGACGGCTGTGGCCGTAGTGATGTTGATACTTTTAGTACTGTGAGAGGTACTAAACGAAAGTGGTTTGGCAAGAACAAAACAAAGGCTCCTGTTGAGACTAGTCAGAGCAACCTAGTAATGAAGAACCGAGGTACAACTATTTCTGAAAGGAAAGTTTACAATGGACAGGCGCCTAAATGTATTCAGTGTTCATTTCATCATATTGGGTCGTGTCCTGTTTGTGCCAACTGTAATAGAGTTGGACACTACACCAGGTATTGTAACTTGCCTGCTCAACCATTAAACCAAGCACCCTGACAAACCAATCAAACAAACCGGTCATGTTTTAAGTGTGGAAGTCCTGACCACTTGATGAGAAAATGTCCAAACAATAACAAATCCAATCGATGAAATGAAGCTAGGGGAAGAGCTTTTCAGATTGGTGCAACCGAAGCGAGGCATGATACAAATATAGCCCTGGATACGTTTTGTCTCAGTAATCTTTATGCAAATACGGGGGCAGATAAGAGTTTATCTCTCCTGAAGTTGCATCATTACTTTCATTGCCTGCGGTAGATCTAGATATTCCCTACGTCATTGAATTTGCTAATGGCAAGTTAATCAAAACTAACAGTGTTACTCAAGGATGTTCCTTGAATCTAAATGATTATCTGTTCAATATCGATTTACTTCCTATCGAGCTTGGGAGTTTGATGTCATTGTCGGTATGGACTGGCTTTCTGATAACCAAGCGGAAGTAATATGTCAAAATAAGGTGATCCGTATTCTATTACCTGACGGTAATACACTGATAGTTCAAGGAGAATGAGCTAGTAGAAAGTTTGGTATCCTCGCTTGTATTAAAACTCAGAAATGCTTACGGAAAGGGTGTCAGGCCTTTCTAGCGCATGAGATCGAGAACAGTTCGTTACAAAAACGTATTGAGAATATTCTTGTAGTCAAGGATTTTTCCTGAAGTTTTTCCTGAAGTTTTTCCTGAAGTTTTTCCTGATAATATATCAGGATTACCCCAGTGAGACAAGTTGGATTCGTATTGACTCGATTCCAGGTGCAGCATCGGTAGCTAAAGCTTCTTATTGTTTAGCACTTTCAGAGATGCAAGAGCTCTCAGGTCAACTGCAAGAAATCTTAGACAACGGTTTTGTTAGATTTAGTTTCTCATCCTGGGCACCAGTTCTTTTTGAGAAAGAGAAGGATGGTTCATTCAATATGTGTATTGAAATACGTCAATTCGTAGGGATGGCAGGTTATTAACGCCGATTTATCAAGAATTTTTCAAGGACAGCTGTGTCACTGAACACATCGACGCAGAAAAATCAAGTATTTATATGGGGTTCTCAACAGGAGGAGACATTCCAACTGTTGAAATACAAACTCTGCAACACACCTATCTTGGCATTACCGGAAGGTACTGATAATTTCACAGTGTATTGTGATGTTTCTCGTCAAGGACTTGGGTGTGGTTTAATGCAGAATGATAAAGTGATTGCTTATACTTCTCGGCAATAGAAAGTACACGAGAAGAACTATACCACGCATGGTCTAGAACCTGGTGCAGTGGGGGTTGCACTCAAGATTTGGAGACATTATCTAAACCGAATGAACAAATCAAACTCTTGATGACATGCTCAGAAGCATTCAAAATTCTGGGAAGAGAGGTAAATTTTCATCAAGGTTTGTAGAACCGATCAAAATTCTGGAACGAATCGGATCAGTAGCCTACAGACTTGAATTACCTCCTGAACTCAGTAACATTCATGATGTTCCCATATATCAATCTGAAGAAATGCCTAGCTGATGAATCATTGATCGTACCTTTCAAAGGAATCCAAATTGATGAGAAACTTCAATTCAGTGAAGAACCAGTTGAAGTGATAGATCGAGAATTAAAGGTCTTGAAAACGCAGTCGCATACCTATTGTTAAAATTCGAAGGAATTTACAACGTGGACCTGAGTATACGTGAGAACGAGAAGATCAAATGAAAGCAACATACCCACACCTATTTTCATGATAAATTGTCATCAAGTAAGTCTTTACTAAATTTCGGGACGAAAATTTTATAACAGGGGGAGACTGTGACAACTCAAAATTCTCAGGTTAGAAGCATAACTCGAAAATGAAGAAAATGAGTGTAAGCGAAATCGCGAAACGAGGCTCTGATTTCAAGATACGCTAAATCGAATATAGCAATAGATAAGATGTCAAATATTTTGAGCTCTTCAGGTCTTGAGATTATAACCATTGGAAAGAGCTCGAAAAATCGTGAACGTAGGCGAAAACCGTGCGCAAAACGGAGTTCGTATGCTCCCGGAATCGCGAAACGAAGATAAGATCAAGATATGGCCGCCAAGGACCCGCGCGGTACGCCCGGAAAAACCCTCCGATGTGGGGCGATGCGCCTGGGACAAAAATATCTGGAAATTGGCTTAAAAGTCAAGATTTTCATCCATCATCATCATTTTTTGCTTCTGCTCGACGACACCACCATCACCCACGAAAATTTCATCATCCAATCCATAAAAAAACTCAGTTTTGAAGCCTCTGGAACGTTTAGATCGCATCAAGAAACGTTTATACAAGTCCAGAAAGTCTTTTTACCCGCAGAACTCCGTCAGAAGAGGTAACCGTTCAATTTAACCTTCTAGGTTGATAATGATTGATTAAATCTTGAATTTTAACGTAAAGATATGGTTATTGTTGTTGATTATTGCCTAGATAAGGGATAGAAATAGTTTGAAATGAAGAACTTGAAAGGTTAACGGTGAAATCTTTATTTTGAGCCGTTATAATGTCCGATTATCATAAATCCATACCACAGATCACAATGGTTTTAACCATTTGATTATAACAATGGTTGTGGTTGTCCTGATCATTCTTTGGAATGATCAATGACAAGGATTAACTATTTCTAAACCTGGAATCCATTGAGAAACCATTTTGGAGACATAATCAACAACAATACTAACTTGGTTAATCTGAGAATGTCCTGATTAAACCAACAGGCTATAAATTTCTCAATGAGAACCTAAATCGTTATTAGGTTCTCAGTGAAAACACGTTGTGAGATATTGAACTAAGGAAAGTTCTGAGAATCAGTTTAGAATTAAGTAACTCAGAGAACTCTAATGACATACAGGTTTAGAGTTCAGGAACTAGTGATGCGAGCGTTGTGCACTGTTGTTGATGTGAATCAACTCAGGTGAGTTCACGAATCCCCTTTTATGTATTTTGGCTTTGAACTCGGGGAATGAGAAAACATAAAAACGTGTTTGAAACATACTGATTATTATGAAGTTTTGAGTTAGTTTTTGAAACACTTGATGAAACATGATACCTGATTTGATCAGGTGGAGTTTTGAAAACAGTTCTGATACATTTGTGAAACATGATACCTGATCTGATCAGGTGAAATTCTAAAACGGTTTTTGATACATTTTGGGTGACACATGAAACCTGATTTGAGCAAGTGAAGCTCTGAAACAGTTTTTGATGCATTTCGTGAAACATGAAACCTGATGTGATCAGGTGGAACTATGAAACAGTTTTGACGCATTTTTGTGAAACATGATGCCTGATTTGAGATCAGGTGGAACTCTGAAAACATTTTGATACATTTTTGTGAAACATGGTACCTGATTTGATCAGGTGAAACTTTGAAACGTGTTGATACATTTTGTGGAACATGATACCTGATTTGATCAGGTGAAACACTGAACTCGTTTGATACATTGTGTGATACATGATACCTGATGAGATCAGGTGGAACTCTGAAACGCTTTTGTTATATTTTGTGAAACATGAAAACGTATTTTGCATCATGTGTTATGCTGAAAAACTTTTGAAACATTTTGCGAGACATGGAAACGAAAGCGTTGTAAAACATTTGATTGAGACACGTGACAGTGGGAAAAACATATGACCAGGCTTGTCGTTATTTCTCGGGTTGAACATTTGTCGCTAAGTCCCCTATTCTGTAACCGTTAACCGTGGGGGGGGCGTGATTATTGAGAATAGATTCTATTTGTGATTGACAATCCTCGCCCGTGGTTCGTAGCTAAAACCACGACTGGATGTCGAGCGGGCGCTCAATAAGGCTAAACACACAATGTCTTGCGACAAGGACATTGGGAAGGGGCAAACACTGAACTCGTCAGCTCGGTTACGGGAGCCCTGGAGTTATAATTGGACTGCTGGTCAGAACAGAGAAACACGACATTGTTGACATGAAACAATGTCTGCATTGAATACCAATGTTTTACTCCTAGTTTGGGGCACTAACATTTTTGAACTATTTTTATGAAAACATTTGAATGCTTTGGATACATTGCATGCATTTATGAAAATATTTTATACAAACGTTCGAATCATTTGAGATACACTACATACGTTTTGAACAAGTAAATCTGTGAACTCACCAGCAATATGCTGATTGTTTTTTTTTAAAACCATGTTTTCTCATATGCCTAAAATACAGGGGGTGGAGCTGGAAGCTCAATGTTTGGAGACACATAGGAGAGTCCATGAGAACTAGACTCAACAGGGTGAAACATAGTGAAGGATAGATGAGGAACCTTGAAAGTCACACCGTACGCTTCCGCAACGACCGGGGTGTGACAAGATCACTTAAATCTCCCATTAACCGTTCTGTCAATACTTTTGAAGATCAAGACTTTATTATTAGATTACAGTCTTGTTCAACACCCGAAGAGATGTAAAATATTATCAATGAAATAAAGAATTCTCCTTCTCCATCAAAAAAATCCAATACGCATGAAAACATACTTCAAGATTCTCAAGACCCGTTTGAAGACCCGTATGAGGATATAGGACCTATTTGATTATATCAGATATCTATGTAAAAGTCCCAAATAATACTTTCTTATTTTCAAGAATTATTTTCAAGAGTCAATTATGAAGATGCTCCGTCAACTTTCTGTCAACTTTAATAAAGAAGATGCTTTCTGCTCAACAATTCAAGATGAAGACAATCTACTTTATTCTCTGGCCGACAACTTTAATAAAGAGAACCAATTATTCAAGACGAAGACAAACAACTTTTCAAGAAAGATAACTCTCAATTATTTATCTCAATTATTTTGAAGACTGAGGACGCTGTCTCAATTATTATGAAGCTCTATAAATAGAAGGATTTATAGCTTAGTTATGCATTCGAAAAAATTCTTAGAATTAAATGTATGAAAAATCCTCCCTCTCAAAAACTTGTATTATCAACCTCCCAATGTTCAAAAACCTTAGATTTTCAAATTATAATTGCTCCATCCAATTGTAAGGAACTCATTTGTAATTCAGATATTCAAGAAATAAATCAAGGTATTCTTTAAATATGAGTTGTTTAATTTATGCTTCTGCCATATTGTATGAAAAATTATTGTTTAAAATTTTTTCCTCTGATCTATCCTCTGATCCTTACCAAAATGGTGTGTATATATATATATATATATATATATATATATATATATATAGGGGGAACTTCCTAAGAAAACTAGGATATTCGAGAAAACTAAGAAACCTTAATCTAACCATTAATTAGACAAATCAATGGCCATGATTGATAATGGTATTGTTGTAATTAAGATTTAATTAAAAATTATTAAAATAAATGCAAAAGGGTAGTATGGGTAATGTGTAAAGAATGACTTTAGAAACGTTTAATGAATGGCCATAATTATCGAAATTTTGGAAACTTCCATAACATTCATTGAATGGCTGTAATTAGTCATCTATTTCATCAGGTTCATAATGGCTTTAAATAAAAGATTCACATTCCTTTAATTTTATAGTTTTTATGTTTTATTATCTATAAAAACACAATACAACTTGCAGATGATGAAAATAATGAAATCTCATGAAAAGAAAATTGAGTTAATGTTAATTAGCATCCATTACAAAATGTCTCTGCTCATGATTCCATGCCTGACTTCTACTTTCGTCTTTATAGATGTTATAAAATTGATGTACATGAGTTATTTCATTTTCAATAAAGTGTAATGCCATCTAAAAACTAAAGCAATGTGCCATAAAGCAACATCTATTGATTCTAATTGATGTACATCAAACTGTTTGATTACATGCATGTAATCAAACATTTGTTATATGTATATTCTACATGTGATTACATATATGTAATCAAACATATTGTAAGGTCCATTTTATGCATGCCCATAAATGAATTAACATTTGAGCATATTATGTATAAAAGTACAAATAAAGTAATACATATATGTAATCAGACATTTGTTACATATATATTCTACATGTGATTAGATATATATAATTAAGCATATTGTAAGGTCCATTTTATGACATTTGAAAATACTATGTGTAAAAGTACAAATAAATAATCATTAAAAATCTATTGATACTAATTGTTGATTACATACATGTAATCAAACATTTGTTACATATATATTCTACATTTGATTACACACATGTAATGAAACATAATGTAAGGTCCATTTTATGCATGCCCATAAATGAATAGACATTTGAGTATATTATGTATAAAAGTACAAATAAAGTAATCAATAAAAATCTATTGATTATAATCGTTGATTACATATGTGTAATCAAACATTTGTTACATACTGTGACACCAGTGCCGGAAACGTCACCGGAACAGTGATCTCTACAGTAAACGGACAATAATCAGGTACGAACTATATGTATTTCCTTTCTTATCCTACTCATATCATATTTCATTGTCATGTCATGTCATCAATGAACAGATACAGAATCAGTTCTGAAAACAAAGTTTAGAACAATGGTTCATCAGTCAGATAATTATCTGGCAGTACAGAACAATCATGTGATTTTATGTTAGGATTTTACTATGTATAAACGTATGTGAGGCTTTATAGAACAAAATAACACGGATGTCGTTACGTGAATGCTAAACCGACAGATTATTCGTACAGGTGACGATCTACGAATAAATCTGAAAGCTTAACGTTTTGAATGATTTCCGATAATTAGAAAACAATATTGAAAAGTGGGGTTATCGTCGTATTTGATCGGGTGACGATTCGAACAAATACGCGCGATGACCGCGCGATTCGATTTAAACGATAATTAAATATTTTTGAAATTTTAAAATAAATAAAAGATATTTAGTTAATTTATTAGGAATCACAACCTAAAATAATTTTATAAATTCTATTTTTATAACCGAGTCGTTTCGTTACGAAAACAGCGAGAAACCGACGTTTTTACGCGAAACCACGCGAAACCGAATGAAACCGGGTATTTACCCCTCATTTAATGAGGCAATTAAACCTCATCTACCACCAACCAGCCACCAACACCCATTCTCGTTCATCTCTCTCTCTCTCTACTCTCTCACTAAAACTTCTACCTTCTTTCTAAGATTTCTCACCCAAATCTCAACCATTTCATGTATTTTTGGTGTCTAAACAACCACCATAACTTGTAGATCACGAAAGTACAAGAAATCCGAGCTTTACACCATCTGATTCGAGGTAAAATCGAGCTTTTCGTGACGATTTTAGGGTTTTCAAAACCCTATGTAGAACCTTCTCATTTAACCGATATTAAACCCTCTCATACCCTAGAATCTTCACGAAAGCACTGTAGAATGTTGTAAGAACAAGTTCTGATTCACCATCTCTTCACATAGCTCAGAACCATGACTGACATGGTGATAAACTGCGAAGGCCGAATGGGTCAGCCCAGGTCGGCGAATGACTACAGGCCGAATGGCCCTAACCCTCTTTCGGCGAATGGCCAGGGGAGAAGCAGCCTCTCTTTCGGCGAATGGCCATGGCTCCCTTCGGCCAGCCTTCATTCGACCAACCTCCTCCTTCGGCCGTGGCTCATTCAATCGATCATATCCTCATTCGACCCACCACTTTCGGCAAAACCCTGGTTCGGCCAAGACCCTAGTCGACTAGGTCTTAAGATGGCGCATACACTTGTGTAGGGTTTGAACTAAAAGACCATGAGCATGAAATATAATCAAAAGTGTGTGTATGCATGGGAACTTCCACGTAGATGCATGCATAGGAGGAAATAACCTTAGGGTTTTCATGTAAATCAACCTTGAGACTAATCATTTAACTAAACATAGAAGTTATCAAGAAGAGGGCCATGAGGTTTAGTCTAGAAGTTCTTTTGGTCCATGATACTAGAAGTTCTTTAAAGAAAACATGGGGCGAAGTGTTAATTTGAATTATTAACACTTAAGCCTTAAGACAAGTCATAAGGGCGAGTAACTAACTTAGATGATTTAATTGAATCATCTAGGATTAATTAATCAAAGAACTAATAAGAAATCGATTACATGATCAAAGTTGAGTAATGGGCATGAGGGTGGCCCAGTGGGCTTAACCTAAGCCCATCACGTGTTAAATATTCCTTATCTAAATTACTTATGTTTTAATAAAAGAGATGATTATAAAATTTATTAAAGTAATGATTTTTAAAAATTAATGATTTCTAATTTAATAGTAACTTAAAATGAAATAACTTGAAAATGTTGTAATTAAAGACTTTTAACTAGTGAAGTGGGATCAGGGTTGATTATGGGTAACGTTTTAGACTAGATAGAAGGAGTTAGAGAAACACACTAGTAAATTTGGACACTTAGTTGCACACCGAGACCAAACCCTAGACCCAACGTCTATTATAGACACTTATAGTATTGGAATCTCTTAAAACAACTCAGGTGTTAAAGATACATAAGCTACAAACAACGAGCGCGCATTTTCTGTGGTAATTCTATACAGAGCAACACAGGTGAGTTCATTGCCCCTTTTCTAAACATTTTTGTTTTCAAACGCGGGGCTGAGAAGCATGCGTAAATTATTTTCGTAAGATTATATTTACTTAAATGCTTTTACTTATCATATGTTTATATGTATAATTGTTATCCTAGATTCTATTTAGGTATACAATATACAGGAATTCAAAGTAAGTTGTTTATTCATTATGAATAGATAACCGTTGCAAATCAAAGAACTATTTTCAAAGAACTAACGAACTCTTTCAAAGAACTATTTCAAGGGCGTGTTTTCAAAGAACTATTTCAAGGGCGTGTTTTCAAAGAACTAACGAACTATTTCAAAGAACTATTTCAAGGGTGTGTTTTCAAAGAACTAACGAACTATTTCAAAGAACTATTTCAAGGGTGTGTTGTCAAAGAACTAACGATCTATTTCGAAGAACTAAGTACAAAGAACTATTTCAAGGGTCTAACTGAGAAATATCAAAGATAGCATGTGCCATTCTCAGGTTTGAAAGATGTCCTAGCTAGACTGATCGAATATGAGACGCATGTTTGATGATATTTGCAGTATTCCCTAACTGTTTTGAGGAACATCTGGGAAATGCTCAAAGATAACATGTGCCAAAGAACTAAAGAACTATACGAACTATGGACGATCTAAAGAACTATAAAAGCCTATATTTCAAAAGATGTCCTAGCTAGACTGATTGATTATAGGTCACATGTTTGATGAGGTTTACAGATCTCCTTTACTACTAAGTACCTGATTGCTATACTAGGCTACTCGAGTTGACCAAGGCCCAATCATTAGGACTTAGATTTTATTAAATGTTTATTTATTCATTTAACTAAGCATTTATTTAATTGTCTCTACAATTCTTGTGGTTAATCATACTTGTGTAATGAACTGAAGGAATCAATAGAGATTTCAAATTGTTGTATTTACAGGAACAAAGAACTGAATAACTAATGGGTTAATGGTAGGGATAAAAATGCTTAACTATCATTAACAACAGTGTCATATACGGATTAGTATGTGGTGGGACGGTGGCTGGGCGGGTCGTAGGCTCGACCCTACATATGCCCTATATATAAGCATACCGATTCGAATATTATATGTGAAATTAATGAGGTTAAGGTCTTTACCGAAAAAGGTTTACAGATCATTTTCAAATATTAAACTATATGAACTCACCAACCATGTGTTGACTTGGTCTTTTTGCATGACTTCTCAGGTGACGAACAGGTCAATTAAGAAGCTTATGCTTTTGGACTAGGACTTCAGATAGAAGACTTAGTATTTTTGGACCTGCATACTTTGGAACATCATTAAACAATTATTTTGTATATCTTGTATAGTTACAAGATAGAAACTATATGATGTTTATGGTAGATTTACATTGTTAAATTATAAACGACACTGATGTAATTTAACTTTGTAATTCTATTATATTTAGCATTTCTCATTTGTATCATGTGCAATGTAAACAATCTAATCATTCCGATTATCACTTACGATATCGCACCCCGAGAACCTCCCGCCCGACGGGGACATCGATCCAACCCCGCCGGCTCAGGGTGTGACACATACATATTCTATGTTGCATGTGTCACACCCGGCAATTTTAGGTAAATTGCAACTCTTACAACTTTACATTTCACATTCATACTTGTTGCATTTCATTTAATTATGTTTAATTAGATGAGCTAA
This sequence comes from Mikania micrantha, assembly GCA_009363875.1. NCBI lineage: Eukaryota > Viridiplantae > Streptophyta > Magnoliopsida > Asterales > Asteraceae > Mikania > Mikania micrantha. Next base: position 122,500 of record CM018683.1, on the reverse strand, counting down.
ACACAAACAATTGCGAAACGATACTTCGAGAAACTATCAAATCATACATTGCACATTTGTTTTGGAAACCAAGTGTGGCAAACACAAACACAAAACAATAATTCAGGGAATTATTGAATCGTGCATTACACGTTGATTGGAATAATCAAGCGTGCAAACATTTCGTAAACCACGAACACAAACTATCAAAGATAATTCGAGTAATTATCGAAACACATACACGAGTCTCACGAACGTTGGTGATCAAACAATAAAACAAACAACTTATGTGTTAGTATGAGAATACATGCTAAACATGTACTAAATGTTTAGGATAAACGTTGGGAATCGAACACGAGCGAAATCGAATCAACGAAATCGAAAAACATAAAAATGAACCCATCGCGGTACGCGAAGAAACCATGGCGAAGGGCTTCGCGATACGCGAAGAAAACCTGGAGGCGAGACTCCCTAATCCCATCGTGATACGCGAAGATTATTTTGATCGGCCTCCGCGGTACGCGAAGGCCATGCAGATCAAAATTTTTATACAAACCAACCCCTTTCATTTTCAGTCGAACTTCTTCCACTTTCTTCGAGTTTCTACACTGTATCTCGACCGAAACCTCTGTAAAACTCATTCCAAACCTCTGTTAACACCATTGGAAGTCATTTCTCACAACATTGGTGATTTTGGAGCCCTTGAAGCTTGGAGAAGGAGCTAGGAAGCTAGAAACCACCATCAACAGCTGGAACTTCATCATCAGAAGCTGTTACTACTCAATCCCAGTGGATATTAGCTTCTAAGGTAGTTTTCTATGTTCATTTATAGTTAGATCGCACATGCAATGGGTAAAAACCCACATGCAACTCCATGTGACCATCGAGCACGAATTTGTTGATGATTTTGTGTGATATTGTTGTAGATTTACTGATTTTTGAGTAGAGGATTGTTTAGATTTAAGTTTGGTTGAGTTATGGTTGATTCAATGATGCTTTTGGTACACTTGCCATAAAAGGAAACTTTTATGTTGCAAGCCATAGATTTGTGATGATCTAGACATGATAGACATGTCTAGACATTGTCAAATGCGTATTGAGGTGTTTAGAAACACATTTGGATATTTGATTTTGTCAAAAACGTGGTTTTATAGAAACTTACTAAATATGGAAACCTTTAAAAATCAAAAGAGGGATTTTGATGTTCTAAGATGTTTTGGTGAACTTTGAGTATTGGGATATGCTTAAGAATGATTTCTAAGCATATTGGAAACTTTGATTTTTGAAAACGGACATTTAAACGGATACTTTCCAAATAAGGAAACTTTATTTGGGCAAAATGCCATAAACGGTAATTTAGTTGTAAACGACATGTTTCAAGTGTTTAAACGTGTTTTTACAAACATACTAGAGTTATTACTTTTATGAAATGAGATTTCATAACCATACCTTCCAAAAATAGAAACTTTCTAAATATAGAAAGTTTCCCTGGAAACAAGAACCATACGATTTTCCAAACTTGCTTTCGTGAAAACATTATGATTTGAGTCATAGGATGCATTTTGGTGTCTTACTTGCTATAAGACAACTTAACACAACAAACGTGTCACCAACGATTCGTCGAGTCAACACAAGTCAACACACACACTCGGTTGAGCACACCGACACTTGGAGTTGTATGGATTACAACACACCACGAAACACATACTCACACCTATATGGTTATAGGTGCATACTAGCAGGTGCTAGCATTCGCAAGACGCGAACACACACATACCGGAACTGCTCTATCAGGTGAGTTCACGGCCCCTTTTTATATTTTCTACCTTTGGGGAGAAAACATTGCATACAACTATTTTTGAACAACAACTTACTTTTTGGTTACATTTGTACATGATAATATCGTATATGCATATGTGTGGCATTCATCCACAAATCTGATAAGTCCTCATTAAGCACACCTCGAACCGTTAATAGCGCGTTGCGCTTAGCGTGGTAATTCTAAATCGTACTATTTGGGCTTGACAAGCCCCACTGTTGCGAGCCGTATGGCCACCCCGACTGGAGGTCGAAACAATGCATAATTGACCAAACAACATTTTCCATATCTTGGAGGGATATAGTGGGAGGCAGCATGTTAGCTTCGGTTGCGAACTCGCATATGGTATAACTCATATTAACTAGCTATCAATGGATATTGTATTGTATGGAAATGTAGACCTGCAAAACCTTTACTTTAAACATTTTGATGTTTACTGCTGTTTACTACTGACACAAACCTGTGCTCTCACCAACCTTTGTGTTGACCTTTTACTCGCATATTTTCTCAGGTAACTAAGGCATGCGTACAAGGATAGGATGCTAGGATGGAGTCTCGTACATCAGCTTAGTGTCTTAGGCCATTGCAAGCATTGAACAATTAACAATGTTTGATAAACTGTTTGGACGTATGTATGTAACCAGACATGTAGGTCTCGCAACACTATGTGACTGGAGACTGCGATCCTGATTGGTCTTGCTCGCGCCCCCGGAAGGGACGAGATTTCTCGGGGTGCGACAGATTGGTATCAGAGCCTCCGGTTATCGCGAATTAGGTTTGCATTTAGTAAACTTAGTCTATAACCACTAGTCTGCACACAACACATAGAACTTAGTATTGTGATACTAGCATACATGATTGTACACACACTTACTACGCGCATTATGGCGATGGCGTTATCTTCAACATCGCATGGGATTTCACATGACGGGGAGGAGCCGATAGCTCTACATGTTTTTCTTTCAATGCCTACCACACGCACAAGATTAGTCATTAGACAAACACTAACACTTATTCTCGCTATGAAGATCATGGCTGGAAGACGGGGAGGACGCAGGAATGCGGGTGGACGTGGAAACATCAACCTCACCCATGTTGAACTGAACGCACTCATCAACGAGCGAGTTGAAGAAGTGCTTGCTGCACGGGAAGCTACCCGTAATCAAAACCCACTGAATCAAGGTGATGAATCTATTTCATATACACCTTGCACCACAATCACTCGTTTCCAACTCAACACGTTTGCCCAATACTGAATCCAACTCTATTCTTTGCATATCTCAGGAGCAAACCCTAACCCACCTCTCTGCACATTCAAGATGTTTCTGGATTGCAAACCCCACTCATTCAGCGGTACTGAGGGTGCCATCGGCCTATTGCGTTGGATAGAAAAAGCAGAATCGGCCTTTGCTATGAGTAATTGCAGGAACGATGACTGAGTCAAGTTCGCTGCAGGGACATTTGAGGGAGCTACCCTCACGTGGTGGAATGCTAATGTTCAAAACTTAGGGCTCGATGCAGCCAACGCTTTACCTTGGGATGACTTCAAGAGGATGTTGAACCGCGAATACTGTCCTCGTGGTGAAGTGCAAAAGCTAGAGACTGAATTCTGGAACCACAAGATGATTGGTTCCGAGGTCGAGGGATACACTGCCAAGTCATACGAGCTGGCACACCTGTGCCCAGAAATGGTAACCCCACCCTACAAGCACATCAAGAAATACATTGAGGGACTACCACCTCAAATTCAGGGCATGGTACTCTCAGCTGATCCCATCACCATGCAACAAGCCGTGCGACTAACTCACAAGCTCACTGATTCTGCGGTCGCACAAGGAGTTTTACCACCACGTGGTGCTGTAACCACAACCAATGAGAAAAACAAACGCAAATGGGATGACACCATGAGCAAAACTTCCACTCTCCAACCACCACCACAACAACGTAAGTTTGGGTCGTCTCAGGCATACGCACCACCTATCCCAACCAACCAAAACACAGGAGGCTATGCAGGCAAACAACCCAAATACCACAAGTGCAATTTCCATCACGCACAGGGTCAGTGTGGCCGTTTTCAATGCCAGTGCTGCGGAAAAGGGGGACATGCAACTAAAGACTGCAGGGGTGAATACTTTCAAAGACCCCACAGCCACAACAACAACTCGAAGCACCAAAGGTCTGCTTTCAATGTGGAAAACCGGGGCATTTCAAGAAGGACTGACCACATTTGAAGAACAACAACGGAAATAACAATGGTCCGAAGGGGCGAGCTTTCGTGATCGGGGCAAAGGAGGCCAGAAACGATCCCAACCTTGCAACAGGTACGTATCTCCTAAACGATAATTATGCTTCTGTATTGTTTGATACTGGAGCTAAGAAAAGCTTTATATCTAAGGACTTCGGTGAGATACTTGCCATAACCCCAACACCCTTAGAGGTTGAGTACACAGTAGAGCTAGCTGATGGTAAATTAATTGTGACTAAGCACATTTTAAAAGAATGCACTTTAGAGCTAGCAGGCCATAAATTTAAGATTGACCTCATGCCAATTACACTAGGAAATTTTGATGTCGTAGTGGGCATGGATTGGTTGTCTGACAACCTAGCTGAAATCATTTGCCACGACAAGGTTGTGCGCATACTTCTCCCTAGTGGAGAAACCTTGAACATCAACAGCGAAATGAGTGACACTCCTTTGAACATCATCTCGTGCATGAAAGCCAACAAATGCATACGAAAGGGATACACAGCCATTCTGGCACTTATCACCGACAAGACCGAAGAAGAGAAGAAAATAGAAGATATCCCGGTTGTATGCGACTATCCTGACGTATTCCCTGAGGATCTACCCGAACTACCGCCACCTCGGCAAGTGGAGTTCCGCATAGACCTCACACCAGGAGCAGCGCCTATCGCACAAGCACCATATCGACTTGCACCTTCCGAGATGCAAGAGCTGTCCAATCAACTCTAGGAGTTGTTGGATAAGGGTTTCATTAGACCAAGCTTCTCACCTTGGGGAGCTCCGGTCTTATTCGTGAAGAAGAAGGATGGCAAGTTTCGGATGTGCATCGACTATCGTGAATTAAACAAAGTGACGATCAAGAATCGTTACCCCTTACCTCGCATCGATGATCTGTTCGATCAGCTACAAGGATCAAGTTACTACTCTAATATCGATTTGCGATCTGGATACCACCAGCTTAGGATTCAAGAGGAAGATATCCCAAAGACTACTTTTCTCACTCGGTATGGCCATTACGAGTTTTTGGTTATGCCGTTTGGTCTCACAAACGCACCTGTAGTATTCATGGACCTCATGAATAGAGTGTGCAAACCATACCTCGACAAGTTTATCATTGTCTTCATTGACGATATTCTCATATACTCCAAAATCCAGGAGGAACACAAAGAACATCTTCAATTGGCTCTTGAACTTTTACGGCAGGAAAAGCTGTATGCTAAACTCTCCAAATGCGACTTCTGGATTCGAGAAGTCCAATTTTTGGGACTTGTTGTTAATGAACAAGGGATACATGTGGATAAATCCAAGATAGAGGCGATCAAGAACTGGGAAGCACCAAAGACCCCAACTGAGGTGCGACAATTCCTGGGCTTGGCAGGCTAATATCGATGATTTATCGAAGGATTTTCCAAGATAGCACAACCTCTCACAGCCCTCACTCACAAGGACAAGAAATATCTCTGTACCGACAAACAAGAAGTTGCATTCCAACTTCTCAAGCAGAGGCTCTGTAGTGCACCTATCTTATCTCTTCCTGATGGAACGGACGATTTTGTAGTATACTGCGATGCCTCGATACAAGGACTCGGCTATGTGCTGATGCAGCGAGAGAAGGTGATCGCATATGCGTCTAGACAATTGAAAGTCCACGAGAAAAACTACACCACCCACGACTTGGAACTTGGAGCCGTGGTATTTGCACTCAAGATTTGGAGACACTACCTGTATGGTACAAAGTGTACGATATACACTGATCACAAGAGTCTCCAACACATATTCGAGCAGAAGGAACTAAACATGTGACAGCGTCGCTGGCTCGAACTACTGAACGACTACGAATGTGCTATCAAGTATCACCGGGGAAGGCTAATGTAGTGGCCGATGCCCTAAGTCGGAAAAACACCCAGAAACCCAAGAGGGTACGAGCTTTACAACTCACCATCCATCCCAATCTCCCTGAACAGATACGTAATGCCAAAGTTGAGGCACTTAAAGCGGAAAACCTAGTGGCCGAATCACTAAGGGGAATGGAGAAACAACTGGAGGTCAAAGCCGACGGCTTACACTATTTCATGGAACGCGTCTGGGTTCCACACCACGGAGGTTTACGAGACTTTGTGATGGAAGAGGCTCATAAGTACCGGTATTCCATTCACTCTGGATCTAATAAGATGTATCATGATCTGAAAATCCTCTATTGGTGGCCGAACATGAAAGCCGATATTGCCGCCTACGTAAGCAAATGCTTGACTTGTGCAAAAGTCAAGGTTGAGTAGCAGAAACCCTCTGGATTGCTCACACAACCTGAGATCCCCATGTGGAAGTGGGAACAGATCTCCATGGATTTTATTACCAAATTACCCCGTACTCCTAGTGGATGTGACACTATATGGGTAATTGTGGACCGACTGACTAAGTCAGCACATTTCCTTGCGATCAAGGAAAACGATAAAATGGAAAAGCTAGCCAGGATCTACGTCAAGGAAGTTGTCTCACGACATGGAGTGCCAATCTCCATCATATCGGATCGAGATGCTCGATTCACCTCAAATTTCTGGAAATCTTTGCAAAAATCGCTTGGCACGCGGTTGGATATGAGTACTGCATACCACCCACAAACAGACGGTCAAAGCGAACGTACTATACAAACACTCGAAGATATGCTACGAGCATGCGTAGTAGACTTCGGCAACAGCTGGGAAACTCACCTACCATTGGTGGAGTTCTCCTACAACAATAGTTACCACACCAGCATCAAGGCAGCGCCTTTTGAGGCACTATATGGCAGGAAATGCCGATCACCCATCTGTTGGGAGGAAGTGGGCGACAGTCAGCTCACTGGCCTGGAACTTGTACACGAAACAACGGAAAAGATTATGTAAATCAGAAACCGTATGGCAGCAGCTCACGATCGTCAAAAGAGTTATGCCGACAAACGCCACAAACCCTTGGAATTTCAGGTAGGAGATAGAGTCCTTCTGAAAGTTTCTCTATGGAAAGGCGTCATTCGCTTTGGTAAACGAGGCAAACTTAACCCACGGTATATTGGACCTTTCAAGATCCTGAAGAGGATTGGTCCAATGGCATACCAACTCAACCTGCCAGCCGAACTCGACGGAGTTCACAACGTGTTTCACGTCTCAAACTTGAAAAAGTGTCTATCTGACGAAACACTTATAGTTCCACTAGATGAGATCCAGGTGGTTGAATAACTAACGTTCGTGGAAGAACCGGTAGAGATCATGGACCGAGAGGTCAAGCAACTCAAACAAAGTAAGATTCCGATTGTTAGAGTCCGATGAAACTCGAAACGCGGACTTGAATTCACGTGGGAACGTGAAGATCAGATGATACGCAAATATCCCCATCTCTTCAAACAAACAGCGTCGAACGCCGAGAACAACGAATAAATTTCGGGACGAAATTTTCTTTCAACAAGGGGATGATGTGACAACCAGAAATTTTTGTTTCTCAAACACTTTTACTTCTCAAACATTACAATAACAACCAAATTTTGGGACGAAATTTCTTTCAACAATGGGATGATGTGACACTCAGCAATTTCAGGTAAATTGCAACTCTTACAACTTTACATTTCACATTCATACTTGTTGCATTTCATTTAATTATGTTTAATTAGATGAGCTAAACACAAACAATTGCGAAACGATAGTTCGAGAAATATCAAATCATACATTGCACATTGGTTTTGGAAACCAAGTTTGGCAAACACAAACACAAACACAAAACAATAATTCAGGGAATTATTGAATTGTGCATTACACGTTGATTGGAATAATCAAGCGTGCAAACATTTCGTAAACCACGAACACAAACTATCAAAGATAATTCGAGTAATTATCGAACCACATACACGAGTCTCATGAACGTTGGTGATCAAACAATAAAACAAACAACTTATGTGTTAGTATGAGAATACATGTTAAACATGTACTAAATGTTTAGGATAAACGTTGGGAATCGAACACGAGCGAAATCGAATCAACGAAATCGAAAAACATAAAAATGAACCCATCGCAGTACGCGAAGAACCCATGGCGAAGGGCTTCGCGATACGCGAAGAAAACCGAGAGGCGAGACTCCCGAATCCCATCGCGATACGTGAAGATTATTTTGATCGGCCTCCGCGGTACGCGAAGCCCATGCAGATCAAAATTTTTATACAAACCAACCCCTTTCATTTTCAGTCAAACTTCTTCCATTTTCTTTGAGCTTCTACACTGTATCTCGACCAAAACCTCAGTAAAACTCATTCCAAACCTCTGTTAACACCATTGGAAGTCATTTCTCACAACATTGGTGATTTTGGAGCCCTTGAAGCTTGGAGAAGGAGCTAGGAAGCTAGAAACCACCATCAACAGCTGGAACTTCATCATCAGAAGCTGTTACTACTCAATCCCAGTGGATATTAGCTTCTAAGGTAGTTTTCTATGTTCATTTATAGTTAGATCGCACATGAAATGGGTAAAAACCCACATGCAACTCCATGTGACCATCGAGCACGAATTTGTTGATGATTTTGTGTGATATTGTTGTAGATTTACTGATTTTTGAGTAGAGGATTGTTTAGATTTAAGTTTGGTTGAGTTATGGTTGATTCAATGATGCTTTTGGTACACTTGCCATAAAAGGAAACTTTTATGTTGCAAGCCATAGATTTGTGATGATCTAGACATGATAGACATGTCTAGACATTGTCAAATGCGTATTGAGGTGTTTAGAAACACATTTGGATATTTGATTTTGTCAAAAACGTGGTTTTATAGAAACTTACTAAATATGGAAACCTTTAAAAATCAAAAGAGGGATTTTGATGTTCTAAGATGTTTTGGTGAACTTTGAGTATTGGGATATGCTTAAGAATGATTTCAAAGCATATTGGAAACTTTGATTTTTGAAAACGGACATTTAAACGGATACTTTCCAAATAAGGAAACTTTATTTGGGCAAAATGCTATAAGACAACTTAACACAACAAACGTGTCACCAACGATTCGTCGAGTCAACACAAGTCAACACACACACTTGGTTGAGCACACCGACACTTGGAGTTGTATGGATTACAACACACCACGAAACACATACTCACACCTATATGGTTATAGGTGCATACTAGCAGGTGCTAGCATTCGCAAGACGCGAACACACACATACCGGAACTGCTCTATCAGGTGAGTTCACGGCCCCTTTTTATATTTTCTACCTTTGGGGAGAAAACATTGCATACAACTATTTTTGAACAACAACTTACTTTTTGGTTACATTTGTACATGATAATATCGTATATGCATATGTGTGGCATTCATCCACAAATCTGATAAGTCCTCATTAAGCACACCTCGAACCGTTAATAGCGTGTTGCGCTTAGCGTGGTAATTCTAAATCGTACTATTTGGGCTTGACAAGCCCCACTGTTGCGAGCCGTATGGCCACCCCGACTGGAGGTCGGAACAATGCGTAATTGACCAAACAACATTTGCCATATCTTGGAGGGATATAGTGGGAGGCAGCATGTTAGCTTCAATTGCTAACTCGCATATGGTATAACTTATATTGACTAGCTATCAATGGATATTGCATTGTATTTAAATGTAGACCTACAAAACCTTTAGTTTAAACATTTTGATGTTTACTGCTGTTTACTGCTGATACAAACATGTGCTCTCACCAGCCTTTGTGTTGACCTTTTACTCGCATGTTTTCTCAGGTAACTAAGGCACGCGCATAAGGATAGGATTCTAGGATGGAGTCCCATGCATCAGCTTAGTGTCTTAGGCCATTACAAGCATTGAACAATTAACAACGTTTATTTATGTTTTGTTATGTTAAACAACTGAAATCGCTTCCGCAAACTATTATGTCGATTTGTTTGAAAACTCTTTATGAACGCTTCCGTAATATATGAACTTGAACTGTTTTGATAACTTACATAACTTCCGCAACTCTGATTTGATAAACTGTTTTGTCCAAATTATTGGACGTACGTATGTAACCTGACATGTAGGTCTCACAACACTGTGTGACCGGAGACTGCGATCCTGACTGGTTTTGCTCGCACCCCCGGAAGGGACGGGATTTCTTGGGGTGCGACAACATGCCTAGGAATGAATTGATTACATATATGTAATAAGAGTTAATTACACATATGTAATCAAAAGTGAATTCATATGATTGATGTATATAAATAACTGATAACCATTAATTTGATGTGTATAAATTAAGCGTATATAAAAAAATAGAGTGAAAGGGTCCACCCCGAGACCAAGGGGGTACTAACTAACAGCTAAGTCCTCTCCGAACCGCAGGAGATAGTTGCCCATCATACGGCTCACCAACTTCACTTGCCTCTCCGGTCAGGTTCGGATCACTTACAATACATGGCTCTACGAAGGAAGGGCTTGGGTTAGGAGCGTTTTCAATATGATTCTTTTCCTGTATTTGTTCGATGATAAATGCGAGTCTGTTTTGTCCACTTTCTCCATCCCCCTCTAGAAAAATGAAAAGAGAAAGAAGAATTCTAAAAAAAGAAAGAAAAGAAAAGAAAGAAAGTAATGGAAATCATTGTCATTGTGGATTTGGGGTTCTAAACCAGAGGAGAGGCAGCGAAAGAAGAGAAGCTTACTCAATATCAAATTGATTATGGTTATACATTTAAAATATGTTGATTACATATATGTAATCAATGTGGCATATATCCTTTAAAGAATAAAATGTATCAAGCAAATATGTGTAATACTCCAAAACATTGTAACATATATCCTTTACATAATAACTTGTAATAAAAAAAAATATGTTTGTGCCAACATTCACAAAGTAAAATGGTCATATTAATAGGAAATTCAAACGAACAAATACCAAAATATAAATAAAAAGAAAAAGAAAAAATCCATATGTTTATCTAATGATTTATCAGTATGGTTCATAAAATTGTCTATGAGTCGTTAGCCTTATCCTTCTTAGAATTATCTGATAATTCTTTTACAAGAAATTCATCTTCATCGTCAGCGAACTCATCATTATCTTCGTTAGATCCTTATTGATACTTTCCTTTTTTGAGTCTTCCATATCTCTCTTTGTAACAGGTCAATTCCAAGAATCTTGGTCGTTAACCGTTTTTTCACAATAATGACACTCCCTTTTTGGATTCTGACTCTCTTTAACCGCCTTCTCACTCGATTCGACTAGTTGCCTAAATGGTTCATAAGAGAAATCCTGAAATATCTTTTTCGGTTTCTAACTATTTCTGAACTATAATCCCTTGTTCTGACTAAATGGTTCATAAGGGAAATCCTGAAATATCTGGTCCTTTATATGTTGAATCTGTTGATCAAGCGAAGCAAGTCTTTCTAGATCTTTTCTAGCACAAGCTACTGATTGTCTTTATTAACAAATCAAACATATCATTACCACAATTACATATGTGTAATCAATTAAAAAAGCTACAAAATTATTTAAAAATTCAATAACTTTATTTACATAAATATTAATGAAAAATTTGATTACCTATGCCTAATCATACTACAATCCATACACTATAAAAAAATGACTTACCTGCATGTTCATCACAATTTTAAATCCACTGGTAGGCTATAATCGTAATCTATTCATGATATTCCATTAACTTCTTGCACTTCCTTACCCTTATGAAGATAATTATTTCTCACCTCAAAACATAATTCAACAGATTCGTGATTCTCTATGACGTTAGATTCCATAAGTACGCAATTCCACAAAAATAGGAAAACTCTTGAAAATGATTCAGATATGTTACGGTTCAGCAACGAAATGAATCGAAATATATTTCAATTGAAATAACTACGTCCAAATCGATAATTTTTAGTTCAATAAAAATGTAAATATGATGATCAAATAACCAGATTCATTGGTTTAATAAGCTTGAGTATCTAATTTTTGCTTCAATTGAATTTCGTGAAATTCAATCATCCAGCTGATTGAAGATGATTTCAGGGAGAAAAGATAAAAAAGATTTAACAAATTTGGGTAGTAACTGAACCGTAACAAATTTTATAAGTAAACTTGCTGATCTAATATTTTCTTCAATTGAAATTTATGAAGGATTTCGAATGCAGGGATGAAAGAATGCAGAGATGAAAGAATGGAGTGATGTAAGAATGGGATGTAAGAAATTTGCCAATGATTAAAGGGAGAAATATTAAAAATGGTATAATTATTTTGGCTAAAAAAAGATGCATTTAATAAAAAAATACATTCTAAAATTAATTAATTGTAAAATTACTAACCTATCCTTTTTAATTAAATAAAAATAATATGAAAAAAAATATGTGATTGGTTAATGAAAGTTTTCTTGGTTTTCTTGGCAGTTAAGAGTTTTCTTATGATCCATCCCCTATATATATACATATATATATATATATAATTTTTATTCATTTTTGTACATATATATATATAATTAAGTGGTTATATTTCAAATGTGATTTTTAAATGTACCCATGTCTCTTTCACCATTAATCTTTTTAAGTGTTTTATTTGCTCTCTTTATTTTTTTATTGTTGATGTGTATACGTTATGGGTATATCCAATCGAAACCAACATAACGACCCTGAGAATTGGAGTGCTTAAGATAAAGCTAGGGAAAAATGACCCTTACCGAAATCAAATAAATAATAAAAATTTCATAAATGACGGCTAATGTTATATGAATAAATTATAAACATAACAAAAGCATAGTGTTAGAAGTAGTGAAATAGATATACTAATATTTAATCTATGATTGTGAAGCTTTTCTATCATTTTTCAGAGCAAATTGGTTAATTAGCTCTTCGTAGTCTATGCTCTCTAAGATTTCGCTCTTGATAACTGTCATGGTTAATCCATTAAGTTTTTCTTGGGACATTGTTATACGTAAGTAAGATTTCAGTAACTTTAACTTACAAAAATTTCTTTTCGCAGATGCAACAGTGACTGAAATAGTCAACAATATTCTATATGCAATTGTTGCATTTGGAAAATAACAAAGATCTTTCAAACACTATAAAATATCTATAAGGTGACTAAATTCATCGGTTTGCAATTTCCCAAATAATATAACTCCATATAAAATTTATTTGCATCAATATCTTATTTTTTTTCAAACTTGAGCGCATTTACAAAAATATGACATGACAACTTAAGATTTGTATCTTCAATTCCTCCAAAGTTATTTGGAAACAAAAAACCAAATAAAGTTTCGAACTCTTTGAATTGCTGAAAACTTATCTCAAGAGAAGAAATAGCTTGATCAATTACATATAAAAAATAATTCACTTTAAAGTTCTCTTCTAGTGTAAATGAAGCTTCTTGACTGCTTGAACTCTCACCAAATTATTTTTTTCCTTTGAATCAAATGCTTTTGTGTACATATTTGATCAATACCCATTTAACTAGCAATCTCCTTCGCTTCTTCAATCGATTTTGAAAACCCAGTTTCTCCATAATACTTGAAGTACTGTATCAATCTGTTTGTTTCTTTAATAGTAATATCGAGATGCATATCCTTTGATTGTAAGTTTTTGCTCACTATAGTCACGTGGTTTAATACTTCATAACATATGACAATTAATAATACAAACTAAAATTCACCAAGTTCTTTTTCTTCTAGTGAATTTGCTTCACTAGCAATTGCAACATCATTATCTTTTTCTCCAACTTCAAGTAAAGCTTCTCGCACATCACCAAGTTGTAATTTAATAGCCTTAACACTCTTAACACAACTTTCCTAAAGAGTTTGAGACAAAGCCTTATGACTCCAACCTTTAACATTACTTTTTCAAATTTGCCATCGATTGATTGAATTTGAAAATATACTATATATACACGTTGGATGATCCCAAAAAAGCTCTTTCCTTCAACACAGGTGTTAACGATGTCACACAATACAAGGTTAAGAGAAAGGCAACCACAAGGAGTGTAAAATGTTCTAGGATTTAGATCTAAAAATCTCTTTTGCACTCCTTGGTGTTTTCCTTTCATGTTTGACCCAATTCCATAACCTTGATCACACATATCATCAATTTCAAGACCAAATGACTTTAACTCTTCTAATGTAACTTCAAATAGACCTTTTAAGTGATATCACTAACATTCAAAAACCCTAAATAGGACTCCTCAACTATAAAAAAATTAGATAACAACTTAAATACCTCGCTATTATAGTCCTTTATTCTTGGTGACTTGAATCGGGAAAACAATCAAGTATGTCCAAGTTAATTCACATGCTACTAGCTAACAGTATTATTTCATTTTGGATCTTATGTCCAAGTTAATTCACATGCATCTCATCAATTGTGATTCGCCTCACATGCTCTTGTATAACTGATCAAACTCATGCAAAGTTTCAATGAGACCCAATAAATTTCCATTATTTATAAATACAATAATGATTATTTGGCAGAAATGGAACAACAAAGAACAGAAAGAAATTTGAAATTTGTTGAAAATAAATCTTGACATAAATAATATTTCTTTATGTTAGTATTATCATGTCACATTAACATGTCACTCCCTCAAATTATAATCCTTATGGGTTTTAATTTTCTATTCTAATTATAATTATACTCGTACATAATAAAACAAAGTTTGTAATATGCTTTGGATAGTTTTATTAGTAAACCCAAACACATATACACGAAGATATATATACTTAAATGAAATACAACTCATAAATATATTTATGTGTAAATTTTATTAACAAATAAAATGAATAGAATATTTAATTAATTGAAATTAATTATGTTTTATAAAATGTAAGGTTATAAACGTTTAAAATAAAGTGTATAAGTTTTTATATATGGTTTTAACTTAAAAATTTAAACTACAAAATTGAACGGGGCAATCTTACAATTTTCGAGACCTAAACATAAACATAACCTAAGAATCTTTTGATTATAAATGAGAGAAATCCATAACTATAGAGAATAATCCTACCAAATTTTATTTGCCTTTCTCCTTCTCATTCGATCTTTGGTTCATCTATCTTATACCAACTATCCATCCAGTTAATCAAAAATGTTGGAGACTTCGTGAACACACCTAATTCATATCCTTGCCATCTTATCATCCAAGTTACAATATATACATATCCTAACTTAGGACATTGTGTTTTGTAAGGCTTAGTTGTAAAGTATAGCAAGTAAGAAGCTCTACAGGTTGGATTCTTAGTTTTGGCATAAGATAACTTTCGGGTGACTATTTAGCCAACATTTTCCCATCCTCGAACTAACATTTTGGACCACCAAAATCTTCTAGATATACTAGTATACTAATGAGAAACTGTGTTCAAACGGTGCATAAAACCGAGCCCAATCGAAGCAATAATCACAAACAAAAGTTTGAGAAGGTAACCCTTGACTCACGCCAAGATCCAAAGTTTAAACCCAATTCTCGAAAACTTGAATGTTGGATTACTCTCTTCCATATGATAGTACTCTGAAAACGATGAACGTGGGCGAAAATCGTGCGCAAAACGAAGTTATAACGAAGCGGTAATCGCGAAAACAAGTTTGATGTTTGTTGGTGATTGCAAGACGAGAATTATATTTAAAAATCATCCCACATCACACAAGAAACCAATATTTTTCCCCTTTAAACTCCTATATTGTAAAGACTAATAAAGGCTGATGCTCACCAAACTTCTTATTTGTCTAAGTACAGAGCTCTACCAAGAACAACAGCCTTCGAAAGGAAGGAGCTACCCTTCGGAAGCAACATTGCTTCTGAAAGGTAACTCACCCCTACTGAAGGCTGTACAAGACAAACACTTCGAAAGAAGCAACACTTAGAAGATTTAAAGCTTCAGAGCTTCCGAATACTTAAAGCTTCCGAAGACCTGAAGCCTCTGAAGAACAAAAGCTTCCGAAGACACTCCTCAGCAGCTTCCTCAGACATACTTCCGAGGATTATCCTCTGACAAAGACTGTAGCTGATTAAATGCAAAAGATCATCTGAAGCCTTGAAGATCAACAACATTAAATGTCTTTTGTATTTAGCTAGTCTTTTGTAAAAGTAAATGTCTATATTTGTAATGATTGTAATCAAGTATCTTAGCCTGTTAAGATACTTTAGATACTAGAATAAGCTTTACTTTATGTATTGTCTAGTATACCCAACTTGTATTCCTACGTGTATACGGTTGTAGCCTTGGCTATATAACATCTCATTGTAACTTGTATTAAGGGCTTGAGTCAGTGCTTGTACGCAGTAACACTTGCAATACTTTGAGAGAAATATATCTTTGAGCTTAAATTTATTCTTGTGTTCTTATTGTCATTCACAAATTATTTGTTTATCATTGAGTGTGTGTGAGATCCTTCTAATAGATATTCCGCATATGTTAGATTGAAAGTGATAAATACTTGTGAAGTGTTGTTTAGTGTTAACAACCCGATCCAACATATATATATCCTTTCTTGGTCCTTTATTGCATGCAACTCCTAGTTGAGTATAAACAAGTAAATAACCAAATTTTGGTGGTTCTATAGTGTAACACTCATTGAGATGTTGAACATAGTAGTTTTATTTTATGCTCTTGGCGAGTAGGTGCTGCTATTCGAGATCGTCTCATATGTAAAGTTTCTTTGAGTTAATTTTCTTTTTCTTTTTCTTCTTTTCATTATTCATTTATTTATTTTTTTGCTAGTCTAAATAGTTGAGCCTAGGTTATTAGTTGTCGGTATTAGACTCATTTAGGTTGCCTTGTTTAGGCCGCCTTTAGAGTTGGTATAGTCTTGTAGAGGCTTGTTCGGCTTATGACGTCCGTTCATTTAGCTATGCCTAGGATAATGTTACTCTTACTCGTTGCATTCGTTTGACTAGGTTAAACAACGTTTGCATTTGGATCGCATACTTGTTCCTTTGAGTTGCTGTCTGGCCACACACGTTCAATCCTCAGGGCATCCAGTCTGATACAATTGTTGATCTTGATTCTTCTTCATTATACTAGTTTTCTAGAGCACCATTAATGCGAGTTTCACTCATACTCCCTCTTTTACATTTTGTACTTTTGGGATGTTACATATGTCATTATTCAATCAAAGATTATTCTAAAGTCAAAATCAAATAGATGTAAACTATTAGTCTAAGTTGTTTGACTTATGTGTTATAGTATCCCTACTTGTTTATGTGCTATGTCTATTCTTGTTATGTCATGTATATCTAGTAACTAATAGCCCTTACAATATGACTTAGTTATTAATTACATATTGCAAAGGTGAAAGTGCCGAAAATCAATGTACTAGTAGCCTTTGCACAATAGATTTGGTTATTGTAAAATGCAAAGGTTAAAGAGTTGATATTGAATTGTTGTAACTAGTAGCCTTTTATTAATTATTTATGTCATTAAGTTTGTAAAGGTGAAAGAGCCAAAGAATCTAAGTTGAACTTGTAGTTAGTTATACTTGCTTTAGGCCTTAACGATTTGTATTCCGTTTGCATCTAAGTTTTAAACATATTTTTATATATATATTTAACTGTATGGAAAACTCACAAACTATTCATATAGTTGGCCCAAATTAAAAAATAGGATTCAAACTCTGAACATATTTATAATAAAAACTTATGATTCTTTTATTAATCATTTTATTAACTTTAATTTTAGTATTATAAACCATGTTTAATTATATTTATTAGGTCACTTTAAAAAATTTTATAGGACCAAAAAAATTTCCAGATATAATATACGCTATATTAATGACTTAAAATTTACTAGAATCGTATGACCGTAGCTCATACAACATAAATTTACCCCTCTTTAATCTAATGAATTTGTGGTACGAATTGTGTATATAAATGCCAGTTTATATCATGTTTTGTGTGCGGTCGAGTCTTCATATCAAACATGAAAATTGAATATATTTATACAATTCAATCAGTTGATTATTTAATTGTTTTTTTTTTTTTTTTTGTTTTTTTGAGAGATTACTTCTTTATTATAACGACTTAATATATAAAAGACAATCGAGTTAGCCTGAGAGAGAAAGGTCAACCGTCCACTTAACGTAACCGAAACTAACCGAGTGGCCGATGATTTGATGACGCAAACATGATATTTCAAGTTTTGAAAATCAAGCTCATTTTCAAATAAGTATGTTCACAAAAACGCTATTATATTTTACTAATAATATTATGTATTTTTTTTATTATAAACATCTTTTATTAAAATTATATATTTAATAAAACTAAGCTATTATAAAATACGTTATTTTTTTAAAAAACGAATTTCCCAAGAACATCAACTAAACGTTATTTTTATAAAATAAGAATTTTTCCAAGAACATCAACTTTTTAAAAATAAACAATATTTTCAAAATGAAACAAAAATATTTATAAACCTAATTTTTATTCAACGAACTAATTATATTAAAATGTCTTTTTTACAAAATGAATTTTAATATGCAATTTTTATCGTGTTTTATATTAGAAATATTTTTATAATTTTTAAATTTTTATTCTTCACTATTTAATATCTAACTAGAGGAAGATTCAAATAAAAATTATCTATCTTTAAGAAAACTAAGAAAACCTTCATTACCAATCACATAATGTCTTACATATTTTTTTAATTTTTATTTCAAAGGATATTTTGGTAAAATCAACATTATTTATTTATGGAATAAATTTAATATTTAATTAATACTCTTATCTTTCTTCTTACGATATTCACAATCTAGATTTAGGGTTTTTTCCCCTCATCATCATCACCTGATTCAACATCACGATCACCTGATTCAACATCACGATCACCATATTCAAAATCACAATCAACTATTTTTCTTTGTTTCCACATCACGATTGCTTGGCTAAACGCTTCTACAACAATCCATGGCAAGACAACATCACGATTACAGTTACTTCAAGATTGGTTTTCACCGCATTCATCTTCGTTTAACTAGCATCAACACGTACGTCATCAACATTTCATTACAGTGAAACCATTGACAAAAGCTTGTTGTTTTTCGAGGCAAAAAGGTTCGTCTTGCATCTCTCGCCCCTATCAATTTTCAAATAAATGAGAAAGAAAGTTACAAAAATTAATGAAAATGTGTTCCAAAAGTTTACATCTCTTGGAGGGAGTATATTGTATGTAGATTATCATTTGCTAATATTTGTTTTGATAATCTTGGTTGTTGAAAGTGTGCAAAAGGATCTTCCACCAGCTCTTGATTCTACTTCCGAACCACCTTCGGTTATTTATGGAACCACTAGGTATATTTATAAACAATTCAAACTGTTTGTTAAAATTTCCAAATGAAACTTGTTTAGATGATCTAATATCTAAAAAGAATTTAGAGTTTGGTTTGGTTATTGGATCTAATTTTTCTAAAAATCAAGCTAAATTTGCTTTGGTTACGTTTTTAGATATGGATATAATGTTCCATTATGCGTTCTTAATTAGCTAATTATATGAAATTTGTTTGATATTCTAACGAAGACCTTGAATCTTTTTGGTTAGGATGCATATATTTTACACATGGTCATATGCGTAACGTGTGTGGATTGCCCATGACGGCACGACTATCTCTCACTTATACAATCATATTTACTAAAAGATCAATTTTGGACAAATTATCTTATAATGTGTGCTGATCCACAGGAAATATTGGATGAAAAAACATCTCAGGCCATTTAACATAAACACACTCATTGCTATTTTTTATCACTAAATATAGTGACATGTATATATAAGATTGTATTTTAGTGGAAGATCATCTGTTAGGTATTAATTTTTCTGAGTTTGTTCATCAAAAGTATTTATATCAACAGCTCATGAGTTTGTGTACTAGAGTTTGAATTTATTTGAATTTAGAGATTTGTGAATCTAGCATATATAGCTCCAACAGCTTGATTTGTATTCATTTGTACTTTTATTTGATTGATTACATATATGTAATCAGATATGTATGCAATCATATAGATGATTACACATATGTAATCATGAATATAAATATAATCATGTATATGATTACATGAATCATGTATATATGAACCAGATATATGAATACTTATATGTTATCAGGTATATATGAAACCATCTATATGATTACATATACCTGTCGCACCCCCACCCCTCGTCACCTCGTGTCTGGTCTGACGTCACTGAACCGGTTGCAGAAGCATAGTGGTGATGTCTCCGAGGTGAGGGGTGACTTACTTGAACTGATATCACAGCACACAGATTAACTTAAAGTAAGTACATTACCAAGGGTTCGTTATCACAACCAGAATTACAGTTTACAACTAAATTTATTACACAACTATCTTATTTAATTACAAATGTATGAAGTGCATCCTCACCCGGTGGTCACTGTCTCCCTGCAAAAAAAGATTTAATTTGAAAACGTCAGCACAAAGCTGGTGAGTTCGACAGTTCAATTTAAAATCATATGATATGATAAGCAAGTTCTCAAAAGTTCAGTTCCGGATAACCATGGGACCTGTATCTAGTTCCTTTCGGACGTCTAGTTCAGTTCTCAAGATATTACCCGTCGGTACATATCTTAGTGCCTCATTATCTTAATGTCTATCATACCATTAAGAAGTTCAGGAAACAGATAACAAACATTCACACAAGGGGAGATGCAATCCTCCCAGCGAATGGGGTGTCAACCAATAGTACTATCAATGTTTTCTGTTCGGCCACACATGGGTTCACTAGATACAGTTCAAGAATGAGGACTTTCATTTCCATGATAGAGTTCAGTCTAACAGGCAAAATCCCATGAAATCCCACAAAAGTCAAATGAAATCACACAGATATCATTGATGCATATCATATGTTCAGACAACCGTTTACAGAGTTACCCCGATGTTTATAAAAGATTAAAAATAAAAGGGGTTGTACGAAACTCACCTGATGATATAAAGGTAGCAAAATATCTCGAAGATAACCACAAAGAGATAATTCTGCATTTAGTTATATTTAATGAATTATTTATGTTCTAGTTTACTGATTAGATCCTTCTGAACGTTCAATGTCAAAGACATTGCTTAGTAAATCATCAACTCGATATTAGTTATGTATTTAATTAATTTAATGATATATCATACAATGTATGATAATGTAGGAACCTACACTGCATTAGATTCCTAATATAAAGTTGATGACACTCTTGATTAATCAGAATAATCTCTGATTAACCAGATAGTTAATGTTGTTGATTATGATACTGTAACAGTTTCTAGATAATTTAATGGCTTAGGAATGATCAATCCTTGTTATTGATTACCCAAATATCATGAGATATCACAATGTAGTATCATAATAGGTGAAATAACCATGCTTAACATACTAATCTGACTGTTATCATAAACATCAGATAATCGTTCCAATGAGTATGTTAATGATTGTGATTAGTTTGAAACACTTAGATTTAACCTTTCATTTCAAGGATTAACCCAACTAATCACCTACATTGTTATAATCAAATGGATTAAACCATTATAATCATGGGTATGGTTTCATGCAAACCGGGCATTACAACGGATCAAAACAAGGATTTAACCGTTAGAACTTCGTGTTCTTTGTTCATAATCAATCCTAGCCATCATCTAGGCAATAATCAACAATCCTAACTATCTCATTACGTTCAAAATCAAGATCTAATCAATCAAAATCAAACTAGAAGGTTTAAACGGATCATTACCTAAACAGACGGATATCTGCGGTTGAAACTACGATCAGAACTTGTATACACGTTTCCTGGCTTCAAACTTGCGATCTGGTGGCTTCAAGATGGTATTTTGATGGTGAAAATGGGTGTGTTTTCTCCTGGAAGTTAAGCAGAAGCGAGAAGAAGAATAAAATCTTCTTGCATGAAATCTGATGAAATAGATCAGATCACTGCACCGCCACACCCGTCGCGTACCGCGACGAGGCGCCCAAAAAGTCTTCGCGTACCGCGAAGAAATCCGGAGATCTCAGATTTCTTTCCTGCATCGCGTACCGCGGAGGATTCTAAATCCCTCCATCGCGTACCGCGATGGGTCCAATCGACCAACACTTAGTGATTTTTCTTCGTTTTTCGATTCCGGGCAATCCAGGACTCCATTTCGCACACGGTTTTCGCCCACGTTCATCATTTCTCGCATACTATCAATCTGTAACAATTGAAATCATTAAATCGACGTCAATTTCTAGAATGATCAAATGTGCTCACGTCATTGATGACGTAATTCTCGTATGCAACTGTCACAGTCTCCTCCTGTTAGAGAAATTTCGTCCCGAAATTTAGTGAAGACTTAGATTATGACAATCGTTTATGAGAATAGATGTGGATATTTTAACTTCATTTGATCTTCACGTTCCCAAGTATATTCAGGTCCACGTTGCGAGTTCCATCACACTTTAACGATTGGTATGCGACTACGTTTTAATACTTTCGTTTCTCGATCCATTACCTCTACTGGTTCTTCACTGAACTGAAGTTTTTCATCAATATGAATTTCTTCGAGAGGTACGATCAATGATTCATCAATTAAGCACTTTTTCAGATTAGATACATGAAAGATATCGTGAATGTTACTGAGTTCAAGAGGTAATTCAAGTCTGTAGGCTACTGATCCAATTCGTTCAAGAATTTTAAATGGCCCTACAAATCTTGGCGAAAGTTTACCTCTTTTCCCGAATCTGAAAATGCCTTTCCAAGGTGACACTTTCAACATTACCCGATCACCTACTTGAAATTCAAGTGGTCTACGGCGATTATCAACATAACTCTTTTGACGATCGCGAGCAGCTTTGATTCGTTCCTGAATGAGTGCGATCTTATCAGTTGTTTCTTGAATGAATTCTGGGCCGATGATTTGATTTTCACCTACTTCTGACCAACAGATAGGTGATCTACACTTGCGTCCATAAAGTGCTTCGAATGGAGCGCATTGAATACTGGTATGGTAGCTGTTATTGTATGAGAATTCAACAAGTGGAAGATGAATATCCCAGCTACCTCCAAAATCAATCACACAGCTTCTGAGCATGTCTTCAAGAGTTTGATTTGTTCGTTCAGTCTGCCCGTCAGTTTGTGGATGATAAGCTGTGCTCATATTGATTTGCGTGCCCAGAGCATTTTGAAGAGTTTGCCAAAATCGTGACATAAATCGACTATCTCTGTCAGAAATGATAGAGATCGGTACTCCATGTCGAGATACAATCTCATTAACATAGAGTTTAGCGAGTCGATCCATAGAATAATTTTCTCGGATGGGTAAGAAATGCGCAGATTTCGTAAGTTGATCAACGATAACCCATATAGAGTCATGATTACGTGATGTTCCGGGTAATTTAGTAATAAAATCCATAGAGATCTGATCCCATTTCCACATGGGAATCTCAGGTTGTTGTAGTAACCCAGAAGGTCGTTGATGTTCAGCCTTGACTTTGAGACATGTTAAACATCGATCCACGTATTCAGCTATGTGTTTCTTCATTCCAGGCCACCAGTAAAAGTCTTTAAGATCTTTATACATTTTATCAGCACCTGGATGAATAGAATACTTGGATTTGTGCGCCTCATCCATGATAATCGTTCGAGAGTTACCGAATAAAGGAACCCACATTCGGTCTTTGAAATACAATAGTCCATCTTCTTTGGTATCGAGTTTCTTATCTAATCCTCTTAGTCCCTCAGCAGAATAGTTCGTTGCTTGTAAAGCTTGTTGCTGAGCTTCTTTAATTTGAGGAATTAGACTAGTTTGAATAGTCATACCTAACGCTTTCACATGTAAAGGCTTGACTCGTTCTTTGCGACTTAAAGCATCAGCTACAACATTTGTTTTGCCTGGGTGATAACGAATCTCACAGTCGTAATCGTTCAACAGTTCAACCCATCGCCTCTGTCGCATGTTCAACATTTTCTGATCTAGAATGTGTTGGAGGCTTTTGTGATCAGTGTATATAATACACCTAGTTCCGTATAGATAATGTCTCCAAATCTTGAGTGCAAACACTACTGCACCAAGTTCTAGATCATGTGTGGTATAATTCTTCTCGTGTACCTTCAGTTGTCGAGAAGCATAAGCAATTACCTTATCCTTCTGCATTAGAACACACCCAAGACCTTGACGTGAAGCATCACAATGCACTGTGAAGTTATCCGTACCTTCCGGTAGTGCCAATATAGGTGCATTACAGAGTTTGTGTTTCAATAGTTGGAACGCCTCCTCCTGTTGAGAACTCCATACAAACGGTTGATTTTTCTATGTCAATATAGTCAGTGGCAAGGCTATCTTTGAAAAGTTCTTGATAAACCTGCGATAATAACCTGCCAACCCCAAAAATTGGCGTATTTCGGTCGGGGTTCGTGGTGTTTCCCATTGTTTCACCGCCTGAATCTTACTGGGATCCACTTGAATACCGTTTTGATTTACTACATGACCAAGAAATTGAACTTCTCATAACCAGAACTCACACTTGGAGAATTTGGCATATAATTTTTCACGTGCCAAAAGTTCTAGAATTAATTTCAAGTGTTGAGCATGTTCTTGCTGGTTTCGGGAATAAATGAGAATATCATCAATAAACACAATCACAAATTTATCCAGATAAGGTCTAGATACTCGATTCATCAGATCCATGAAAACTGCTGGTGCATTGGTTAAACCAAATGGCATCACTAAAAATTCATAATGTCCGTATCAAGTTCTGAAAGCAGTTTTAGGAATGTCATCATCATGAATACGTAACTGATGATATCCAGATCTTAAATCGATTTTTGAAAAATAAGTAGCACCTTGTAGTTGATCAAACAGATCATCGATACGAGGTAGTGGATAACGGTTCTTGATTGTCAGTTTATTGAGTTCCCTGTAGTCAATACACATCCTGAATGAACCATCCTTCTTTTTCACAAAAAGAATAGGTGCTCCCCAGGGTGAGAAACTAGGTCTGATAAAACCTTTGTCTAACAGTTCTTGCAATTGACCTGAAAGTTCTTGCATTTCGGATGGTGCAAGTCGATACGGGGCTTTAGCAACAGGTGCTGCACCTGGAATTAAGTCGATTCGAAATTCAACTTGTCTTACTGGGGGTAATCCTGATATGTCCTCAGGAAAAACTTCAGGAAAATCCTTGACTACTGGGATATCTATGATTTGTTTGGGTGAAGAATTGTGCTCAGTCACATGTGCTAGGAAAGCATAACAGCCCTTCCTTAAGAATTTCTGAGCTCGCATGCAAGATATAATACCAAGTCTTCTACCAGCTCGTTCTCCTTGAACTATTAGTGTATTACCGTTAGGTAATGGAATACGGATCACCTTGTTTTGACACACAACTTCCGCTTGGTTATCAGAAAGCCAATCCATACCAACAACGACATCAAAGCTCCCAAGCTCAATAGGAAGTAAATCAATATCGAAAAGATGATCATTCAAATTCAAGGAACATCCTTGAATAACATTGTTTGTTTTGATCAACTTGCCGTTAGCAAGTTCAATAACATAAGGAGTTTCTAGATCTACCGTAGGCAATGAAATTAATGATGCAAATTCAGGAGAGATAAAGCTCTTATCCGCTCCTGTGTCAAACAACACTGATGCGTATAGATTATTAAGAAGAAACGTACCAGTAACAATATTTGCATCATGTCTCGCCTCGGTCGCACCAATCTGAAAAGCTCTCCCCCTAGCTTCAGTTCCCGGATTGGTGTTATTGTTCGGACAGTTTCGTATGAGATGATCAGGACTTCCACATTTGTAACATGACCGGTTGGTTTGAGTGGTTTGTCGTGGTGTTTGGTTTGGTGTCTGAGCAGGAAAGTTGCAATATTTAGCATAATGTCCAACTCGGTTACAGTTCAGACAAACAGGACATGGTCCCGTGTGATGGAGTGGACACTTATTGCATTTGGGCGCCTGCCCAGTATAAGTTTTCCTCTCAGGAACATTTGCACCATAGTTCTTCACCGTTGGTTTGTTCTGACTGATCTCAGCCGGAGCCTTCGCCTTGGTTTTGCCAAACCACTTTCGTTTGGTACCTTTTGACACATTCGAGGTACCGACATCACTACAACTATGAACCGTCTGAGGTTTCAAAGACAGAGTACCACTCCTTACCGCCTCATTGGTAAGTTTAGTGGTCAAAAGAATCGTATGTTTCAGGGTTGTAGGTTCAGCAGCAGTCACCATTCCTCGTATCTGAGGAATCAGACCCTTAATGTACTTCTCGATTAAAGCGGCTTCCGTAGGAAACATGTCGGGAAGTAAACAAGTAAGTTCATGAAAACGATCGGTGTAAGCAAGACAGTCAGCACCGATCATCGAGTGATTCCAGAATTCCTCCTGGAGTTTTTGTATTTCAGTGAGTGGGCAGTACTCTGATCTAATCAGAGTTTTAAACTCATTCCAGCACATTGAGTCAACTGTAGCTGAGCCCAACGTTTTTGCCTGGGTATTCCACCAGGTCAAAGCAGATTCTTTCAAAGAACAGGCAGCATAAGACACCTTATGCTCCTCCAAACACTGACTGATTTTAAGCTTAGTTTCCATCTCCTCGATCCACCTTATTAGACCAGCCGCCCCTTCTTTGCCAGTAAAAGTAGGAGGGTTACAGGAAGCAAAATACTTGTAAGTACATCCCTGTCGAGGTGGATCAGGAATAATAGTAGTTGTACCGGTAGTGGTATGAGTTTCAACGTGACCACCAGTAGCATTATGCTCAACATGATCGTGTTCCCCACCAGAACCTGTGGTGATATGTGGTTGGTGTTGTGTCAGAACACCACAAGCAGATAATTGTTCACGCACGATTCGAGCTATCATAGCTTCATTTGTTTCAGATCCGCTTGTACCAGCAGGTGGAACAATGCCTGCTCCAGGGTTCACTGGTGGAGTAGTATTCGTTTCCAAGTTCCTAGGTGGAACCACGTTCGCTTCCGGATTAACATGCGGATCCGGATTTGATTCAACATTCAGAGGTGGAATTTGATTCGGTTTAGGGTTGGTAATATTCTTAGCAGCTTTCTTAGCTGGTCGACCTCTTTTTGGAGCCATTAATCTGCTCACAAGCAGACAAATTCAGGTCAGTTTAAGAATATTAAAGATATAACCCGTTCTATCACATAAATTCAATCATATTCAGTTACACTGAAAATTTATATTGAAATGTGATTATAAAGAATATAGTATAACTACATAAATTTAGTCCAGACATGGTTGCACTATACACAGATCACACAATTGTTCGTAGTTATATTTAGTCCTGTAATTTCAAAAACATGTTAGAGTCTTACCCAGCTCTTTGCATTGCAACACATGTTTTTAGAAATATGTTCATACAGGACTAGGACATGTTCTCACACAAGTTCTCTAATATGTTCTCAGTTCATACATTAAGTTCTTATACAGACCATAGATATGTTCTCGTACAGTATGGCTCTCGTACTGTACTTAAGTAACAAATATGTTCACAATTCAGACATGTTCTCGTACAGTATGGCTCTCGTACTGTACTTAAGTTACAGACACATTCACAATTAGACACGTTCACAATTCAGACATGTTCTCGTACAGTATGGTTCTCGTACTGTACTTAACACATATATTTGCATACAGTATTGCTCCCGTACTGTATTTCAGCAAAATATATATTTTTAGTCCCATATATTCGCATACAGTATTGCTCCCGTACTGTATTTCAGCGAAATATATATATTTTAGTTCAACATGTTCTCATATAGATACATTCGTACACAGTCATGTTCTCACACAGAAAAATGAATTATAGTTCACACACATAGATCATTATACAGACAGATATACAAAAACACCCATATTATTACAATACCATAATTTCATACATCACAAGGTTATAATACAAGAACTATCAGAACCGATTCATCCATACTAACTATCGGGAATCTATTTTACAAACAAAATTTCCCTATGCATCACATACTCACAACCTATCCGACTGTACAGTAACCACCAAAATAAACATCCCTCATCATACTTACCGTATAAAGAACGGTAAGCAGGAAATCACTATAGCTATAGCAACCATTACTATAACTATCATCATCAACCGAGCCTCCAAACTCATGGTGCTCAATAACTGCCTCAAATACACCCATCCCTCACTCCACAATGCTACTTCCTGCCAAAAAGTAACAGCCAACGCCTGTCGCCAGGTCCTCCGAAGTCGCTCCTCCATCGTCGCTCTCCAAGCCTGAGTATTAGCACCAAAAACATTCACCTGCTCCAAAAGAGTCAGATGAGAAGTGAGAATCTCTAGAACAGTGGTGCGGGTATCCTCCAGAAGAGTATGGTGCTGAGATACATCCTGTCCCAAATCCTGTAAATCCTGAGAAATCTGTTGTACCTGCGCCCTCAACTCAGCTTGATGGGAGGATTCTCCCACCTCATGTATGGTGTCGGGCTCGTCTCTAGACGCCATCTGACGTCTAGGAGGAAGACCTGTCGTTTTGCGAGCCTGTCCTCGCATTCGTCGGAGTCCATCCCATGCTGGTGCTCTCGGTGGAGATGGCATAGGTGCTGGTTCAGGTGCTGGTGCTGGTACTGGTGCTGGTGCTGGTGCTTCAGCCTGAGAAGCAGCTATAGATGACTCCGATGGATCGGAGTCAGACCCTGAACTCGTGCTAGGAGTATCATCTAATCTCAAATAGGGAAATCGCTGATAGATATACTGCTCTGCTTGCTCAGCCATCGCTGTACAATCAAAAGCTCTAATCAGTATCATGAAGTAAATATTAAATAACAATATTTAACATAAACATGAACATGATATGATAAGATGCTTCTCCCTATCTTAGAACAACTATTCGTAATTATAGTTATTGAGGTTCTGCTTGAATTAAATCAAACTAGAATGCACACGTGTTGCAAATTTCAGTTATGCTGGCCACTCATAACTGGAATTTGTACCACTTGATTATCCTGGCTTAATTCAAAACAAGTTTTGTTCGTTAAACATGTTCGGTGCTCTCTGTGTAACTATTCGAGCCTATAGTTATAGTCTAGGTTTCTAAGTCAACCTAATTCTCTATAACATGTGGCTCTGATACCACCCTGTCGCACCCCCACCCCTCGTCACCTCGTGTCTGGTCTGACGTCACTGAACCAGTTGCGGAAGCATAGTGGTGATGTCTCCGAGATGAGGGGTGACTTACTTGAACCGATATCACAGCACACAGATTAACTTAAAGTAAGTACATTACCAAGGGTTCGTTATCACAACCAGAATTACAGTTTACAACTAAATTTATTACACAACTATCTTATTTAATTACAAATGTATGAAGTGCATCCTCACCCGGTGGTCACTGTCTCCCTGCAAAAAAAGATTTAATTTGAAAACGTCAGCACAAAGCTGGTGAGTTCGACAGTTCAATTTAAAATCATATGATATGATAAGCAAGTTCTCAAAAGTTCAGTTCCGGATAACCATGGGACCCGTATCTAGTTCCTTTCGGACGTCTAGTTCAGTTCTCAAGATATTACCCGTCGGTACATATCTTAGTGCCTCATTATCTTAATGTCTATCATACCATTAAGAAGTTCAGGAAACAGATAACAAACATTCACACAAGGGGAGATGCAATCCTCCCAGCGAATGGGGTGTCAACCAATAGTACTATCAATGTTTTCTGTTCGGCCACACATGGGTTCACTAGATACAGTTCAAGAATGAGGACTTTCATTTCCATGATAGAGTTCAGTCTAACAGGCAAAATCCCATGAAATCCCACAAAAGTCAAATGAAATCACACAGATATCATTGATGCATATCATATGTTCAGACAACCGTTTACAGAGTTACCCCGATGTTTATAAAAGATTAAAAATAAAAGGGGTTGTACGAAACTCACCTGATGATATAAAGGTAGCAAAATATCTCGAAGATAACCACAAAGAGATAATTCTGCATTTAGTTATATTTAATGAATTATTTATGTTCTAGTTTACTGATTAGATCCTTCTGAACGTTCAATGTCAAAGACATTGCTTAGTAAATCATCAACTCGATATTAGTTATGTATTTAATTAATTTAATGATATATCATACAATGTATGATAATGTAGGAACCTACACTGCATTAGATTCCTAATATAAAGTTGATGACACTCTTGATTAATCAGAATAATCTCTGATTAACCAGATAGTTAATGTTGTTGATTATGATACTGTAACAGTTTCTAGATAATTTAATGGCTTAGGAATGATCAATCCTTGTTATTGATTACCCAAATATCATGAGATATCACAATGTAGTATCATAATAGGTGAAATAACCATGCTTAACATACTAATCTGACTGTTATCATAAACATCAGATAATCGTTCCAATGAGTATGTTAATGATTGTGATTAGTTTGAAACACTTAGATTTAACCTTTCATTTCAAGGATTAACCCAACTAATCACCTACATTGTTATAATCAAATGGATTAAACCATTATAATCATGGGTATGGTTTCATGCAAACCGGGCATTACAACGGATCAAAACAAGGATTTAACCGTTAGAACTTCGTGTTCTTTGTTCATAATCAATCCTAGCCATCATCTAGGCAATAATCAACAATCCTAACTATCTCATTACGTTCAAAATCAAGATCTAATCAATCAAAATCAAACTAGAAGGTTTAAACGGATCATTACCTAAACAGACGGATATCTGCGGTTGAAACTACGATCAGAACTTGTATACACGTTTCCTGGCTTCAAACTTGCGATCTGGTGGCTTCAAGATGGTATTTTGATGGTGAAAATGGGTGTGTTTTCTCCTGGAAGTTAAGCAGAAGCGAGAAGAAGAATAAAATCTTCTTGCATGAAATCTGATGAAATAGATCAGATCACGGATTACATAGATGATTACATATATGAAATGAACTTTTATTTAATTACTTACATATATTTAATGAGATATATATATGTAACCAGATAGATAATTACATATATGTAATCAAGTATATGAATGTAACCGTGTATATGATTACATATATGTAATCATAAATTCAGATTTGTGAGAAAAAATCAGAATTTAGAATTAAAAATACTGATTTTTTGATTTAAATTTTTAAGGGAAAAAAATTCAAAATCTCTAAATTAATTTTATTTCCATAAATTAAGAGAAAGAAGAAAGATGAGAGAGAAATGTAATTTTGGTAATTTATTAAATAAGGGAGACAGAAAAAAATGGGTTTGACTATTATACCCTAATACTCTTATAACTAAATATTTTAATTAATATTTTTTTGTAACCTTGTCTTAAGTGATCTCAACCATTGATTAGATTAATGAACGGTATATAAGTGGTTTTATTAGTTTCCTTCAAATGAATGGTTTTCTGTGAAACTCTCCCCTATCTAACTATTCCAATAAATCAAAAGCTTTTAAGACACACAACATGTTCATATACGATTTCAACTTTGGTTTATCGTATTTCTCTATCATTAAATACATCTTATATTAAATACTAATACTAAATACTAAATATATTTTTTAAACATTGTTAAAGTATTATTAGTACTTTAAAAAATATATTAATATAAAAATTTCACTTTTATAAAACCAAAAATATATATATATGAAATTTCAAAAACAAGTTTTTAAACAGAAATGTTTAAACAAATAAACGTCGAAAAAATTAGTTTTTAAATACATATTATTATTTTATAATTTAAAGTATAAAATTATACGAAATTTTAGTAATATTTTATATTAAAATCGTATTAGTATAAATTATTGATGACTATTTATCATATTTTTTATTTAATATGTGTAATACACAAGATATTAACGTTTTATTAAATCCATGTAATACACAGTGTATTAACTTAGTGTGTGTACTTTGTGTGTGTTGTTTGTGTATATAGCTTGAAATTAATGTTAACGTATAGAAAAACAAATAAATTATTAATCAACTTTGATTGATAGATTTAAATAATATAATCTGAAATGGGCGGTTAATATTTATTCTAAGAAATTAGTGGTTGAGATCAATGTTTTTAAAACCGAACTAGACGTTGAACCGGTCTCTTAACTGGCCAGCGATCGGACCGGTCGAACCGAATTTAAAAATCGGATAACGTTTTAAATATTATATATATAGTATATATTTATTATATATTTATATTAAATATACAATATATATAAATATATCTATATATAGATTTTTTGTTGAACGGCATATGTTAATTTATAGATAGCTCCTAGTTCCTGCGTCTTCCATTTCGGCATTTTCAACTCTCAGCGCTCTCTCTCTCTAAACACAAATCTCTCTAAAACTTTAAAACCTTAGCAACCGCACCAGTCTCCCAGTCGCACCCGTCACCAATCTCCCAGCCGCACCAGTCACTGCGCTTATCAGATCTGAGCTTGCTCCGTCGCCCGCCGCACCAACAGACCTGTTCATCGCTTTGGTTGCCAGATCTTCTAGTGTGTTGATTTATATTCATGATTTTGTAACATATCCGGGTCAAATCGCCCGGTTTCCCGGTCGGGCCGGCGGCTACTGGTTGAACCGCCCGGTTCCTTCCTAAACGATTCTGAGCACATAACAGACTGCCAGAGATACCGAATCCCGGGCCGACCCGCCGGTATGGTCCGAGTTTGAAAACATTGGTTGAGATTATACGAAGGATATTTTAGACAATTGTAATTTAAACATAACTAGGTTTTTCCCCGTCGCTCGTTACGGCGGGTTATCAGAGTACATTCATAATAATGGGTATTATATATCATTTGTAAAAGCATAAGTTAAATAGCAAAATCAAATCTTTCATCAAGAACTCTAAACTAATTTCTCATTAAAAAAATAAAATCATACAAAATCCATGCAAATATGTTACGAACATAATAGAAAAAAATATTCACACAATAATTTTCACCGGCAACCAATGGCTGAATTAAAAAAACAAGTCTCTAAGCAATTATCGATTTTCTGTAAGAACAAATAAATTACCGTTACCTACTCCGAACACTACCGAAACCCTAGAAAAAACCTTGTTTTTACAATATATGTATATACCCTATTTCAATATAATTTACATATTTATACTAATTTGGTTGCATTTCAATATAATATAAATATTTATACTATTCAATTTGGTTGCATTTTAATATTTGTATTAATTTTATTTAAAAAAGTTACAATTCTATTTTTAAAACATTTATGAATTTTATATAAATTGTTATTTTTAATAAAACTTACGCCATAAAACTTATCTCATTTTTATGTTTATTAAAGTACTAGGTTAATAACCCGTGTATTACACGGATTATGTAAGAAAAATATTATATAGTAACTAATAAAAATATAGGATTTATAAAACAATTTTTGATATAAAATATATATGATTGAATTTATGTATAGATACATATTTTAAATAACAAAACAATAATACCATTTTTTTACATTTTGGTTTTTTAAAATTTATTTTTTAACATTTCATTTTTTAAATTGTTTAAAAAACAAAATTTTATATAAAGAAATCTTGTTGTTTAAACTTTTGGTTTTGTTTACTTTTAGAAAAATTGTTTTATATAATTTTTATTTTCAAAATCTATTTTTTATTATTAGAAAATGTATAACTAAAATCATTAGTAGTTAGCATTTAATTTAATTATTTAATATTTAATAAAGAGAATCTATGTGCATTTAATAAGAAAGAGAATGAGATATCATAATAAAAATGTGACACAAGTTAAAAGTGATTTAAAATTTTGACAAGTGGCATGAGTGGTTTAAAAATTTGATAAATGACATTTGAGTTACTTATTTATTGTAAGTAGAAGATAATTTGTCAAATTTTCTTAAAGTGTTCGCAATTACATTAATGTAAACGAGATGTAACATTAAGTATAAATCATTACACCGGTGTAAAAAAATCTTTCGTTTTTAAAAAATCTTTATAAGTCTTTTATCGAAATAATGTTATCTATAAAATACGTAATTATATACAAATTGTTATATTGATGCTTGCTACGTAATTTGTGGTTTGTATTTAAGTTACAAATACTTACAATGGTGTAATTTCTATTTATGTTAAAACTCGCTGCATTTATCTCATCTCTAACTTGTATTAATGAAAATTTATTTAATAGTGTAATTTAAGAAAAGGCTAGTATATAGGACTCGCGCGTTCCGACGGGGTCTAATATACCGACGTAAAAGCAACCAACTTCATCCACATTGGAATATTTTACAAAATATAAACAAATCATTGATAAGAGACCAAATTAACCTCTACCAATTGTATGAAATTTCAAAACATTAAGTAACATATCTCAATTTATTATAAATGGAAAGTTATAGTCCCATTATAGATTGAAATCACAAAAACACAAAACCCTATACAACATCTATAACGTAAGCTTTGAAACTAAGGGTTGAAGATTAAGAACTCATTTAACAGTAAAAAATGTGATTACAGAAGACTTAAAAAAAGGCCCTACGTAAATGTAAAATTTATAAACGATACAAATATTATAAAATTATTAAATCTAAATCGTATAAGAACGTGCAAAATTTATGTGACCGTTTGGGTTTGAATTTTATATAAATGTTCATGAGTCCATTGTGATCAAATTAATATAATCATGTCTTTTATCCGATAATATATGACGTGTTAAAATCATGTGAATATTAAAAATATGTAAGTAAAGTGAGAGGGAGCTTTAAAAATAAGAGTTTAAAGTTCAGGGTTATAAAAGAAAATTTCAAATTAATTCAAAACTATTGAAAGTGTAATTTCGATCTTTTGACGCGGTTTATTTCTTGATCTTTTCACGCGGTTTCTTTCTTTCTTTTGCTTTTTAATATACTGTGCATTTCAAGCTTGTACATCATGCAAGGGAAACTGTTCCAAATTGAACAGTAAAATACAGACACAAACCATTATTGCTTTTTAATAAATATAGAAGTGTGGTTAAACGGTCCGACAATCGGTTTGTAATTCACTTGAATAATGGTCCAATTAGGCTAATTGGACACGTTTATTAAGCTGGTCCAACATTTATGGTTCTGAAAGCATTGACCTCAACATCAAATTATATATTATTTACTTGATCTTTCAATCTATATATATATATATATATGTTATAGTCATGTTTACTTAATCAATTTGTAATTATATATATATATATAGGGGATTAATAAAATGAAAACTTTGTTTTAGTGAGAAAACCATGAAAACTCATGTAAAACGAACTTATTTTTTTTTGAAATTTTTTTTACAGGTTTGTAACATTATTTGGAACATTTTTACAAAAAAATCAAAAAAACGCCGCAGAAATATTTAAAAAAAATATTTTATAAGTTTTTTTTACGTTGTAAAACATACGTAACACTGAGGCACATCTGACGTAAACGCTGTACGTTTTTACGTATGTTTTACAAATTTTCTTTTTTTAGTTATGTTATGTATGTTTTACACAGCGGTTTGCTGGGTTTTCACAATAAAAAGTGGTTTTCAAATTATCCATACCCTATATATATATTAAAGAAAGAAAGAAAGCAACCGTTAATGATGCCGAAAATCGCCGCTATATATATATTCACTAATATAAAATATTAATTAATTAGTTCACGTGAAAAACCAACCGTTCCAAAATTGGAAACTAAGACATTATTTATCTAATTATTAAAGTTAAAAGAATCCAAATTGAAATAACATCAAAGCAAAAGTGTGTTTTTTCTATTATTACAACTTTCGGTTGAAAAAAAACATTTTTTGTCTTTTCGTCTTAAAAATCATTATTGTTTGTAAAATCCAGTTAGTATGAAACCGTGTGTATCACTGTATCGGTTACTGATTCGCCTTCAAGTTCATATCAAGATAAACTCTATATATATATATAAAATAGGTTAAACTCCCGTGTATTACACGGGTTGAAAAAATAATATTTTTATATACATATCTATTAGCAAAAAAATTAAGTAATTAAAAATATATACATTGTAAACTTTAACTAAACTCATGTTTTATATATGTTAAATAAAATATAATATAATTTGTTAATTCATAAAGCAATCAAAATATATTTAAAATATTTGATGTAATAATTATAAATTATTTACTATTTATTAATTTTAATTTTTTAAATAATGTGTTAACATTTTTATGTAATGTAATTCATAAATAATTTAATTAAAGTATATTTATTTTTCTTTTAACATACTTAAATTAACTTATATATAACTTGAGTTTTTAAAAATTACTTAGTTTTTATTATTTCAATATAATATATTTTTATCATTCAAATCATCCAATCATATTAAATGTTTAAAAAAAAATTAAAAATAATTATAAAAAACACTTAGTATCATTTTTTTTTATTTGTAAATTTTGTAAGAAATATAATTTGAATTTGATTTTATTTAATAACTAAATAGAATTTGTTAAATAAAAATATAAGTTTACTTAAAAACTTCCTAATTAATTTCATTTTAAAATATACATAACTAATAATATATTATTATTATATTATATTATAATAAATAAAGGTTTTTATGAACACTTGTCATGTTCTTAAAGCACTTAAATTTTGTTTTCCCTCTTCTTTCTCCTATTAAATACATGTTTTTGAATTAAGAAAAGAAGATTTTTTAATACATTAAAAATATATTAATAAAATATTGAATTTTCAAAAAGAAAATTAAAACAAAAATTTAAAGAAACAAAATTTGAAAAAACTATGTTTAAAAAAATAATATAATTATTTTATATTAAAAAATTGTCTTATATTTTTTAAATCTTTATTAATAATTATTTATTATATTTTTTATTTATCTCGTGTAATAACGGGATACTAACCTAGTTATTATATATATTATAATTCATCATCCTTAATTCATATTCCTAATTTCAAACCAAATAATAAATATAAATAATTAAATAGGAGAGAGAAGCGGGAAAACCAAAATGTAGGTGTTCTAAAATTGTGACAAGTGTCCACAATTATTTTTATTTATTAGTATAGATATATATATATATATATTCACTAATATAAAATATTAATTAATTAGTTCACGTGAAAAACCAACCGTTCCAAAATTGGAAACTAAGACATTATTTATCTAATTATTAAAGTTAGAAGAATCCAAATTGAAATAACATCAAAGCAAAAGTGTGGTTTTTCTATTATTATAACTTTCGGTTGAAAAAAAACATTTTTTGTCTTTTCGTCTTAAAAAACATTATTGTTTGTAAAATCCAGTTAGTATGAAACCGTGTGTATCACTGTATCGGTTACTGATTCGTCTTCAAGTTCATATCAAGATAAACTCCGGTCATATAGCTATGTTCGAATTGAACGTTTGTTTAGTTTATGTTAGCAATCATTGACTTAAATGTTACCGAGGGATCGGATTATTATTATTATTATTTTTGAACGGCGACGATCATGTATACCACGTATGTTGTCTTAGCATGACTCACCGGGCAGAGGTAAGACACACAGTCGCACCAGATGCGTGGGAACCTCCTAGAATGGGTAAACACTCACCTCTCATTGGTCCAGAACACGAGATTAAGCTCAAAATTTCTTCCCTCACCTGAATGTCTTTTAAATTGCCTTTGACAGGGTTCGAACTCATAACCTTTTAGTCACAAGATGAAGCCCCAACCAATAGGGTAGATTCGCAAAACAAGGTATCGGATTATTTAAACTGCATACGAGGTTGTTGTTAAAACCGTAAAACATAAAACTAATTTTGAATGGTTTATATGTAACGATCGTGAAGATTAGAAAAATAGATGGATAAGAATATGTCGGTTGCTGGGCCCGAAAATGATGAACTTTTCGGATAATTTCAAGTTAAATAATTGTTATATGATTAAGCAATTAAATGTTGATGCAGACAACTGTTAAAAACACTTTTGATGTTGGGTGAGAGGATGCGGGTTCGACACCTCCATGCCCCACTTTTAATTTTTTGGTTTTGAGTTAAAACAATTTTTTAAATACTTTTGAGAATTTTATGAGCTGTTAAGAAAACTTTAAAATAATAAACTAAACCAATTTGACCATTTAACGTTAAAAAGTCTAAATCATCCAAAATTTAACCGATTTCATATATGAATCATAAAATCGTCAAACTAACGTAACATTATACAAAAACACGGATTATTGAATCGATCAAGATTTGGATTGCCTTTTATCTTATTAGTTTCTAAGAATAAGATACGGATCCTGTTTATTTAGCTCATAGTATATCTATTTGTCTTGGTTCATTCATTAAGTTGAACCGTTTTGTTTTCGAGCATTCGTTGATTCTAATCCTGATTTGTTATGCATGCACTACAAGAAAACATAGCAATAGCGGCGACAAAAATCGCCGCTAATGATGCCGAAAATCGCCGCTAGTAGCAATAGCGGCGATGGGTCGCCGCTAATTAGTCGCCACAAAAAAAACGTCGCTGAAGGGCAAAAATTGCCGTTAATGTTTAGCCGCTAAAACTTGGTCGCCGCTAATGCTCTATATCGCCGCTATTGATGTCGCCACTAATGATCCTCTGTAAAAAATCTGTGTGGATCACTAGCGGCGATTTTGTGTCGCCACTAATGCTAAATGTCGCCGTTAAAGCTCAAAAAATCGTTTTTAAAGAGCGGTTTTAAAAATCGCATTTCCTAGTTTTTGTAACACCTGATACTGTAGAAATTACAAATGCATTCAAACTATCCAAATACCTAATTAAAACATTCAAATTAGGTTTACAATGCGCATAAAACAAATAATCCATAGTTTTGTCTACGTTAAAACATCGAAGATTTAGTACATAAACCAACTAATTGAAATAATTTGCATCCTTCATTCGTCTCCTTCATCCGAATCATCTTCGCCATTTGCATTTGGTTTCTTCTGTTGTGTAGCAAGCCATTGTGAGAGTCGGTTCATAAACTTTGGATCTTCAAACGAGCATTCAATTTGATCCTGTAAAATAAATCATTAATTAAGTTAATAGGAATGTTAGTTTAAAACTATATCAATAAATCAACATGCATGTAACAAAGTTTGATAAAACTTATCAAATAACCATACCAAAACAATAGCAATCTAAGATTTGTGTAAATGGGTTGAAACATGATCAAACTTAAGAAAACATATTGTCACAAAACATAACAAAACTATAGCAATCTATGATTTGCGTAAATGAAATAATTTGCATCCTTCATTCGTCTCAAGCTTTACTAAAAGGGTCCAAACATAACAAAACTATATAAAGCTTAACTAAATAGGTCAAAACATAACAAATTTATCTAACACTTTACCAAATGTTCAAAACATACCAAAGTTATCTCAAACTTTACTAAATGGGTCAAAACATAAAAAACTATATAAAGCTTAACTAAATACGTCAAAACATAACAAAGTTATCTAACACTTTACCAAATGTTCAAAACATACCAAATTTTTCTCAAACTTTACTAAATGGGTCAAAACACAACAAAACTATATAAAGATTAACAAAATAGGTCAAAACATAACAAAGTTATGTAACACTTTACCAAATGTTCAAAACATACCAAAGTTATCTCAAACTTTACTAAATGGATCAAAACATAACAAAACTATATAAAGCTTAACTAAATAGGTCAAAACATAACAAAGTTATCTTACACTTTACCAAATGTTCCAAACATACCAAAGTTATCTCAAACTTTACTAAATGGGTCAAAACATAACAAAACTATACAAAACTTTACCTCTGTAAATGGTGATGTCTTCTGTCGCTCATGATGACCCACAAAACTAGACGCTCCATCAGATGTAGAAGGTTTAAGCCTAATGCCTCTAGTATGCCCACGTCGAACACCTCAGGGGGGGTTGGCCCTTACTCTTTCTTCATCATCATACCCTCCATTCTTCATAAAATGATGTTTTGCCATAGTCTTTCGATCTCTATATCTTTTTAACAGTGCTGCTTCAATGCCACCCTTCTTTTGAGCACTTTCGTAATCACGCTCAATCTCATCTAAGTCAAAAGATAGCTGAGAATTAAACAAAAGAAGTTACTTACCATACAATATATGAAATATACTTAAATAAATCATATACCTTATTATGATTCGAGCCTAGGTAGTTTTTTTCATCTGATTCTCTTCTTTGTCCGCCGTTTGTTCTCGTTTTAGTTTTTTCCTCCATTTAAGTTATTCTTAGTTTTGTTAGAAAACCCCCTTCCTTAATATTAATTTATTTAAGAACAAATTTTGTATAGATAAGTCTTTCAGTTTCTAGTTAGTATTTTCTGTAGAAGTCTTTAGATTCGATATCCGGACTTACTTAGGCTATACTATCTCCGATAGGTACACTTGTCTGTTAGTAGTTTAGTTTTAGAGAGTCTAGAGAATTACTTAGTGTCTAGATAATTTGTGATTTTTATTTGTTTTTAATTAAGCTACCGTGCGACATCACTCCCCTAGGTGCAAAATACGATGCGTCGATGGCGGAGGGACAGCAGGGGCGTGCTCTGGGGCCGACAACATGGGCATCCAACGGGGTAGTGCATCAAAGGTCACCATCCCGGATGTCTGCATGTCATATAGCTCATAGGGCGTCGTCTCCGGGCCTCTCGTGACATGCTCTACGGGATATGTGAGGAACACACGGAGATGGTGCGCCAAATGGCCTATGTACGGCCCCATATCGAGCCGGGCCGTGCGGCCTCCCCGGCGTGGCCTCGCAAATGATGTGAGAAGAATGGTGGCGAGGTTCGCCGGGTGGCAACCCTGTATGCAATAGAGGCAAAACAGGTCAAACGAGCTCACCTTGTCCTTGCCGGAACTACGAGGAATCAAGGTGCTGCCAAGGATCCTATGAATGTATCTAAGAAAAGGGTCTCGGATCTGGGAAGCCAACCTAAGATCGGTGTTAGGCTGGGTAGAGATGGTCCTCCAGAAGGCGGATAGCTCCTCCTCTGTGACGTACCCGGGTGTAGGCGCCCGGGCTGAACCTCTGAGGAGACCCTCAAAGTCGGGAGCCGCCACCTGCTCCTGTGAATATAGCCCGAAGGCCACAGCAAAATGGGCGACACTCATAGTATGAGTCTGTCGCCCTAAAGCAAACGATACAACTCTAGGATACGTGAGCGAGCGTGTATCGTACTGGAATGTGGATAAGAACTCCACTGTCAGCTCATCATATTGCAGCCAGCTGCAGCGTAGCCATGATGTCCACTGAGGGGTCATCATCGCATTGAACTCGTCAACGCGACCCAGCTGCTGCAGTACGTCTCGGTCGTAACCTCGGTGCTGCATCGTCCCTAAGCTGACGAGGGTCTCCATGCGTGCTCGATGGTGCCTGGCACAAACTGTAGAAATGTATGCGCGGCTCGACGGCGTAGGTGCAGTGGTGGTGCAGGTGCGTCCGATGGCGGGATGACGATGGGAGCGGAATACTGAATCTCTCTCTCCCGTGGCTGCTGCTGCCTCTACCTTTGAGCCTGCGCCTCTGCAACAGTGACACGTCGAGCCCTCTTGCCCCTGGTACCCGAGCTCGAAGCATCTGCCATATCTGCAGTAATTTACAACAGACATATGTACAATAAATTAACGACTAATTACAAATCTAATTCCTAACTTATTATTGATTTTTAATTGAAAAATGTTTTTTTATTTACAAAGTTTGTTGTTTTTGATATTTATATACAAATTGGTTCATTAAATTATTTATTTGTGATATACATATATACAATGTGTTATTATTTATTTTATACAAATTTTTTATTTTAATATACAATTAATTAATTAATTAAATTATACATACATACATTTTGTGTTCAATTATTTCATACAGGTTTACATTTATTATTTTTATTTATG
The DNA here is from genome assembly GCA_009363875.1 of Mikania micrantha. Classification (NCBI taxonomy): domain Eukaryota; kingdom Viridiplantae; phylum Streptophyta; class Magnoliopsida; order Asterales; family Asteraceae; genus Mikania; species Mikania micrantha. The sequence goes on along the minus strand of CM018683.1, from coordinate 80,642 downwards.
TTAAAAGTATTATACATATATGTTATACATATTTATTAGATTATTGAACATACAAATTTATTAATTTAATACAAGTAATAGTACAAGTATACAAATTTATTTGTTAATTTATAACAGGATTCATAAATATAATTTATTTATTTCTAATATACATATTACATTTTATATTTTACAATACAATTGTTATTATTAATTTTATGTTTGTACAATATTATTTATTTATTTATTTATTACAAGTGTTTTATTTGTTTTACAACATTTATATTTTTAACATACAACATATATATTTATTTTAATTTACATTTACATTAATATTAAACATACATAATTTTACATACATACATTATCTTATATATTTTACACTTATGTTACAAAACATATACATTTACATTTACATGAGTATTATACATTTATTGTTATTAATTAAGAAACTTATTTATTTGACAAAAATTATTTTATATTACAAAATATTTATATTTATATATATATATATATATATATATTTATGTTATATTATTTTAGTGTACAACATACTTATACTTTATTTATAGACAAAAATGATACTGTTTTATTTTTATTTTATGTTACATAATTTTTAAAATTGAACATACACAAAAATTATATTACAAAAAATTATTTATTTATTTATTTATTTATTTATTTTATGTTTATTATCTAGATACTTATTTATTACAAAGGGTTTTTATTTAATTTAATTTTTTAATTTTATTTCATTTTTATTATTTTATTTAATTTTCTGAAACCATTTATTAAGTATTTTGTTTAATTTTATCTATCTCTTAGTTATTCGTTAACTGAAAATAAAATAAAATAAAAATAAAGAAAAAGAAAAAAAAATTTGAAAAGGGGGCTTGGGCGTGGAAGCTTTTCCGGCCACAATTCCGGCCAACCAACCCACTGTTGCGGTCGATCATCAACAACAAGCAGCCCCAAATCAAATCTAACCTAAATCTAAACTAACTAATCTAATGTAATCTAAAAATCGAAAGAAAAACAAAGAAAAAGAGAAAGGAAGGTATACCGGTTATAGGCGGAGGCGATGTGGTTGTCCGGAGGTGTGAACGGTGATGGTAGTGTCTGAGGATGGTGTGGCAGAAACTGGAACGGCGGTGGTGGGAGGTGGACCGGTGCTTCTGGTGGCGGAGGACTCGTGGTGATGTAGACAGCGGCGGCGCGTGGTGAGGATGCATGGTGGTCCGACGGTGGTGAGCGAAAGGAGGGAGTGAGATTAGGGTTTTGGCGTGGTGGTGGTGGTCGGTTGTTGAGTGGTGGTAACCGGTTGAGGGTTTCCCTTTAATTAATTTGTTTTTTCGAAATTAAACACCTCGCGCGCATCGCCTTAGACCATGGAATGACATGGGGCGTAAAATTTTTTTTTAAATAATTAAATAAAGACTTAATTAAATAAATTTTAAGTTAATTTCTAAAAACTAAATTAATTCCTAAAACTATGACTAATAAAAATTAAAATTAAAATTAAAATTAAAAAAACTAATAAAAGTTTAAAATCAAAGGATTGCATAATAAAAGAAATAAACATAAAAATTAAAATACTAGATTAAATTAAACTAGAATCCTAAGATGATTACTAAGGCAAATAACTTAATTAAAATTCTAAGCAATCTAAATTAAATTAGAAAAATAAAATTTGACTAAAGTAATTACTGCAAATAAAAACTAAATCAACATAGAATTAAAGCAAATAAACCCTAACAAACTTAAAAACTAAAATTAACTAACATAATAAAAAGGAAATCGAGCTAAGTAACTAGTGACGTATAATGTAATCGAATCCCAAGCATCGAGTTGTAGTCAACTGTCCGAAATAGTAACATCGAACATATGTGATGACATACCCACACTTGAATCCAATATAGTCGTGCACGCACAAATACATCACCAATCACCCAAAACTCGATACTTAAACTAAAACTATGTACACTATATACAAGTTGGGCCGAAGCCCGAATCCCTAAAATAACCTTAGTCAGGAGGCTTCTCCATAATCCATCCTCTGTCCAGCCCGTTCAATTCCTTTCGCTCATGATTAAAAATTAAACCAATGGACTTGAAGAACATTTTAAGACATTTGGACGAGTCGGGCCACCAATATTTAAACTTCCCAGGATCTAACTGAATTCGAGGTAGGTAGGGAAGAGAATCTTTGTGCACCAATATGATTATTCGCTTTTGTTGATGCCATCCTTGACTCCTCGCTCGGTGCCGATTCCTTTTTCTTCTTCTTGCCTTCTCCCGAGGTTGTGTTGATTCTGGAAGTTCTGCATCATCAACTCTCACTTCGGGCCAGCTCTGGTGCTCTAACTCTTCCACCGGTGCTTCCTCTTCGATCATAGGTAGCTCAGCTTCCTTCTCTTCAGTCTCCTTAACATACTCTTGAGCTTCCACCTATATACCCCCACTTAGTTCTCCATTTAACAATTCCTTTAACATCTGTAGATCACCAAGTGGGTCAAAATGTAAATCCTCCCCTACAACAGATGGTATATCAAGCAGCTCCTCACCAAACTCATCTTCCCAAGATTGTTCTTCGGTGACTTCATCTTCCAAATCAACTTCACCTTCCTCCTCCTCTTCTTCATCATTATGCTGAAATTGAAATCCCAAGTAGTTACCATCCCGGTCGTATGTAAATCGTCCCTGATTATTCATACGGGATGCTTTTATGCACTTAATGATATCTTGGAGTTCTCTATCTTTCTTTCCCCTGGCATCTCTAAACCATGCATTCAGATCCTCTCTAGATCTATATGCATACATGAAGCACTGAACTTAGAAACAAGACCTGAAACCTAAAAATAAAACCTAGACTCACAAGACTCACCACAAAAGACTCACAAATAAAAACAAAACAAAGAGAAACACAAACACAATCAAAGCTAGTTTCGCAATTGCCTAGTGTCCCCGGCAACGGCGCCAAAAACTTGATGCGAGCAGTCAGTATACTAAAAACAAGACTAAATTAAAGCTATTTAACCTAAGCTAAAGACACAAAATCTAATCCTAGACCTATACTTAACCTAAACACCTAGTAATAATCGAAAATCCTAAACTAGACCGCTACTAAGGCAAGTGTACCTGTCGGTGGCAGAACAGCCGGTGGAAGTCCGAATATCGAACCAATGGACACTAGTATAACAAACTATACTTAGACTGTGAACTAACTAAAGTAAAAGAGGGGGGTTTTGGTGCAAACTGATAACCTAATCAGACTGAATTGACTGAAACACTAAACTAACAACTACACTAAAACAACAACTAAAACTGGCACTAAAACTAAAATCTAACTGTAGTGAGGAAAACTGGTATATCTAGGCTGGGAGTCAAAAGTATGACATATGCTAACTTGGACTGATCTATGAAGGATGAAGACTAGGATCTTATGGAACAGACTGAGGAATACCTAATGGGACCCAGATCAGATACCAGGCAACTCCAATGGGAATCCCAAGACTGTAATGTATGCACTAGTCTATTGGGTCACTTTCCAGATTTTCCCGATATGCAATTGCACTCAAACAGGTGAATCACCTCCCGGATTTCTCCACCCGTTTGTATCCTAAGACACTAGAGAGCTATAAAGTTGACAACTTTGACATGGATTGACACCAACACTAAGAAGATCTAAGACAACACCCTCCCGGGTCGTTTAACTCAAATATCCCAAGTGTAAGAGACCAACCATCTAACCTATCACCTCCCGGATTTCTAGGTTATGTCACACATGCAACTAACAATACTCAATGAAGTCTAATCCTATGGAATGTGATCAACAACCCATAAACTAACCTAAAACACAAAGTAATAGGCCTAACATGCATCTATGTGTGGAAAGACCTTCCTAGACACATGTAGATCAAACATTCACCAAATATAATCATTCAACATATGTAAAACCATCAAAGATTCAAACTTTACAGCTGATAACAATGCATATATCATCCACTAGCATAAATCATGTCCAAAATCATCAAAGATCAAAACTTTATCATCCCAAACCTAGATATAACCATTAATCTAGCCAACAATCATCTCAAAAGTAGTAAAACAGATCTGATAATAGTCTAGATACATGAAAATCTACTGATTTAAACTAAGAACATGAAAAGGTAAAGAAAATACTCAAAATCAAGCTCCTTCTTCACTTCTACAAGCCCTAATCAAGCCAAATACTCCATGGTTAAGCTCCAGCAGCTCCTAGGCTTGATTAGGGTTCCAAAATCGCAGAAGAAGACCCTCAAAACAGCTGGAATGCGATCAATTTATAGAGGGCTCGAAATTAGTGTTTTAGGCTGAAAATTCATCTGGGGCGCATCGCCTAGCGGGCATGCACGAGGCTAGGCGATGCACGCGAATAGAAAGGGAGACTGGCGGCTGATGATTCCAGGCACAACGCCTGGGGCCAAGTAGTCACGATAGGCGGACCGCCTAGGGCTTTTTTTCTTCGTTTTCGTCGCTTAATCAACCGTACTTGATTCCGATGCCCGCTTTCCCTCGTTTCCGCTCCTTTTGGACACATTCCTGCACAAAAACACTAAAATGTAAAAAGGAACTAAAATCGACTCGAATTATTTGCAAAAGTAACGAAAACGGACTCGAATATGTACAAAAACGGATGTGATAAACTAACACATCACTCACCGACTAGGGTAAAGGTAGCATTGACGTCAAAGGGGATAGTCAAAGGCCTCCCACTTAGAGACACCGCATGTGTTAATTTTTTATTTTTGGCTTTGCCTCTTGTTTTTCGAGGCGGAGCAACTGTAAATACAAATATTATTATAAGAAATATAATTTACATATAACTAATTTGTATTAAGACTTACAATACGCCTCATGATGACCTCGACCAAATCCCCCTAGAGATGGTGGGTCCTCATCACCATCTCCACCATGTCCACGTCCTTGCATGACATCTGCCATGACGTAGACTAATACAATCCACAGAGATATCATGTCCTGAAATGTTATAAGATATGCAACACAAAAAGACATTATGATTAAAATTTTTACGTCATACACTAAACTTTCTTATAATAAGATAATCAAAGTCATACTAAACATACAAAATTACATAAAAAGTTTCATATATTAAGATAATCAAAGTCTTCTTAAAACATACAAAATTACATCACATATTTTAATCCGACTCTCCCCCGTAATCTTCGGTGTCTGTTTCATATCCCTCTGTGTTATAATCTGGATCGTCCTCATCATAATCAAATTTGTCCTATAATCTTAGTTTGATTACTTTAAGGTTTTATTAAGGTTTAGCAATTATTAGTTTTAAATTTGATTAGTTTAAGGTTTATTTTTTTTGAACGGCAGTTAAACTGTCTCGTCGTGTTACCTTCAGTTATCCTGGCGATTGATAGCTAAGATCGATTCCTCGATCTCCGCCCTTGAGACACGTGTGCCCCCGGATGCGCGGGAACCGGATGGAATCCGTAAACCCTCGCCCCCCCCCCCCCATTATGTTCGAACCCGGAATTAAAGCCCTGATTCGCTCCTTCACCTGGATATCCATTAAATTGCTTCCAACAAGGTTTGAACCCATGACCTCCACATTAGGAGGGTGAGTCATTACCAGTTGAGGCAATTCTCCGGATTAGTTTAAGGTTTATTATTTACTAGTTTAATATTAGTTTGATTAGTTTAAGGTTTTATTAGGGTTTAGTAATTATTAGTTTTAGCTTTGATTAGTTTAAGGTTTATTATTTATTAATTAAATATTAATTTGATTAGTTTAAGGTTTTATTAGGGTTTAATAAGGGCCATTTTATTTGGACACCCCATTTTTATATTTTTACACCCCTGCGGGCCAAGACGGGCCGTACTGGCCAGTACGGCCCGGTATTGAGTACAGACAAACATTCCAGAGAATTCCTTGGAATCAGTGAAACATTCTGTGGGACGGGCCGTATTGGCCAGTACGGCCCGTCTTGGCCCAAGTTTATTTTTCCAAGCCATTTTGGGTGTCAACCAGTTTTGATACACCTTGGTACGGCCCGTACTGGCCAGTACTGGCCATACTTGTCAAAATTTTAACTTGGCCGTCTCACCCAAAACCAGGCCGTCTCACCCCCAAACCAGGCCGTACTGGTCAGTACTTGCCGTATTTGTCAAAATTAATTTTTTTTTTAAAAACAAAGAATTCAATTTTAATACATTTAAATATGTCTGGCAAAATGGCGAGTTGGGTCGGGTTAGGTAACGCGTCTGAACGAGTTCGTGTTAGGATGAGTGCGGGTCAGAACGAGTTTTAAGCAAAATCAGTTCTGATTCTAAATGAATTGAACGATTACACCAAAACTTTGAGGAGTATGTCTATTACGTTATTTTAAACGTTATAGGTTTGTTACGTTATTATTTTAAACGATGTTAATTATACAACAACAAGACGGCCCGTCTCTGGAATGTCGTTTTAACCAAATATTTCATTTTATAATTAGTTTGTTTACGTTAGTTTAAATAATTTAAACGAAATAAACTAGGTGAATTTGGTTTCATTGTTAAAAAGAAAATAACAAATTTTGTTGAAATTTCGTCGGAATTGTATCACAATGATCTCACTTTTTCGTCAGAATTCCATCGCAATGATCTCACTTTTTCGTCGGAATTCCGTCGCAATGACCAGTACGGCCCGTACTGGTCAGTAGGCCTGGTTTTGGGGTGAAACGGCCAAACTAGGCCGTCTAGGCAAGACGGCCCGTACTGGTCAGTACTGCCTGGTTTTGGGGTGAAACGGCCAAACTAGGCCGTCTAGGCAAGACGGCCCGTACCGGTCAGTACGGCCCGTCTTGATTCAAATCATTGTCTTAGGGTGTCAGAGAATGTTTGTACGATGAATGAGACGGGCCGTACTGACCAATACGGCCCGTCTTGCTCCCAATCATTGGCACAGGTTGTCAGAAAGGAATGTTTGACCAAGTACTGAGACGGGCCGTACTGGGCAGTACGGGCCGTCTCAGAGGTGTATTTTTAAAAAAAGGGGGTGTGAGAATAACAACACCCTTTAATAATTATTAGTTTTAGGTTTGATTAGTTTAAGGTTTATTATTTATTAGTTTAATATTAGTTTGATTAGTTTAAGGTTTTATTAGGGTTTCGTAATTATTAGTTTTAGGTTTGATTAGTTTAAGGTTTATTATTTATTAGTTTAATATTAGTTTGATTAGTTTAAGGTTTTAATTTAATAAAAAGTCACATATAAAACAATCCGTGTCTTGGAATTGCAAAGTTTCAAAAAATACGTTGTTTTACTAACAATCGGATATTATGAACATCAGTTGTATGCAATTCTCAACTTATGTCAACAAGTTTCAGATACAGTTATGAATTGGAGACAGTAAAGCACAAGATCAATACTTTGCATTAAAGTGATCAACTAGATGATGACGATGACGATTATCTCAACTCCAAATCGCTCAAAATAATAATGCATCACAAAAAACAAAGAATAAAAACAAGTCAGTTGTGTGTGAATCAAACATGTTAAAAGTTGAGTGTGAGAGAGTCGGTTGATACTCTTCAATTTATGCTCAAAATTTTCTTACAACACTTAGAAATTTCCATGCACATTACATTTGTACAAAAGTTTCTCCCAAAGCTAAAAGGTTTCAACCCATATTTACTTGTACAATTTTCAACTTTTTAATGTTTTTGAACATCTTTAGTTACGAAATGCATGATTTATTATTCATTTGATAATAAATTTGTTTTTGAACATCTTTTGTTCCTAGTTTCAGATACAGTTAGAATCGGTCCTCAAGGATAGATTCTGCTTAATATTTACAAAACAAGGTTGAACAATCAAGATTAATATGAAAGAACATAAATATTATCTTCTGTAAAAATAGCAAATGTGAAGATTATCATCCATATATCTTAAGCTAATTGATCGTGGAAAATTGCTTCATATAGACAATGTATATTAGTAAGATGGGTCCAGCACAAGAAGAACCAAACCAATTTCGTTGTAGCAACAAGTTTCAAGGAAATAAAATAACAAATTAACAACTATTGGTAAATCAGAACTCAAATTCCAAATCAATAAAATTTGAACAGCTATATTAACCACGAAACAAACACATAAATACACATGAATACACATAGATACACACAAATACACATAAATACACATAGATACACACAAAGAGGAGAAATAAACCACATACTAGATCTTGAGGTGGAATAGATCGATCGACGGTTGGGAGCTGCCAGATCCAGAAACAAATGTGAAACGTCTGGTCACAATTGCTAACATATGCAACAAATCAGCACAAATTAAACAAAGAGAAGACATAAACCTTTGAAATGAGAGACGTCGATGAGCAAGAGACAGTCGTGAGTGCCACTAGGAGACGGCCGGACTTGCGCAGGGAGACGTCGGTGAGCAAGCGACGGCTGGAGGGTCGTCCGGCAGCTGGAGTGGACGTCAGGTGGCTGGCTTCCTCGATTTCGCAGGGAGTGGACGGCAAGAGTGGCGCAAGGAGTGGCTCCCTCGATTTTGCTCGGGAGAGAGTAAAGGTGAACCAATGGGGCGAAAATGGGAGTGGAGGGAAAGTGAGCGCCATTTTAATCACCATTAGCGGCGACAAATCGCCACTAAAGGTGTCGCCGCTATTGGGTTCTCAGTTCCGCGCTTATTGTCGCCGCAATTGATGATGTCGTCGCTAATGCCAACGCCCTTAATAAGCTCTTTTCTTGTAGTGTGCGATATAATCATTAAATTGTATTCATCGTCGTGTGTTCCATTAGATTGACGTATGAATTGTTTCATGTATGCCTAGAAAAATGGGCGGGTTGGGTCGGATTGTTAATGGGTAAAAACGGGTTCGGGTCAAGATGGGTGCGGGTCAGAACGGGTTTTAAGCAGAATCAGTTCGGGTATAAATGGATTGTTCTTAAAAAATATCAATTTACTTTAACTTAAGATGTGTTATAAGTAAACAAATAGTTCATTTTTGGATAATTTTTAGTGATTTTCTCATCAAATATGCTATTGATCATTCTTAAATGTTTGTAACCATTGCATTTACATAGTTTTTTAGTTACCCGTCTTGACCCGCATTGTGTTGAAGTGCTACGCATCTCAACATATTCAATATTATAATGTTACATATTTCAACCCATTATATTACAACTGTTTTTTCAAACCAACCCATTTCCTTTAATTTGGGTAAAAATTGACACATCTACTTTCATGTGACCTTTGTTTAGATATTGATTATCTGTTAATTGTAAACTGTTTTGACTCTGATACTTGAGCGAGACTCCGGTAGGTAATTCTATCGGTCCATCATTGGGCATCAATGGAGTAGCACTTCACGTGACTGTGTGACTGGTTCACGACGTCTCCATACTTTGGCAGCTGAAGAGTGATATTTAGGAAGATGTATGGACTGATCCTAGGATAATTGTTTTATTTTGATGAGTATAGGTATGTGCCCACATATAGCTCACAATTTGGTACATTAGGCCCATGTGTACTTTATTTGTTTTGTGCTCAAATGAGTATCTCCTTATCATACGACTATATAATTTTTGACATTCGTTATCATATGTTATGTTATGATCATAATAATTGTAATGTTTTCGCTTACCTTATTATTTTCATAATTGTTATCGTTGCACTTTCATAATCGTTACCTTTTTCAGATTTCATCACCATTAATATTGTTCTTATGTTTTTAAGCAATTTTTGGCTCAGCTGTATATCATTTTGGTTATATTCTTTATTTTTACAACATGTACTCACGGGATTCATGGGGATGTGTAAAGAGAAGATGGAAATGAGTAAGAGACTGGAGAGCTTAGATACATTATGATAATAAAAATGTAATTAGGTATTTGTATTTAATTATTTTGGTTTAATTCATTAAATATGAACTAAGTTTTTTTTTTATTTTCTATAATAATGGCACATCAGCCTTAACTGTGTTTGGGTGTTACAGTGCCAATAGTCATCTTTATAAAACAAAATATGTCACAATAATAAAATAAGTAAATAATCTTGTAATTCTAAAAATAGTAAAACATACAAGTATACAACGAATTTTAAAGAGTCAAAACAATAAAATTGCTTTCTATTGTTCATAAAAATAAACTTTAATCGTAACATTCGATATATTTTTTAATAAAATCATTATAAATCAATGTTATGTTTGACACTGGTGAGAATACCCTGTCAATATTACACACCCAAAAAATATTGTGTTGTTTTATTAGGTTAGCTTGAGAAAAATCGTCAAAATCGATTGATTGAACTTTAGCATAACTAAAAACAAGTATCTAGGCTTTGTAACTAACAAATGCAGAAAATTCTATCAAAATCTATGGGAAAAACACACATAGTGTGATTAGTTCATATAAGTTAAAAACAGAAATAACAACAATCAAACATTATTTCAAGCTTTTTTTCTTTTGTGTTTACTCAATAAACAAGTGTACAATAGCATTTACATGTTTGCAAGTGTTGCAATCATGCTTGTATAATAACTACATTGTAAGACTCATGACTGTAGAAATCGCTAAGCGTTAGTCGGTGGCGAGGTACCGTCTAAGGATTAATCAGTTGTAACAACCGAAAATTTCGGGAACCGTTTATGTCCAAAATTTATATAAACGTTAGTAAAGTAATTATGATCAAAAGGATATAAACGATAAAAATATCTGATAATGTATGGACAAGTTATAAAGCCTATTGATAACGTGCAAAAATTTCTGTTACCGTTTGAGTTCGTAATTTTTATGAACAATCATGAAGTGATTACGATCACATTAATATAAGCGGGATCGTTATACGATAAAATATGGACAAGGTATAAGCTCGTGAATATTAAAAAATATGTAATCAAAATAGAAGGGGGTTTTAAAAATAGGACATCAAAGTTCAAGGGTGTAAAGTGAAAAATTGAAATTAAATCATATGTGGTGAAAAAATGTCCAACGTTGGCATAAAATAAATCACCCAATCTTATGATTCTCATCTGCATCCATTTAACCGACTTCGTCTGAGAATTAATATACTTTCAGTCTTTCACAAACACAAGAAACTGAAGATCATATTCATCTCCGACGGTTTAGTATTCCCTCTTGGTATGGTGTGCAACATCCAAGAACAAGAATAAAGAACAACATCACATCATGATCACGGTAAGATTTCATCTCGTGTTAGTTTAGCCTTGATTGATTAAAGAAACAAACACCATGTTTAGATAGAGTTTTGATTTTGTATGATGAACATGAACTGGATCCGGTTGGAGCCCAATTACATCTAGATAATGATCAGGTTTTCATGAGTTTTATGAGGGTGTAATATGTATACTCTTCTGGTTGCCTTAAAAGCATGTTATTATACAGTAAGTTTAACAACGCATTAAGACGAATTAATTAAATAAGAGAATACGCTTATCTAAGCCGAACAAATAAGTAATTTTTAAGCATAACAATATTGTAGAGATAAAAATGGTCAAAATGAGTGGAAGCGAAATTTTGAAATAAAGCTCCGATTGAAAGTTATGACATGCCGAAGTTTCGAGCGGTAATCGTAAATCTGAGCATCTTCATGAAAAGTATTATAAATTTATCTCAAGTTATTATTAATTGACATAAATAATATTAAGTTTATAAAATTCTTCGGGTCATTATAGTAAGCGAAACATTTGTATTGGAGATGACTATAACGTAGTCGTTGTGCTACCGATTTAGAAACCCTGAATAGAGGGTTTATATTATATGATAAGGTTATAATTATGATAAGATATCCATATTAATAGGATATCATTCTGAACGTGAGAAAGTAAGGAAAGGAAGAAAGCTAGGAGATTGTGCCTTATTAAGCTCAGTTGAGTTCTTATAGCCCTGTTTTAAATATTTTATCATTTTGGGCTGATATGCATGTTATAAAGTTATTATATGAAAATGATCGTATGTATGTGTAAAGTTATTGTAAGAAAGTGATTTTAACCTGATTATGGTCAGGTAAAATATGTTTTCAAATAAAAAAAAATGTTTTAAGTCTCAACTATGGTTGAGAAGTAAATGATTTTAAGAATTTCAGCTGAGATGTAATGAATACGTTAAGTCTCAATGATGATTGAGAAATAAATGATTTTACGAATCTCAGCTGAGATGTAACGAATGTTTTTAAGTCTCAACTGCTGTTAAGAAAGAAATGATTATTTTTTTTATATAAGACACTCGACTGAGGTCGAGGAGGAACATAAGACACTCGGCTGAGGTCGAGGAGGAACATAAGACACTCGACCGAGGTCGAGGAGGAACTGTGGTTTTGTCAACTACGGTTGAGCAAAACTTGAGCACAGCGGTGAAAGGAGCCGCTTTTGCTTATGATGATTAAGAAGTCCTGCGTAAAAACAGGCCTGCCGACTGTGTGTCGCCAGTTGATGGAATCTTATGCATGTGTAAGTTATCGACTTCGGGTTGATAGTCTAAGAGCCTTGTGCTGCACAAGCCTGTTTGACCTCAGGGTCAGCAGCTGACGGTGAAGTTCCTTCACTGTATGAATGATGTTATGATGATATGTATGTTATGTAATTATGTTATGATGCTATGTATATGATGAAATTATGATATGAGAACAGGTATGTTATGTATGTGGATTATGCTATACGATGACATGAATGAATAAGGATTTTCTAAGAAATGAACTTAGAACTCACCAGCGTAAAGCTGACTTGTTTTACATGCATATCAGGTTGAATAGTTTGAGAAAGGAGACCAGGAAGACTCATGGCATATGTTGAAGACTACCTCTGGCATAGACTGGCTGTATTATATGACTGTTAGAGGAGTGAGTTATGTTTTAATGTGTGTTTAATATGTGTACTTTATGTATGTAATCACCTTAAATTCCGCTGCTGTAGTAATGTAAATATGGTTTAAGGACTATGGGTATGATGTTTGCCAACCGAGGGGCTCGGGGCCTCTCATCAGTACTAGGCTGATTGGAATTTTTGTATGTAATTTTACAAATATATATTATATGCACACATCAATATTAATAATTTAATATAATACTTCAAACAATTTAAAAAATAAACTTAACCATACTGAGTCAAATACTTTAAAGTTCAAACTTAAACATTAAGATCAAAGCTTAGAGATGGGTTTCAATGCTTAGTGGCTAGATTCGATGTTTCAGATGTTATATTCGATGTGTTCGAGACATGTTAAGGATTTTGGGTTGAGAAATGTCCCAAATAATAATTGATCTAGGACTTTTTTTACCCGAAAAAGTTAAAAAAAATAGGCCGCCTATGGCCAAATTGACAAGGTTGGAGGACGCCTAGGGCCTAGACGGTTGCCTGGACCAATTTTTACTACACTGATAAGACTTTATACATAGTCATTTACACTTAAAAACACCAAAACACACACATACAAGCATTAATGGCTACATGCAACATCAATCTAGCCACATGCACAAATATTTACACTTTGAACACTTGTATTTGAGGTCTTATTGACTGATTTGGAAGATGCATTGCCTTGAAATGTGAGTTTTGATGGTATTATGTGTATTTGGGTGCAAGTTACTATATTTTGTAACTTTAATGGTACAAAAATTGTGATTGATGATGATCTAGACATGCTAAGTTGATAAGAATGATGATTTGTGATTGATATTGATGGTAGGTACATGATGGGTGTGCTAGACTTGATGAAATGAGTAATTTTGACACATATTTTTAAAAATAGTAACTTTGGTTAAGAGATTTAGTCATGCATGTTGAATTTGGTTATGTATGAATTGTTTTGATGATGTTAATGTCACACCCCCAATTTCAACTAACGGAATCATACCGTTTGGGAATGTGACAAACCAGGATCTCAGATCATTAGACATAGCGAAGACCTCTATATGAATTTCAAAACATACGTTGGTCTTTAAAACATAATATTCAGAGTTTACAAAAAGTTGCGGAAGCGTTTCAAATCAAAACCAATAAACTGTTGATAAGTAAAACATTACAAATCAAAATGCTGAAATATTCAAATTCAAATGTTTATAATGCATGAGACTCTATCTTCCTAGTCCATGCCAGCTGTTACGCGCGCCTTAGCGTCCTGAGAAAACATGCAAATCAAGTCAACACAAAGGTTGGTGCATAACACAGGTTTTAAATAATCATAGTGTTCAAAACATCAATTTGAATAATAAGTTGTAGATAACATAATCATAATTGCACAGTCATGATAGCTAGTCATATAAACTATTTACATACGTGTTCGACACCGAAGCTGACTAATTGCCATGCTGTGGCGTCCTGAGAAAACATGCAAATCAACTCAACACAAAGGTTGGTGCATAACACAGGTTTTAAATAATCATAGTGTTCAAAACATCAATTTGAATAATAAGTTGTAGATAACATAATCATAATTGCACAGTCATGATAGCTAGTCATATAAACTATTTACATACGTGTTCGACACCGAAGCTGACTAATTGCCATGCTATAGCATGTTTTCGCCTTGCCACTATTGTCTATCACAACAATAGTAAAATTGTGTTTGGTCAGTCAAACACCTGCGTAGATCCCATCTACCAGGTGAGGTTTGTCAAACCTAATAGATCTATTTCCAACTACCACGCTTTGCATTACAGCAAACTAAACGGTTCGAGGTGTGTAAGGACTTTCAAGTTGATATGTTTTCACATAATGTAAACAGATAACTCATGCAAGTGATATGTATCTAAAAATCAGTTTGTTGCACATGTTTTCTCCCCCAAAACAGTTTAAAATAAGAAAGGGGACGTGTACGCACCTTTGATAATAGTAGAATGATCAAATACGTGTGAACTTGCGTAGAAATCCTCTACGAATAATCTGTGATTTAAACAATAACCTAAAGTTATTCGGATTGTCGTTTTGTGCTTGAAATCACATACGTATCAACATACGTATGTTAGAGTATGGGAATTGTGCATACGGAAGTACGCGTGCTTTTGAAATCGAGTAAATAAAATCATATTTGATTTTATTCAATTAATCGTAATTATACGCGATTTCGTGTTCAGGTTAAAATATGAATTTTATCATTTCAACACGTTCGTATTCTCGTTACGGTTCCAACGCAACTTGAACGGATGAAAACGGAGTTAGAACGAATAAAATACAATTAAAATACTAAATAAATATTAAAACCCCAAAAATGGTTAGGCCGGGACTCGAACCCGCGACCCTCAACACCAAACACACCACATCTACCATCTCAGCCCGCTAGGGTTTCGCAATAACCATCCGGGATTAAATCTTTTAAACCCACATGAGCTGGTTTCCCCTTTTCTTCTATAGCCGAAGCTTAAACCTCCAAATTGGTCCTCAATTCGAACCCGATCGATCTCAGAACCTTAGGGCTATTTTTCCTTAGACTTAGGCGATCCTATAGATGGTTTCAATTTGATAATCATCCTTTTAAAGTTCCAATTTATTGCATTCACAGTTTCGAACGTGAGCCCCCAAACCCATCATCTAATCCTGATAAAATCGATACTAAAATTCGAAATTAACTTAGGGCTATCCTATATCGATCCCTTCTGAGACTACAGATGTACATCAATTTGATTTTAAAACTCATATGAATTTAAAACCCCAAATCCGTTCATGCTTAGAACCCTAATTATTGAATCCACACCATTCGTTGTTAAATCACGAAATTGATAGATGGTATTCTTTAGTCGGCATCTTATGAAACTATCCATGTGACTTAATTTGAATATCAAACTCGTTTTCATGGAAACCCCCAAAACCGTTTTGTCTAAGAACCCTAGTAATCAAAGTCTATCAATTCGTTGCTATTACTTTCAATTGATATGGGGATTTCGTTTAATAAATGTTTCCGAAGCTTCATGTATGGTTTAATTTGATTCTATAACCGTTTAACTCGAAAACCCCCAAATGTGTTTTCACTTAGAACCCTAGTAATCGGACATGTATAATTCGAAACTAGAATCAGAAATTGACTTAGAATTAATCTTAGTCGGCAGGTTTAGAAGGTTTAGGAGTGAAAACTTACTTGTTTTAGAGTCTAATTGAACGAATTAGTCTTGAGAGTTGATGTTCGGCCCCTCTACGATCAAGTTTCTTTCCCCCAGCTTCTCAGATCAAATTGTTGTGTGAGAAGGACTCTAAAGATACCGATTAGATGGTCTGGAGTTTCGATTTCTTGATTTATAACCCAATGATGCGAATTTGATAATGATACCCAAACAGTTTCGACTTTTGAGTTAACATCACGCTTAATTCGACAATAACTGTGATCATAACGTCTAATAATGGTTGCTGATCATTAATTCGATGATTATAACTGATAAATTTCAGTTATTGCATGATTTTAATGTACAATTCGAATTCCATTGTCACACAACTCCGAATTTTGACTCCTAAAAGTCAAAATTGTTATTTCTACTCCTTTATAAGCCGCAACCTTTTGATTTAGGCATTCTAGCCTTGATTTTACTAAGCTCAAATATCTCAGATTTGATTTCGTTTGATTACACAACATTTCGGTTTACAAAATCTAGCTAAAAATCCCAAATTGTCACTACTCGGGTTAATTGAACATTGTTGGGCTTAAATTAAACTAATTGGGCCTATCTTAACCTTACTGGGCCTTCCTAGACTTCATTGGGCCTTCCTGAGCCTTATTGGGCCTTACTGGGCCTACCTTAGCCTTCCCTGGGCCTACTTTGCTTTATTGGGCCTTACTTGAACTTATTGGGCCTACATTGGCTCTGTTGGGCCTACATAGACTTCGTTGGGCCTAATTGATCTTGTTGGGTCTTCCTTGACCTTACTGGATCTTCTTTGGCTTTACTGGGCCTTCATTGGTCTTGTTGGGCCTTCATTGGCCTTGTTGGGCCTGTTGGACCTTCATTGGTCTTATTGGGCCTTGATTGGCCTTATTGGGCCTGTGATAGCACCAACTCCCGTTAACAAGGTTAGTGTGAAAAGTTGGATTGTCACATCATCCCCTTGTTGAAGGAATTTTCGTCCCGAAAATTAACAAGTGTTAAGAGTAGTTAGGAAACTACTTACGAGTTTAAATCGTACGTGTTTGTGTGATTTGATCATTCTGTGTGCTTGTGTATACTCACACACAAAGTCTAATGCTTGCAACATCACAACTCAATTGTGATCGTTCAATGTAACTGTTTTGCGTGTACACTAGTTAGTTCACCTAACTGTGACTATTTGTGTTTGATCATACTGTGTTGTGTAACCTCACACATAGTGAGTGTCTGAAACCTGAAACTGTTTGTACTATGCAACCCCGCACATAGCAAAGTGTATGTAACCAATGTACTATGCAACCCCGCACATAGCAAAATGTATGTAACCAATCGTGTATGTACTACCATAACATGTAACATATGAAATGTAGCACATAAAACATATGTAATGTAGCACAAATATTTGTAACAAAATCAATTGAATAAATAAAACGTTTGTGCTTACAGTTTGAAATTTGCAGTGTTGATGTGTGAAAGCATCACGTCATCCCCTTGTTGAAGGAAATTTCGTCCCGAAATTTAACGTGCGCTCTCAGTGTTAGCAGTAGATGTTTTGAATAGATGAGGATATTTCTTCATCATTTGATCTTCCCGTTCCCATGTGAATTCAGGACCACGTCTTGAATTCCATCGAACTTTGACTATTGGAATCTTGCTTTGTTTTAGTTGTTTGACCTCTCGATCCATGATTTCTGCCGGTTCTTCAATGAATCGCAGTTGTTCATCTACTTGTATTTCTTCCAACGGTACAATCAATGTCTCATCAGAAAGACATTTCTTTAAGTTCGACACATGAAACACATCATGAACTCCACTGAGTTCATCCGGTAGTTTGAGTTGGTACGCAACCGGACCAATCCTTTTCAGAATCTCAAAAGGTCCTACGTAACGTGGACTAAGCTTGCCGCGCTTGCCGAATCGTATCACACCTTTCCAAGGTGATACCTTTAGAAGAACTCGGTCACCTACTTGAAATTCCAACGGCTTGCGACGTTTGTCTGCATAACTCTTTTGTCGATCCCGAGCCGCTGCCATACGATTTCGGATTTGAACTATCTTCTCTGTTGTTTCGTGCACCAGTTCAGGACCTGTAATCTGACTGTCACCAATTTCATCCCAGCAAACTGGTGAACGACATTTGCGACCGTACAAAGCTTCAAACGGTGCTGCTTGAATGCTTGTATGATAACTATTATTGTAAGAGAATTCCACCAACGGTAAATGATTCTCCCAACTATCACCAAAATCAATTACACAAGCTCGTAACATATCCTCGAGCGTTTGAATCGTTCGTTCACTTTGACCGTCGGTCTGTGGGTGATAAGCGGTACTCATATCCAAGCGAGTCCCCAATGACTTATGAAGAGATTTCCAAAAATTGGAAGTAAACCGGGCATCCCGATCTGATATGATAGAGATTGGCACACCATGCCGTGCTACTACTTCCTTGATGTAAATGCGAGTCAATTTCTCCATCTTGTCAGTTTCTTTGATTGCTAAGAAGTGTGCAGATTTCGTTAATCGATCGACAATTACCCATATCGTATCACAACCACTCGGTGTACGGGGTAACTTAGTAATGAAATCCATCGAAATCTGTTCCCACTTCCACATCGGTATCTCTGGTTGTTGCAGTAAACCAGATGGTTTCTGATATTCAACTTTGACTTTCGAACAAGTCAAACATTTGCTAACGTACTTAGCAATATCAGCTTTCATATGAGGCCACCAATACAGTGCCTTCAAGTCATGGTACATCTTGTCTGATCCCGGATGGACTGAATATCTGGACTTGTGTGCTTCGTCCATCACGAGTTCCCTTAAACCTCCATACAAAGGTATCCACATTCGGTCAATGAAATAACTAATTCCATCAGGTTTAACATTCAATTGTTCTTCCATTCCTCGTAAAGATTCCGGTACTAAGTTTTCCGTTTTCAAAGCCTCAATCTGAGCACTGTGTACCTTGTCTGGTAAGTCAGTATGTATTGTCATCATAAGTGCACGAACCCGTCTTGTTCCCGTTGTATCTTTTCTGCTCAAAGCATCGGCTACTACATTAGCCTTTCCCGGGTGATATTTAATCGCACACTCATAATCGTTCAACAACTCAACCCATCGTCGTTGCCTCATATTAAGCTCCTTCTGATCAAAGATATGTTGCAAACTCTTATGATCAGTATAAATAGTACACTTAGTTCCATACAAATAATGCCTCCAAATCTTCAAAGCAAAAACTACTGCTCCTAACTCCAAGTCATGAGTAGTGTAATTCTTTTCGTGTGTTCTTAATTGTCTGGAAGCATAAGCGATCACTTTATCCCGTTGCATCAACACACATCCCAAACCCTGTCCAGATGCGTCACAATACACCGCAAAGTCTTCCGTTCCTTCCGGTAAGGACAGAATCGGTGCACTGCAGAGCTTCTGTTTCAATAACTGGAATGCAGCTTCCTGTTTATCCGTCCAGTTATACTTTGTTCCCTTGTGCGTCAGAGCTGTAAGTGGTTGAGCGATCTTTGAGAAACCCTCAATGAATCGTCGATAATAACCCGCCAAACCAAGGAATTGTCGTACCTCGGTAGGGGTCTTTGGTGCTTCCCAATTCTTAATCGCCTCAATCTTTGCTGGATCAACATGTATACCCTTTTCATTAACTATATGACCCAAGAACTGTACTTCTCGCATCCAGAAATCACATTTCGAGAACTTAGCATACAGTTGTTCTTGTTTCAATAGCTCTAGCAGTAATCGAAGATGTTCAGCATGTTCCTCCTCAGACTTTGAATAAATGAGAATGTCATCAATGAAAACAATGACAAACTTATCAAGATAAGGTTTACAAACACGATTCATGAGATCCATGAATACAGCTGGAGCGTTTGTCAACCCAAATGGCATGACCAAGAACTCATAATGGCCATAGCGCGTCCTGAATGCTGTCTTCGGAATATCCTCCTCCTGGACTCTTAGTTGATGATAACCCGACCTGAGATCAATCTTCGAGTAGTAACTCGAACCTTGCAACTGATCGAACAGATCGTCAATCCTGGGTAACGGATACCGGTTCTTGATAGTAACCTTATTCAACTCCCGGTAATCAATACACATACGGAAAGTCCCGTCCTTCTTCTTTACAAACAATACTGGAGCTCCCCACGGTGAAAAACTAGGTCGTATGAAACCCTTATCCAACAATTCTTGCAATTGTGTGGATAACTCTTGCATTTCTGACGGTTCAAGTCGATAAGGCGCCCTAGCTATCGGTGCTGCGTCTGGTGTAAGATCGATTCGGAATTCCACCTGTCTCACAGGCGGTAATCCCGGCAAGTCTTCTGGAAATACCTCCGGAAACTCACAAACTACAGGTATATTTTCAAGCTTCCTCTCAGCTACCGGCTTTTCAGTTATAAGTGCTATAACTGCCGTATGACCCTTACGTAGACACTTGTGTGCTTTCATACAAGATATGAGACGCAGTGGCGTACTGCTCTTCTCGCCTTGTACATATAATGTCTCTCCCTGCGGAAGAGGTATGCGAACAATCTTTTCATGGCATACTATTTCAGCCTGGTTCTTGGATAACCAGTCCATGCCAATGACTACATCAAAACTGCCTAAGGCAATAGGCATCAGATCAATCTCTAACGTTTGACCCATCAAATCAAGGATACATCCCTTATAAATGTTTTCTACTACAATCAACTTACCATCAGCTAATTCCACAGTGTAGGGACTATCTAAGGCAGTGGGACTAACATCTAGTGACTTAGCAAGTGAACTAGATACAAAACTCCGGTCAGCACCAGTGTCAAATAACATAGAGGCATAGTGATTATTTAAGAGGAACGTACCCGTGACAATGTTGGGATCCTCCCGCGCTTGACGTCCTCCAATCACGAACGCCCTGCCTCTAGCACCGTTGTTGTTATTATTGTTGTTGTTGTTGTTGGTGCCATTGCCATTACCGTTGCCACCTCCATTACCATTACCATTGTTGTCCCCGCCTTTCTTAAGTTGTGGGCAATCTTTCTTGAAATGGCCCATCTTGCCACACTCAAAACAACCTTTCTGCGCGTTGTTTTGATTGTTATTCTGGTTGTTATTGTTGTTCTGCAGCTCTCCGCGACAATCCTTAGCCGCATGCCCAATCTTGCCACACCTCTGGCACTTTGCTTTGTCACACTGGTTACCCGCATGATGATAACCACATCTGTTGCACTTGGGGTGCTTACCAATATAGCCCCCCGATGATGATGATTGCTGACCACTGCTTGAACCATAATAAGACTTGTTTGAGTCTTGTTTCCTGTTTTGCTGATGTGATTGTTGGTTGTTACCCTTGAAGTTGTTACTCTCCCACTTTCTCTTATGGTCTCCCACCTTGGTAGCAGATGTTCGCTTAGGCAGAGTTCCCTGTAACACTGCCTGATCAGTAAGCTGATGCGCTAGACGAACAGCTTGTTGGATGGTGGTGGGATTTGCTGAAGTAACCATCCCTTGAATCTGAGGCACTAGTCCTCCAATGTATCTTTCAATCCACTTACTGGCTGGAGTAGCCATGTGTGGTAACAGTCTGGCTAACTCATGTGACCTGGTTGTGTACTCCTCAATATTTGACCCCTCCATCTTGAGGTGCCAATACTCCTCCTCCAACTTCTGCATTTCGCTGCGAGGACAATACTCCTCTTGCAGTAAAGTTTTGAAGTTATTCCATGTCAATGCATTTGCTTCTCCCAACCCCAGAGTCTGAACATTGGAGTTCCACCAAGTCAGTGCTGGACCCTCCAATGTTCCAGTAGCAAATTTCACCTTGCTGTCATCAGGGCAGTTGCACATCTCGAACACAGACTCTGCCTTTTCAATCCATCGGAGGAGTCCTATGGCTCCCTCCGACCCTTTGAAATTGTGAGGTTTGCAGTCCAAAAACATCTTGAACGTGCAAACTTGTGGGTTAATCAATCCCCCAGCTGGACCCTGTGGTCCCGTGTTGTGAGTCTGAGCATACTGTGCGATTGCCTCTGCAACTCTGTTGTTGATTAGCTCGTTGAGCTCAGCAACAGTCATATGAACATTTCCCTCAGCCATTAGTTCCTATTTACAAGAAGTGTTAGCGCATAATCAAAATCCAATTTTGACATGTGTAAGTAAAACAACAAACACAACATGTAATATAAGCCAACACAGCTGTTGAAAAAAATAATTCTTCCATAAATAGAAACTTTCTTTGAGTACAATACTTTTGAAATGAAATACAATTTTTCAAACTACTAATGTAGGAACACAACCCGTTCCAAATAAGTTTAAATAAAAACAAGAAAGAAATGAAAACAATCAATCGTCCTCAACGGCGGATTCAGGATCGGACTCAGCAACTGGTGCTGGTTCCTCCCCTTCTTCCTCCTCATCCTCCTCCTCATTCTCAGAGGCCACCAAATCCTCCAAAGCTTCTACTCTACCCTCCAAGAACAAAGCTCGGTTCTCTGCAGCGTCGAGACGACCAATCATGTTCACCATCTCATCCCGCATGTCATGAACTAGATGGGCAAGCTCATCTTGCCTCTCAATGGCATCCCATAACTCATGAGATCTCTGTATAAGCTTGTCTTCTGTCTCATCCAAGTCCTCGCGCAACTTGGCGATCTACTCCGCGTCCGTCCTTCGCCTCTTAGGCTCAGGAGCATCTAGTGCTGGTGGTGAATGTGTAGAAGGTCCCTCAGCAGGGATCTGCTGAGTGCCCTCCTCAGGCTCCTCTTCCGGATCCTCATCCGGGTCCTCCTCTGGATCCTCCTCTGGATCCTCATATGGGTCCTCGTCTGGATCCTCCTCCGGATCCTCCTCTGGGTCGGAGTCATCCATCTCATACGGTGGAGGTGATGGAATAGGTGGTGGTGATGATGATGGTGGTGCCGGAACTATCGGCTCCTCGTCCTCGGAATCATCAATGATAACATAAGGAACTGATGATGAAGCCATGCCTGTTACATAATATCATATGTAAGTGCAGTGCCATGGAATACGTAAGCAAGTCAATTACATAATGTCATATGTAATTTCTAAGCAGTATGTGTAAACATGTGTGTCTAATGTCTAACAGTCATAGTCTAGGCCTACAAATGCAAACCTAGTTCGCTATAACCAATGGCTCTGATACCAATCTGTCACACCCCCAATTTCAACTAACGGAATCATACCGTTTGGGAATGTGACAAACCAGGATCTCAGATCATTAGACATAGCGAAGACCTCTATATGAATTTCAAAACATACGTTGGTCTTTAAAACATAATATTCAGAGTTTACAAAAAGTTGCGGAAGCGTTTCAAATCAAAACCAATAAACTGTTGATAAGTAAAACATTACAAATCAAAATACTGAAATATTCAAATTCAAATGTTTATAATGCATGAGACTCTATCTTCCTAGTCCATGCCAGCTGTTACGCGCGCCTTAGCGTCCTGAGAAAACATGCAAATCAAGTCAACACAAAGGTTGGTGCATAACACAGGTTTTAAATAATCATAGTGTTCAAAACATCAATTTGAATAATAAGTTGTAGATAACATAATCATAATTGCACAGTCATGATAGCTAGTCATATAAACTATTTACATACGTGTTCGACACCGAAGCTGACTAATTGCCATGCTGTGGCGTCCTGAGAAAACATGCAAATCAAGTCGACACAAAGGTTGGTGCATAACACAGGTTTTAAATAATCATAGTGTTCAAAACATCAATTTGAATAATAAGTTGTAGATAACATAATCATAATTGCACAGTCATGATAGCTAGTCATATAAACTATTTACATACGTGTTCGACACCGAAGCTGACTAATTGCCATGCTATAGCATGTTTTCGCCTTGCCACTATTGTCTATCACAACAATAGTAAAATTGTGTTTGGTCAGTCAAACACCTGCGTAGATCCCATCTACCAGGTGAGGTTTGTCAAACCTAATAGATCTATTTCCAACTACCACGCTTTGCATTACAGCAAACTAAACGGTTCGAGGTGTGTAAGGACTTTCAAGTTGATATGTTTTCACATAATGTAAACAGATAACTCATTCAAGTGATATGTATCTAAAAATCAGTTTGTTGCACATGTTTTCTCCCCCAAAACAGTTTAAAATAAGAAAGGGGCCGTGTACGCACCTTTGATAATAGTAGAATGATCAAATACGTGTGAACTTGCGTAGAAATCCTCTACGAATAATCTGTGATTTAAACAATAACCTAAAGTTATTCGGATTGTCGTTTTGTGCTTGAAATCACATACGTATCAACATACGTATGTTAGAGTATGGGAATTGTGCATACGGAAGTACGCGTGCTTTTGAAATCGAGTAAATAAAATCATATTTGATTTTATTCAATTAATCGTAATTATACGCGATTTCGTGTTCAGGTTAAAATATGAATTTTATCATTTCAACACGTTCGTATTCTCGTTACGGTTCCAACGCAACTTGAACGGATGAAAACGGAGTTAGAACGAATAAAATACAATTAAAATACTAAATAAATATTAAAACCCCAAAAATGGTTGGGCCGGGACTCGAACCCGCGACCCTCAACACCAAACACACCACATCTACCATCTCAGCCCGCTAGGGTTTCGCAATAACCATCCGGGATTAAATCTTTTAAACCCACATGAGCTGGTTTCCCCTTTTCTTCTATAGCCGAAGCTTAAACCTCCAAATTGGTCCTCAATTCGAACCCGATCGATCTCAGAACCTTAGGGCTATTTTTCCTTAGACTTAGGCGATCCTATAGATGGTTTCAATTTGATAATCATCCTTTTAAAGTTCCAATTTATTGCATTCACAGTTTCGAACGTGAGCCCCCAAACCCATCATCTAATCCTGATAAAATCGATACTAAAATTCGAAATTAACTTAGGGCTATCCTATATCGATCCCTTTTGAGACTACAGATGTACATCAATTTGATTTTAAAACTCATATGAATTTAAAACCCCAAATCCGTTCATGCTTAGAACCCTAATTATTGAATCCACACCATTCGTTGTTAAATCACGAAATTGATAGATGGTATTCTTTAGTCGGCATCTTATGAAACTATCCATGTGACTTAATTTGAATATCAAACTCGTTTTCATGGAAACCCCCAAAACCGTTTTGTCTAAGAACCCTAGTAATCAAAGTCTATCAATTCGTTGCTATTACTTTCAATTGATATGGGGATTTCGTTTAATAAATGTTTCCGAAGCTTCATGTATGGTTTAATTTGATTCTATAACCGTTTAACTCGAAAACCCCCAAATGTGTTTTCACTTAGAACCCTAGTAATCGGACATGTATAATTCGAAACTAGAATCAGAAATTGACTTAGAATTAATCTTAGTCGGCAGGTTTAGAAGGTTTAGGAGTGAAAACTTACTTGTTTTAGAGTCTAATTGAACGAATTAGTCTTGAGAGTTGATGTTCGGCCCCTCCACGATCAAGTTTCTTTCCCCCAGCTTCTCAGATCAAATTGTTGTGTGAGAAGGACTCTAAAGATACCGATTAGATGGTCTGGAGTTTCGATTTCTTGATTTATAACCCAATGATGCGAATTTGATAATGATACCCAAACGGTTTCGACTTTTGAGTTAACATCACGCTTAATTCGACAATAACTGTGATCATAACGTCTAATAATGGTTGCTGATCATTAATTCGATGATTATAACTGATAAATTTCAGTTATTGCATGATTTTAATGTACAATTCGAATTCCATTGTCACACAACTCCGAATTTTGACTCCTAAAAGTCAAAATTGTTATTTCTACTCCTTTATAAGCCGCAACCTTTTGATTTAGGCATTCTAGCCTTGATTTTACTAAGCTCAAATATCTCAGATTTGATTTCGTTTGATTACACAACATTTCGGTTTACAAAATCTAGCTAAAAATCCCAAATTGTCACTACTCGGGTTAATTGAACATTGTTGGGCTTAAATTAAACTAATTGGGCCTATCTTAACCATACTGGGCCTTCCTAGACTTCATTGGGCCTTCCTGAGCCTTATTGGGCCTTACTGGGCCTACCTTAGCCTTCCCTGGGCCTACTTTGCTTTATTGGGCCTTACTTGAACTTATTGGGCCTACATTGGCTCTGTTGGGCCTACATAGACTTCATTGGGCCTAATTGATCTTGTTGGGTCTTCCTTGACCTTACTGGATCTTCTTTGGCTTTACTGGGCCTTCATTGGTCTTGTTGGGCCTTCATTGGCCTTGTTGGGCCTGTTGGACCTTCATTGGTCTTATTGGGCCTTGATTGGCCTTATTGGGCCTGTGATAGCACCAACTCCCGTTAACAAGGTTAGTGTGAAAAGTCGGATTGTCACAGTTAAGGGTCTTGTGAACCCATTTGGAAGATTTGATTTTGATTAATATGATGTTATTAACAAGCTTTCCATTAATGGAAACTTTAATTTGGGTTTTCTATAAATTGGAACTATTGAGCATGTTTTATGATGATAGATGATTTAAGATGCCTTGTTATGATAATATAAAGGTTGTTGTATGATTATTGGTGTCAAAACATGATAAATATAGGAACCTTCTATATTTAGTACTTTAAAAGGAAAGGTATGCTTATTTGATGACCTGTGACAATGTGCTATGTGATAACATGATCATACAGGGAAAACAAGAATGCTAGAATGATAAAATTATTTTGTGTAAACCTACTAAAAATAGAAACCTACTAAAAATGGAAAGTTGCTATAAATAGTAAGTTGTCCATTTAGCTTGACTTACGTGTTTACATGCAATATGCGATAAATGACAAACATTAACAAACGATAATAAACTAGCAATATCCCAACGGGTCGTCGAGTCGACACGGTCAAACATGGTCAAACTTAGTCGAACCTGGTCAAACTTAGTCAAACATGAGCGAACATAACTTAGAGTTGTGAGGAACGAACACAGGCACGAGCACGGACACGAACACCAACACGAACTCATATATCCTACGTGATATAGGTAACAAGTAAACAGGCACGCAAGCAAACTTAGCATTCGCAAGCACAACTCAGGTGAGTTTACGGCCCCTTTTCTCTTAAACTGTTTTAAGTTTTTAAACATGGGGGGGAGAATACATGTTACTAAAACTCTTTGTACGAACATTTTTGTATGTATGATGGTTTATTGGGAACAAACTCATAAGTGTTGTGTATCTTATAAAGTCCTCGCACAGTCATAACGTTAATGTGCATACAACGAGGTGAGTTTAGATGGTACTATTGGGATTGACGAACCCCACGCGGAGCAAATATTGACCGGAGGTCAGGACACGTGCAATCTCGACCCATCGACATTGTTTTAACGATAGATGTGGCGGAGGCACAGCAAACAGATTAGTTCGGTAATGACGCAACTAACACTTAGAGCCTCGGGCTCGGCAAACATTAATAAACAGATTGACATACGACAAACTTTGTTCTTGATTACTTATTGCTTATCAAAACCTGTAAACTTACCAACTTTAAGTTGACACGTTTTTAACATGTATTTTCATGTAATCATAATGCATAGGACTAGGTGTAATCCCTACGATTTCATTTAAATTTCAAGTATTGAAATTGTGTTCAATTTGTAATAAAATAAAGCATTTGACATTCTTTAACATTTGTATAGTAATATTTATTACATTAATGTAATAATAGTAAATAACCATAAACAAAAATTTCATTTATTATCAAATTTAATTTTATAAAAATGATTCTTTTAAAAGACTTAAAAGTTATAAGTTCAAATACAAAAGTATATACATAATTATATATGAGTTATAAATTAAATAAAAATGGTATTTTATTTAGTAATAATAATAATAACAATAATAATAATAACAATAATAATAATAATAAAACATATATATATATATACACACACATATCAAGTTACAAGCTAATTCAATATAACTAAACTTAGGTTAAAAGTTTATATTAAGTCTAGAAGTATAAATCAAAAAGTTTTAGATAATTAAAAAGGTTTTTGACAACAAAAGTATACGAGGGTCAAACATGTAAAAACCTAAAACTAAATTCAGTGTGAAAGCTTTAAACACCAAAAGAGTCAAAACATTAAAGATAAAGGGCTAGAAATGCAATTCTCCAACCCACTTTCTCTTCTCCACTCATTTACTTGTATAGCCACCCACGACCCATTTCTTGACCTGATCGAGTGATAGCTCGATCCAGAGGGCTACCAACTAATGTGGAGACCGATTTGGAAGGTTTTCAAATGTACAAAATCGAATCAATCACAAATTTATGAGATTCAATCACATAAACAGGTTAATAGCTTCCAAAAAAAACGCACGAACAAACCAAAAAATACAAATCCAATACAAATCAGTATATAATTCAAATCAAATGGTCACATTACAATCTTTTAAACATTTCAAAGTTGTCTGGGTTTCAAATCTTTACTCTCGAACACATCTAAGGACGCATCATAGCCGGAGAATGATCGGCATTTGCAGCTACTCGAACTCTCTCGAATCGATAGTTAATCAGGTAATTCTTGGAATCAAAACACTCGTAATCATTCAAGGGATAAAAAGCCCAATGAATTTAAGGGCTTATAATCGTTGAGTTAAACAAATTCGATCAAGATGAATTCTAGGGTTCATCTTGATTTGGGACTAATTTCCAGGTTTGTATAAAACCCGGTCGAACCCATCCACTTCAAGGCATCCAAGCCCAGCACAATGGTAAACCGTTTAAGTTGTGGTGTGGAGGCCCGGGTTCAATTATTTCGGCTACAACAAAACCGGTATTTCGCGCTAGGGTAAGGATCAAATAAAAAGTCTATTTTGCCTAAGAAGACTAAAAATGATTTTAAAAATCTTTAAAACCAACCCAAACGAACTCCAATTGAACTCATTTCGATGACATTTGAACCGTGTCATCGAATTCTACAATATTTGCTTTTTGGTTTTAGTTTTAACAACTAGTTTTAGAGTTTGGATTTTAGAGCATGTTTTTTTAGGTTTTAGATTTATCTTTATGTTTATGGTTTATTTTTATAATTTTGGTTTAAGTATTAGTGTTTATTGTTTATGATTTAAGGTTTACGTTTTAAAGAATTACAAGTTGGTTCTAATGATGTAAAAATGAATTCAATCGGAGTTTGTTTGGATCGGTTTTCGAGTTTTTAAAAATCCTTCTTAGCCTTTTTAGGCAAAAAAGACTTTTTAAGGGAACATTCCCCTTTGGTGCTATTCTTCCTATTTCATCCATTTTTCTTTTTATAAATTATATCAAAAATCAAAAAAAAAATCACTTCTACATTTATGTGAAAATCAATTAGTTTATGAACATGGATTAATTTAATTTTTTTTATAAAACTAATTTATTTAATTACATTCAACATAATTAAAAATCATATTTTGAGTTTAAAAGGTATTCTTTTTATAAAACAGGATAGACTAAAATTTTTCTATTTATTTGATTTATTTTATTATTTAAACAAATTATGTGCATACTAAACAAAGTAATTTATGATTCAAAAATTTCATTTTTACTTTTATATATATGTATACTTAGAACTTTAATAAAATACTTATATAAAACATAAGTTTATAATATTAAATTAAATAAGTTTATATTTTAAAAGTTAAACTTTTATTCTAAACTATTTATTTAAAAAAACTAAGTAACTATTGTTTTTCTTTTAAAATCAAGTTGTATAAACAAAACTTAGCTTCAACTTGAAATGCTTATTCAAATATTTATTTAACCACGAAAAGAAACATTTATTAAAGCTAAGAGTTTATCAAGTTTTACAAAGATTAAGTAGTTTAATGTTAAAAACAATTATTTTGAACAAAAAATATTTTAAAAACTAATTGTGGTCTTTAATATATATTTAAATATATTATTTAAATGAAAAATCCAAATATGTTAATTTGAATTACAAACATAGAATAATTTTTCTAATTATTCAAATTAATTTTAATTAAGTACTCAAAATTATAGAAACTTTTAAAGGATTACTTTTATACATAAATACTAAACGTCATTTATAAACAATTACATTTATAAGGTTAAAAACAAATGGATGGAATGGATAATCAAATGTTATGTAATGCCACAATAATATATATTTATTTAGAATGTATAAAGAAATATTTCAAACTATCCATTCAAACTTAGATTTATGCAATTTGGACTTCCATTAGAATGCCATAGTCTTAGGTACACAAAACTCAAACCTTAGAAATATCAACTTATTAAGTTATTCCTATAAACTTTAGGCAGACACGTGCCTTTTGACTAAGATCTTATTCAAAGACTTGGAATTAGCTAATCATTCAAACTGTGAGTTTTCTTCATACTCCCTTTTACATTTTGTTTTTGGGATGTTATACATGTCTTATTCAAAACTTTATTCGTTTTATTATTCATTTAATCTATGATGCAAGCCTTAGACCTAGTTAGCTTTATGTGTTAGATGCTAAGCTTATACAATGTGTTGATTCTAAGTGTGATTCTTTGTGTGTTTCCAGTCAAGCAAGCTAGTACTTAGTAGCCTAAGATGTGTTAGATACCATCTTCGCAATGGCTTTTGTCATTGTGTAAAAAAGGTGAAAAATACACCTAGCAAACTTGTTGAAATACAAATGTTAATTTATAGTATGGCCATACCTGAATTAACAGGTTTGTATGTATACTTGTTTGGGCACAAGCTATTGTTATTCATTCATTCATTCTATTTTTTCAAATTTGTATTCATACTATGCTTATAATACGTATTCAAGTTAGGCTATAGTTTGCATCCTTTTCATACTTATTAATTAAACTTAGTGTGTGATCTCACCAACTATGCAAATAATTGACAAACTCTATTTTACATGTGCAACAGGATAAGGAAGCATGATGAAAACATAGGATAAGAATTAGTGACCTAGTTAAATTGTAATCAATGTTTTAGCATTCAAATGTAAATGTTGTGTATTCAATTCATGTAATGACTGTTTGATTCAATGAATGTACTGTTTGTTTTGTAATATTGATGCATTAAATATTCAAACGTTAAAATAGCACCATGGGCTAATGAAGAGTCAAAATCGCGCCCTGACCTATTCCGCCGTCGGTCGGGATGTGACACTAGGATTGCACCTAAGGATTCCAAGTACAAGAGTCTTGCATGCATTTGAACTTTTTTGAGACTGTTTATGTTATAAAAATTTTCAAACAATTTATTATTTGGACAAGCTTCCGCACTGTTACTTTGATTTCCATTGTGTAACCTTTAAACTGTTTTGGGATATTTATAATATATCCAAGTATTTTCAAATGCATATAGAGTCGTTCTATATAACCAGAGCATTTGATCATGTCACGTCACACCCAGCAGTCTGACACCGCAAGTGGTAATTTGAGGGTGTGAGAGACTAGTATCAAAGCCTTGGTTATAGAGAACTAAGTTTGCATGAAGTAAACTTAGATTATAGCCATAGATCTACACTTAGACACTACACTTAGACGTTACACTTTGATTTTATGTTATCCATGTACTTATGAAACGAACTTAGCAGGAATGGCCGACAATCGCGAACGTAATTTAGGGCTTCTTTTACCTCTTCAAAGAAATTGAGATACTTTTCTTTTTTCTTTTTTGTTCCCTTCTTTCTAATACCCTTTTCTACCAATTCCTCTACCTAAAAGTGCAAAAAAAACCCCATATTCCTAGGGCCTTGTTTGATAAATCTAGGATCTCATTGATGGATGAGTACTAGTGAAAGATTTTAGTTTATCTAAATGTTTCATACTTTTCCATTTCCTTCATGTAGAAATATATACATTACCTATTTAACACTAGGATCTACAATTTTTTAGTTAAGTTTGATAGAATTCTTGTCTTTACTTTACAATTTATTTCTCATACTTCTTGTTCTGTGTGATTGTGAAATTTTGTTAACTTGTAGTACATAAAGCTTCTTGTGAAGTGTTGGTTAAGTATAATCAACCCGATCCAACACTTGTCTAGCAAACTTGAGCTCACTTATTATAGACTAAAAACACTCAAATTATTAACTTAATGACTCATCAATAATGTGATAGAGGGTATCATATTACTGTCCCAAAATCTTTCTTGTATTGACAATAACTTTAGTAGTTCCCCCAAACTTATCTATATATGAGAGTATCTCATAGCTCTTTGGCATGTTTGCAATGCAACAGAACAAAATATATCTCATTAAGGAGAGTTATGGCCAAATGAGCAAATGCCTTGCATCTAATTCCAATTTCAGGAAATCTTCCTTAGAGTGATTTTTAGGACCCTTTGGGATATCTTTCTTAGCTTTGGGCCAAAAATCATTAGCATGCGAGGATCGAACAACATTGCTCTTCAACATCCAATATGATGATTGGAGAGAAAGTGTCATATTATGTTGCAATATGTTGTATTTATGGCACACATTGCTTAATGATTTGGTGGAAGATCCAATGTGGCACTCAAGGATCAATGATTTGGTGATAGATCCCATATTGTTAGTATTAAATGATGGCATGAGCAAATAAAGTAGTTGATCGCAAATTTAGTGAAATAGTGAATAGTGATATGAAAAACACAAACAATGATAAGAAAATTGAGTAAATGAATCACAAACAATGGAATATTAAATTGAGCATGATTTATAAAAATTAATAATTAATGTCGTTATACCAATTATTAAGACTAGAAGATGATTGAATGTGATTCAAAGTATATAAGAAGAAAATTAAACATAAATTACTAACAAAAATTGAATTCATTGATTAAAGACAATGGCTTACAACTCAATAACTCAATGTTTCCCCTCGACTCAATAACTATGTGTGGACACTTATGATTGGCAATTACTGTTGTCTTAATTGTGCTTATATATAAGCAAAACTATCTATGCTGATGAGGGGTGACATCACTTATGAAAATGAGATCAAAACCATAAATAACTGATTTTTTCATCAGTTGTAAACGATTATAAGCAACTGAAAGTAAAATTAAAAGTTGTTAATGTAACACTATTGACTCATAAACAGCTGTTGAGTAATTAAAACAACTGATGAAGAGTTGATCAGTCATTTTCATCATCAACATTTCTTCATCAGCTTTTCTTCAGAAGTCTTCAAGAGTTGATTACCTCTTTGTACTTATGTTCGTGAAACAATTGTTTAAATTTTCGTCTTTAGTTCCTTCTACTTAACAAACCTTGTTTTGGTTGGTTTGACCTTTGCAAAATTTGAATAAAAAATTTGATCATAAGGCAAACTGTTTGTGATAGCATATCAAGTATTATGCTCACTGAAGATTCTCATGCCAAAGTTAAATTTATTCTAATAAATAAATGTTTTCAGAGGCACATGTTACGTTTTTAGAGCACATCAATTTTGGTTTTCCTCATCTTTCATATTAAATACATTTCATGTTATTAAATATACTTTCTTACATTTTTAAATAAAAAAGATTTTTTAATACTTTAAAAATATATTAATATTAAAAAACAATTTTTAAAAAAAATCAAATTATAAAATATAAAATTAAAAAAAAATAAATTAAATGTTTACAAAAGTAAACTTTGAAAAACTTAGTGTTTAAAGAAATATATAATTATTATATTACTTATTGTATTAAATTGTAAAAATTTTTAATAATACATCATATTAGAAAATTATCTTATATTATTTACGTTTTCATTGATGACTATTTATTATATTTTTTTTATTCAACTCGTATAATACACATGATAATATCCTAATTTGTCTATAATGTTCCCCTTGTTAGTTGTTTACTCAAAATACGTTTCATAATCTTTTGAAAATTGTTCTTGCTATATGCTTCCTAGTTCTCTTGGGTAAATATTGCATGTATCTAGGCATACATGTGTGGATGGGAGAGGAGATTTTCAATTCCGATAGTCAATTGGGGTGGATGGAAAAGTCTACAACTGTGTTTTTTATTCAACCCAATATAAACATTAAATAATCGTGGAGGTTGTCAATTCTTATACATTAATTACCTTACAGTGGTAGGATCGTATGAAAATAAATCCTTAATTTACAATTAACCAATATTCTTGTTTACATTTCACCTTTTGTTTAAAAAATATTTTTTCAGAAAAAATGTCATTGAAAATGCAATAGTTATACTTTTTTTGTTATTTTAATGAAAAAAAACCTATAATTAAGGGTGTGTTTTAAAATTCTATAGTTGTTATTTTTATAGAATACACAATATCGTTAGAATGTTAACTTACATGCATAGAATAATATTATATTAATAAATAGGGGAAATTGCATATGTATCCTTATATCTATCCTTTTATAGATTTCATAAATTACATATATACTTGATTCAAAAAATAAATTAAATATATTATCTTACCTAATTATTTAAATTACATATATCTCCTTACTTATAATTTTAATTGCATATGACCATTTATTTAAAGAAGAAAAATTATAAAAGCAGATGATATATATGATAAATAAAATATATATAAAATTAAATCTTTTAAATATACAGGAACAATATATAAAATTAAATCTTTTAAATATACAGGAACAATAAATTAATCAAGTAATTTAAGTAAAAAAATTTCGGCCGTAGTATGATATTGATTCATGATAAGTATCCAATTAGGTCATGGTCAATTAAAGGTGTAAAGCCTTCTAGATGGTAATTTCTTTATCAATGGATCGAATTGGGTTGACAACCACTTCATCTTCGGGTCTTGAGTGATTTAAGACATTTAGGGGCTGTTTGGTTGCATCTGAATGGGTCTGAATCTAAATGATTCAGGTTCCGACCGTTTGTTTGGTACAAAACAAGCACATCTGAATGGGGTAAATTGTCTGAATGGAGGTCTGAATGGTTCAGACATTGGATGGACTCTGAATCATTCAGACGTGAAGAAAGAGGGCTGGGACTTCTGCACCACCATCTCACGAGCACCTCTGCACCACCACTTGTCATCGCATTTCTGCTCACCATCGGCCATCGCACTTCTACACAACCACCGCGCGAACGGACCTCTGCCCACCACCGTCCGTCTTCCTGATGCCCTCTCGACGACGATTGAAGCCACATACAGTTAGGGTTTGAGGTTTTCTTACCTTGAGCGACGAAGACGACGGCGATGGTTAGGGTTCGGCGATGGTGCGCGGGAGGCGGCAAGAGGCGACGGGCGGAGACCAGATGCGATTGTGAGATGCGTCGGTGTAACATCCGGCCCCTTAACACCCCGATATTGTCCGCTTTGCCGAAGCTCACGGTTTTGTCTGGGTCGGCAGGATTCCGCCCCTGCAGGCTATGTCGCCCAAAAGGCCTCAATAGGTGTAAGGCTATTGTTACTTATGAACCAAGATCTCTCCAGTTCACTGACCGATGTGGGATCACATGGATCCTCCCCCACTTAGGAGACCAGCGTCCTCGCTGGCACAACCGATCGAGTGCAACCGGAGTGGCTCTGATACCACTTGTAACATCCGGCCCCTTAACACCCCGATATTGTCTGCTTTGCCGAAGCTCACGGTTTTGTCTGGGTCGGCAGGATTCCGCCCCTGCAGGCTGTCGCCCAAAAGGCCTCGATAGGTGTAAGGCGATTGTTACTTATGAACCATGTGATCCCACATCGGTCAGTGAACTGGAGAGATCTTGGTTCATAAGTAACAATCGCCTTACACCTATCGAGGCCTTTTGGACGACATAGCCTGCAGGGGCGGAATCTTGCCGACCCAGACAAAACCGTGTGCTTCGGCAAAGCGGACAATATCGGGGTGTTAAGGGGGCGGATGTTACAGTCGGCAAGGCGAAGAAGGGCGGAGGAGCTACGGCGGAGGAGATGTGATGGGCTGGTGGCAATGGGCGGAGGAGATGCGGTGCGCTGGTGGCGACGGGGATACGGGATGCGATTGTTAAAGATGTCGACGGGATGCTAGGGTTTTTATGAAAAAAAAAGATTTTTTTTTCATTCAGATGTGCAACCAAACGGTTAACCATTCAGACCTTATTAACCATTCAGACCATTTTAACCATTCATACATCTTAACCATTCAGCACTTAATGATTCAGACCCAACCAAACATCAACAATTCGATCGATCTCCACTGAAAATAAAAATATTTGTGTTAATAATTGTTGTTAAATATAAACAAATAATATTATTCTTTTTAAATGAAAGGTTGTGTGTCAAAGACTTCTTTAATTTGGAATTTTGAAGGGCCATAATTAGGACAAATAACAAATGATGACACATGTCACCACATTAATTCTTAATATTTTGAAAATAAGTTTCACTAAAAAAATATATTCAACTTAACCTTTCTAATTTAAAAATATATATTAATTTTCTTTAAATTCCAGTGAAAATTCAATCGTATCAAACTTTTTATTTTCTATTAGCAATTTTGAAATTCAAATTAAATTATCAAGATACATAATTCAAAAATTTTAAATTCTAATTAAAAAAAGAATATTGATAATAATTATATTTTATGATTAGTTTATAATTTGTATGATTGTTAAATATGTAGCACCCCGACCGATGGCGGAAACGTCGGGATGTCACGAGGGATGTGTAGATTGTTCAAAAGCTCGTGGGCATCTAAATCAAATCATCATATATCATTCAATCAACCAAATTACTTACACAAAAATCATGTTCATCATGAAAATGTTTACATCATTTACAAAAGAGAATTAACTATTTAACTAAATTCAAGTCGCCAGAATTTCAGTTAATTAGCTAAGTCCAAGATCCTATATGATGATGTCCAAAAGTGTAAGTTCCTCTTCATCAACTTACTTAGCTTCATTACCTGAAACATGTAAGAAATCAAGTGTCAACTACTAAGTAGTTGGTGAGTAATCATAAGTTTTTATACTTTAAAACTGTTTTATAAAATGAGTATAAAAGTTTGTATTTTAAAAGGTTTCATAAAAAGTTTAGATAAAATGAGTATAAGAACTTATGGTCTTTCTGAGGAAATCCACAAGAGTACCTGTGTGACAATCCAATACATATCCCAACACAATCGATCAAACACATAAACAAACACATAATCACATATCAATTCGATCATAGACAATCAGAGATAATCATAGTCAATAATAGATAATCAAACACATAACCATTCAACCAATCTCAACATCAATATTCTCAAATAATATCCGTGACTATACATGGACATTATGTAATTAACCTGAGTTAAAAACATGATCCATGGAGTGGAAGCTATCCACGTGACAATACATGAAACCAATGCAATTAACCAAGGTCAAAGGCATTGTTTCACGGAGTTATAATAATTCAAGTGGCAATACATGTAATCTTTGTTAATGACCAAAGTCAATGACAATCTTTACACGGATGTGGTAATCCACGTGACAATACATGTATCATTGTAGATGACCGAAGTCAAAGACAACGACACACGGATGTGGCAAACTCCACGTGACAATACATGCAGTCGTCGCGAATGACACAAAGTCATTAGTAACAATTCATGGAATATGACAATCCATAACTATGGATCTCATACAAGCAAATAAGTGTCATCTCTGTGTTATCAAGTCGATATATAAATTGGTATACATGTTTCACCTCCGAGTTTGAAAACAAAATAGTTTAAAAGAAAGTGAGGTTATGAGAACTCACCTGAGTCCTTAGATTCGGTGTTTCGTAGTATGCGCACTCACATAGGTGAAATCCAAAACAATTCAAGAGCCTGTAATTATCGTGTATTTATGCTTGTGAGTACGTGTGTTTCTTTTAATTTAGTGACCATAATTGTTCACTTTTATTTCATATAGTGTCTCACTTACCTAGCTTATTTTACCTAAATTAAGTAGACCCTAGGGATTTTTATAACAACCATTATTAACATTTAATCTAACTTGTTAGTTCTAAATTATTTAATAAAAATGATAGGTTATGACCCTTAGATATAATTCCCATCGATATGTACATAGTCAGGGTGTTACCCTTGTTTAACATATCCATACTCACTCTTGCATGCATGTTTAATTAGATATCATCATTATTTTGAATTAACCATTCTTTATTTTAAGATTAAGAAAATCTTACATGAGTTACACTTATGAGTACACAACATCTTTTCTCTCAAGACTGAAACTTATTTTAGTTTATAAAAGTGTTAATCTACACCTTTGCATGCATGCATGAGTATATAAAATTTCCAAGTTCTATTATTCCTTATCAACCCAAATCCGGTCATTAGGTTATTCTAACCATAACCAGCGAACCTTAGAGCCCACTTCCACCCGAGATTTGGCTAAATGACCAGGGATTTCATGGCTAAGGTTCGGCTCCAACCAACAGCAAGAAAAGAGTAGGTTCGCTGCTCTGTGCAGCCCCACGAACCTATCAGGTTCGGCTGCTAGGGTTTGGCGGCTGAAGAAGGAGGTTCGCCGTATTAAGCTCGCTAGTCCTAGGGTTCGTGACAACCAGAAGGTTCGGCTAAGGATGCAACCAGGTTAGTGGCTCAGCTATATACTTCGGCGGGAACTAGGGTCCGGTCCAACTCGGAACAAGGTTCGTGAGTTAACTGCAAAAGGTTTGCTCATTCTTAACCCATCCTGGGTTCGGCCGAGAGATAGGTTCGCCTAGGTTTAGTCTAAGCTGAAGGTTCGCGCCTGGTCCAGGGTTCGTCAGCGAAAAAGGTTCGCTGAGTAGGGTTTTGATGCAACAGGTTCAGCCCGCAGCCGTCCCTAGCCCGCGAACCTGTCATTCCCATTTGCTCATCACCACCAAATTAGCTCCTAGTTTGTTGCCGGTTGTCGCACCTATCTATCCTAGTCTTTACATGCTCGATTTAGTGTAATAACTTGTTAAAAATCATTTTCTAATACAAAACATAGTCGGTTAATGTTTAGTGTAATAAATCGAAAAGAAAACCAAAATTTACCTCGAATGAATCGATCAAACGCGAGTTTTTCTTGTATCTTCTTGTTCCTCTCGATCACACGGTCGTCTGGACACCAAGATCTCGCGATTCCGTCGGGTGATGATCAAGCAAAGCTAGAGAGAAGTGGGGAGGTTTTGTGGGTGACGAATTTGAACTTAGTGAGAGAAAGAGAAGGAGATGGGAATGAAGAAGATGATGTCTTTCATCTTCTTTATATCCTGTTGTAACACCGCGTGATCGGTCTCGTTTTTATCGCGATAAATTATATAAGTGCTCGGTTTTTAACGAAAACATATTTAATACATAACTCGTTAAATAAATAAGTTTTGTTTTCAATAAAATAGTTTTCATATTTAAAATCGTTTAAATAAGAAGGTCTCCGTTTACTTTCGTTAATCCAATTATTTAATAAAATAACTCTTTCGTTTCCGTTTTAGGTTGTGATTCCTAATAAACGTTTTTATATTTCATTTATTAAATTAATATCATACTTAATTATTTTATTATCTCGTCGAAACGCGTTACTCACGTACGTATTCGTAAAGATCGTCACCTTTGCGAATCCAACACTCGTATCGTATTTCGATTTGATTTATAATTTAAGGAATATTATTTCAGAATATTATTCTTAATAATTATATTCGTGTGAATCGTCACCCACGCGAATACCTTTATTAAGTTAATATTCCTGAATTTATATTCACGTTTAAATTGTGTTCGTAACCTCACCATCGCGTAATTAATCCCAATTATACACCCATTATTTATTAACTTTATATTATCAATTCCCAATCCAAAACCCACTAAACCCAAGTCACTGACACATCCATGATAGACCGAAATATGCATATGTATAGGGCATATGTAAATGTCAGTCGCAACTGCCCTAGCCACCGTCCCACCGCTATTTCGATAAACCATGACCATGTGTCCTTAACTATGTTTAGTAACCCAAAACAACAACCAACTGGAATCCCCTTTCCATTTCCAAACCAAATCCATAATCATCAACAATATAACTGCGATAAACTCTCTGGTTCTGTTTAGTTGAGTTACAACTAAACTTCCCATGGTTTACGCGTATAATATGTTCTAAACATGTATACCCATAACAGTGATAATCATAAAATAATGTATCAATATTAATAATTACAAAATCTCAGGTCGTAACAGTACAATCGTACGGATGTACGGACGACCAGAAGTACAGTGATGTTACAAAATATATGGTCATTAATATTTTTATTAGTTATGATTACTAAAATAGTTGTTTTTAAAATTCAATTATGATTATTGTATTTAATATAAATAATCATCATTTACATTTTTTATTAATTATACTTTTTAATTAAAAATTTCAAATATTAAACTTTTATTTAACTAATTTATATACACTTATGACTAATTGTCTCAAAAACATATTTTTTTTCTATTTTACCTGCTTTTTGAAACATGTATTATTTTTTAACGTTATTTTTTTTTCGCCAATACAAAATATTAGTTTACAAAAAATAATTTCTGTTTTATGTCTAGTTTTTTTAATCTAAACACCTTATCTTGCATACATTTAATAAAGAGAACAAATATGATGAATTGAAACAAGTATTGACATATTTTTTATAGTTGTGATTTGGGTTATTTGATTTGAAATGTTTTTTTATTTTATATCATTATATGTTTATCTTAGTCGAATAAACAATAGATTGTTTGAAATTAATAAATATTTTGAAATCTTATATTATTTTCAATATTTATCTTAAAATTCATTTATCTAAATGAGCTAATGTGTTTATATATTTTTAACTAGGTTAAAATCCCGTGTATTACACGGGTTGCAAAAAAATACATATACCTATCTGTTAAGAAAAAGTTGTGTAACTAAAAAGTCTGTATACTGCATAATTTTACTAAACTCAACTTTTATAAAAGTTGAATAACATATAATATAATTTATTGATACAAAATGGTCATCAAAATATATTTAAAAAATTTTAATCTATATTTACAACTTACGTTCTAATTTTTTATTTTTATTTTTTTTAACTATGTGTTATTATTTTAGGTAATGTAATAATAAACTTAAATTTAATTAAACTATACGTATTCTTCTTTAGCACACTATCTGTTAAGAAATACATATACCTATCTGTTAAGAAAAAGTTGTGTAACTAAAAAGTCTGTATACTGCATAATTTTACTAAACTCAACTTTTATAAAAGTTGAATAAAATATAATATAATTTATTGATACAAAATGGTCATCAAAATATATTTAAAAAATTTTAATCTATATTTACAACTTACGTTCTAATTTTTAATTTTTATTTTTTTTAACTATGTGTTATTATTTTAGGTAATGTAATAATAAACTTAAATTTAATTAAACTATACGTATTCTTCTTTAGCACACTAAAATTAACTTAACTTAAAATTTATATTAGTACATATAACATGGTTTTTTTTTCCAAAGTACCTACTTTTTATTATTTCAACATAGTATATTTTTTTCATTCTTATTAAATTTTTCAAAAATTTTAAAATCACTCGTATAAACAATTAGTATCATTTATTTTTATTTTCAATTATTTTAATAAATATAATTTGAATATGATTATACTTGACGAATTAAAAATAAGTTGTTAAATAAAAATATATGTTTAATTAAAAGCTTCATAATTAATTTCATCTTAATTCAATTAATTATCAATATATCAATTATGATTTCTAATCTACCTATTATAATAAATGAGTACTTTTAGGATACACTTGTCACCTTTTGGTGCAATCTGAAAAAAAATTTTCCCGCCCCTCTCTCTTAATAAATAATATAATCTTTACTAATTAAATTATATAATTATATATGAAAAAAATATAAATCTTTTTATTCTAATAATTAACTAACTTATTATTATTAAATATTTATTATGATTTGATATTAATGAATTACATTTTTTAAGTATTCAACCCATGTAATATATGGGTTTCTAGGCTAGTTAGATAATAAATATAGATAATTAAAGAAGAGAGAGAAGCGGAAAAAACAAAATTTAGATTGCATAGAAAGATGACAAGTGTCCACAATTATTTTTATTTATTAGTATAAATAGATTCTATGCAAAAGTAATTACTTTGGTATTTGCAACTTATTTATTAAATTTATTCATTTATATATAAGCGTCTAAGTTAATATATGAAACCTCTAAAATTAAACTATATTTGTCTTAAATATTTGTTAAAAGAGTAAATTGCGCTTAAAACATAGAATATGAAAAATTCTTCTCTTTTTATCTGGGCTTAGGATCAACAATTATAAGTTAAAATTTTTTCATATATTTATAGATACAAACCTTCATGAATATTAGAAATAAACCTTTTATGAATATTAGAAAAGAATAGATTTTTATCCGAGTCTTCCGTTTATTCTTGTTTCCTCTAGGGTCCACTAACTAAATAAAGCCCATAGGTCAAAAAAACTCTAAACTACATGTAAAAAATTTTAAAAATTTAGACACCTATATTTTTTAGTGTCCTAAGCAATTACTTAAGTTGTTTGACACATTAAACCGGTCGTAACAAATGTTATATGTGCCAACATATTACAAATATTTGTTATTTTAACATACCTTTGAACAAGAACACATCTATCTATACTAAGGCCACTGGAGTCGTCCCACTTTTCTTCATTTTTCCCCATTGTCACATCAGCGTCACATCACTTTTCTCCATTTTGTATGGTGTTGTTCCATTTTTTCTCACTTTTCCTCACATTTTTTAATGATTTATTTTAATAAAAATGAAATACATTCATTAAAAATAAAATATAAAATTACATTAAAATTTAAAGGATAAGAAAACAAATATACTAAAAAAATTGTTTATACCTTCTCGAAGAGGACACGGTGGATCCAAACTCGTCTAAGCTCGTGACCACAAAGGTTGACAAAAACTGAAAGTTTTGTTGTATGATATTGATCTCGTCTTCTTCAGAACTTGACGATCTACTATCAAATGGTGGAACTTCAAACGTAAACAGATCCATTTGTTTAAACTTTATAAAATTTGATTGTACAATGAAGGAAGAAAATGATAAAGAGTGTGAGTTTTGATGTAAAAAATGGTGATATTTATACAGTTTGATTTTTTTTAATTTTGCAACGGTCGAATTTCCAACGGTTAAGTGTTTTGTCCCACGTCCGGCCTCAATCGGCTTCCTCACGTCGTTTTTCCCCGAGTCAAAACCGGGGGCGCGGTGTTCCCGGCTGCCCCAGTTCGGTGATATTTTCCTTGTGTGTATCCCGAAGACGACTCTGAGTGGCCTAATAAATCAAAATAATTGTGGACACTTATTAAAATTCCAGATCACCTATATTTTGGTTTTCCCGCTTCTCTCCCCTATTTAATTATCTATATTTATTATTTAGTTAGGAATTATATTTAAAATGAAATCAATTATGATGTTTTTAAGTGAACTTTTTTTATTTAACAACTTCAGTTCTTTGAATTTAATCAAATTCAAATGATATTTCTTAAAATATTTAAAAATATAACAGTAATGTTACTAATTTTTTTATAATTGCTTTTAAAAATTTTTAAACATTTAATATGATTGGATTATTTGAATGATAAAAATATATTATATTGAAATATAAAAAATAAGTAATTTTTAAAAATCCAAGTTATATATATATTAATATAAATTTCAGTTAAAGTTAACTTAATGTGTTAAAAGGAGAATAAATATACTTTAATTAAATTATTTACGAATTACATTACATAAAAATATTAACATATTGTTAAAAAAATTAAAATTAAAACATAATTTATAATTATTACATCAAATATATTAAACATATTTTGAAAACTTTATGCATTAACAAATTATATCATATTTTTTTTAACCTTTGTAAACTTAACATGAGTTTAGTAAAACTTTAAACATGAGTTTAGTAAAACTTTACAATGTACATGTTTTTTAATTAAATAACTTTTTGTCAATAAATTTGTATATATAACATATTATTTTTTTCAACCCGTGAAGTACACGAGATTTTAACCTAGTATGGTATATATAACAAAACTCAAAGGGAAGATGTTGAAAAAACAAGTGGTTGACAACTACTGATGGTGTAGATGGTGTTCGTCTGCACTTTTTAAAAATATTAGTTAACATCTAAGAGTGATGTAACATGGTTTTCCGTTGTAACATCAGCAGGCCAGTTACAAACGTTGTTTATAAATCATGAGGATGAATGACTTTTCGTTGTTAACTTTAACTAGTTTTCAGGACCCGCGCGTTGCGACGGGGTCTGATATACTGACGTATACAGGATCTTGAAGAAACATAATGTGTTTATCGTCTTCTTCAACTTTTCTAAGCGTCTACATAGTGCACGCTACAAAGAAAAATAGGCGGTAGGTGACAGGAGAAGGAAGTGGCGATCTCTTCACAGGTTGGGAATTTCTTTCGTATTTATCCGTGAAAAGCAGAATGTGTGGAGGTGGTGTTGAACATATGTTTTAACCTCTACCATGGCTTCAATAAGTGTAATATATTCAAAGCATTGAGTACTTGTACAATCATGCAACAAAAAGAATACAAAATTGAATAGTGTTTATCACACAAGGTCTGTTACATCACTACTAGAAAAACATTGTTTTTCCTACAAA
Source organism: Mikania micrantha (assembly GCA_009363875.1). Taxonomy (NCBI): domain Eukaryota; kingdom Viridiplantae; phylum Streptophyta; class Magnoliopsida; order Asterales; family Asteraceae; genus Mikania; species Mikania micrantha. The sequence continues at coordinate 35,953 of CM018683.1, read as the reverse complement.
AATTTGCTACGCAAATTTTTTTGTCACAAATTGCTACAGATTTCCGACAATATACTGACCAAAGAGATTGAACTAAAAATATGTTAAATTTCGTCACAAATGCGTCACAACTTACTACAAATTTCCGGCACAAAAAAATTAATGTAATTATTAATTTTTTTTGTCGCAAATGTGTCGCAACTTACAACGAATTTCCGACGCACAAAAATAAAATCAAATTAATAAAATTTTTCGTCGCAAATTCGTTGCAAATTGCTACAGATTTCCGACAAAAAAAATTTAATTTAATTAATAAATTATTTCCTCGCAAATTTGTCACAACTTGCTACAAACTTCCGACAAAAGAAATTTAATTTTTTTCTTTAATTTTTTTTGTCGCAAATGCGTCGCAGATAGCTACAGATTTACGACACAAAATAAATAATTTAATTTAAAAAATATTTCGTCGCAAATGTGTCACAACTTGTTACAAATTTCCGACAAAACAAAACTAATTTAATTTAGTAAAATAGTTGGTCACAAATGCGTCGCAAAATGCTACGAATTTCCGACACACAAAATTTAAATCAAATTAATAAAATTTGTCGTCACAAATTAGTTGTAAATTGCTACAGATTTCCGACGCAAAAAATATAATTTATTTAATAAATTATATCGTCGCAAATTTGTCACAACTTGCTACAAACTTCCAATAAAAGAAATTTAATTTTTTTCGTTGATTTTTTTTTGTCGCAAATGCGTCACAGATAGCTACAGATTTACGACACAAAATAAGTAATTTAATTTAAAAAAAGTTTCGTCGCAAATGTGTCACAACTTGTGACAGATTTTGTAACAACCGAAAATTTAGAAATTTAATAGTAAACGTACGAGATTTCGGTTACTGTGGAAACTGTGACGACGGCGTACGAAAAAATTCGGCAATTATGACGTGAGCACATTTGATCGTGCTTGAAATCCACGAGGATTTAGTAACTTTTGTTATTGGGGATTGATAGTATGTGAAAAATAATGAACGTGGGCGAAAACCGTGCGCAAAACGGAGTTCGTATGCTCCCGGAATCGCGAAACGAAGTTTAAATCAAATATTGGAAGAAAAACACGCTAGGCGCATAGCCTAACTCCCAACCCTCCAGAGTCAGGCTATGCGCCCAGGGACTATGTCGGCTAAAAAAGTTGTTAAAGTGATCAGATCACCTGGGAAGCGTCAAAACGCATTTCTTCGACTATTTCTTGTTCCCAGACGTCCAAGAACTCATTTTTATCATCCTAAATTCATTTTAATGGCCTCTAATCATCCGGATCGCGCATAGGATCGTGTTTTCAAGCCCTGATCGATGTTTTAACCGCAGAAATTCGTCAGATCAGGTAACGGTTCGTTTTAACCTTCTAGTTTGATTTTGATTGATTAGATCTTGATTTTGAAAGTAATAAGATAGTTAGGATTGTTGATTATTGCCTAGATGATGGCTAGGATTGATTATAAATGAAGAACATGATGTTCTAACGGTTAAATCCTTGTTTTGAGCCGTTGTAATGCCCGGTTTGCATGAAATCACAACTATGATTATAATGGTTTAATCCATTTGATTATGACAATCTAGGTGATTAGTTGGGTTAATCTTTGAAATGCAAAGGTTAAATCTAAGTGTTTCAAACTAATCACAATCATTAACATACTTATTGGAACGATTATCTGATGTTTGTGATAACAGTCAGATTAGTATGTTAAACATGGTTATTAAACCTATTCTAAGACGATGTTGTGATATTTCATGATATCTAGGTAATCAATGATAAGGATTTATCATTTCTAAGCCATTAATCTGTTCAGGAACTGTTTTAGCATTATAATCAACAACACTAATTATTTGATGACTTTCAAGACAATGTCTTTGACATTGAACGTTCAGAAAGATCTAATCAATAGGTTAAAACATAAATGATTTATTAAGTATAAACGAATGCAGAATTACACCATTAGTACCAGTTTGCGAGTGATCTTGCTACAGTAAGACATCAGGTGAGTTCTATGAGCCCTCTTTTACTGTTTTAACGTTTTAGGGCTGATGTGCATGTATGATAAATATCTTTGAAATGATTGTGAGTTCTTTATAGCCTTGTTTTAAATGTTTTACCATTTGAGCTGATATGCATGTTATAAAGTTATTTATGAAATGATTGTTTTATCTGACTACGGTCGGATAAAAGAATATGTATGTTACATGGTTATTGTATGAAAGTGATTGATTTACCTGACTACGGTCAGATTAAAGAAGGTGTTAAAGTTATCGTATGAAAATGATTTTAACCTGATTAAGGTCAGGTAAAGAATTTTTTTTTTGATAAAGAATGTTTTCAAGTAAAGAATGTTTTAAGTCTCGACTACGGTTGAGAAGTAAATGATTTTAAGAATTTCAGCTGAGATGTAAAGAATATGTTAAGTCTCAACGATGGTTGAGAAGTGAATGATTTTAAGAGTCTCAGCTGAGATATAACGAATGTTTTTAAAGTCTCAACTGCGGTTGAGAAAGAAATGATTATTTTTATGTAAGACACTCGACTGATGTCGAGGATGAAATGTAAGACACTCGGCTGAGGTCGAGGAGGAACATGACACTCGTCTGAGGTCGAGGAGGAACATAAGACACTCGACTGAGGTCGAGGAGGAACATAAGACACTCGACCGAGGATGGAGGAGGAACTGTGGTTTTGTCAACTACGGTTGAGCAAAACTTGAGCACAGCGGTGAAAGGAGCCGCTTTTGCTTATGATGTTTAAGAAGTCCTGTGAAAGAACAGGTCTGCCGACTGTGTGTCGCCAGTTGATGGAATCTTATGCATGTGTAAGTTATCGACTTCGGGTTGATAGTCTAAGAGCCTTGTGCTACACAAGCCTGTTTGACTTCAGGGTCAGCAGTTGACGGTGAAGTTCCTTCACTGTATGAATGATGTTATGATGATATGTATGTTATGTAATTATGTTATGATGCTATGTATGTTATGAAACTATGATATGATAACAGGTATGCAACGTATTTAAATTATGTCATCTGATGACATGAATGAATAAAGGATTTTCTAAGAAATGAACTTAGAACTCACCAGCATAAAGCTGACTTGTTTTACATGCATGTCAGGTTGAGCAGGTTATGATAAGGATATGATGGCTCGTGGCAAGACATGAGGACTACCTATTCAAGAACTGGCATTCCTGTTAAGATTAAATGTTATGGAAAGATTTCCGCTGCCATAGTATTCTACTATTCTACGGTTTAAGAGCTATGTTTTTGATGTTTTACCAACTGAGGGACTTCCGGGGAACGGGGCCTCTCAAGTTGGTATCAGAGCCATAGTTTGAGAGATTCGGGCATAACCTAATGCCTGAACTTAAACTGAGAATGGGATCAAGGTTAAGGAAGCCAGTTAATGGTAGTTCAATGCCACGAGAATCTTGCTAAAGTAAGGAATATGTGTTATGATATATTTGAAATAGATTTAAGGTTTATGTACCTTAAAGTCAATATGATGTAGTTAAAGTAAAAATGTATGTTTATGTGCCTATATGTGTTAAGATGCATGAATATGTTGGATTGTTTAGACTATGGGTAATAATAATGTTTATTAGGAAATGAACTAAGCATGTGGTGGAAGAAACCCTAGACACACGAGTACAGATAAATAGTGACCGCAATTAGCTACTGCGGTTACGGATCTATCTATATGACTAATGCTCGGGTTTCATCTGTCATATGACTTGGACACCATAGGAAAGATTTAATGACTGAACGAATTATAACTATTTGATGCCAATAAAGGTAAAGAACAACATGCGAATAGCGAGGTTGAAAGGGTTATGGAGACAATTGGGAATGTTTGCTTGGTCAGATGGATACTGATTAAGGTCTTACTTTATTGGTTTGACAAAGATACATGGATTAATAGGTATAAAGTATGAATGGGAATAATAGAAACACAGTTGGAAAAGTAAGTGATTAATGACATTCCGGACACTGTTATTAATGATTTACTATACAACTGAGTTTGTGTTATTGTCTATCATACGAATACCTTTTATTTCCTAATTACATTATGGTCACAGTGAATTCATCATTGAAGTTGTTGAGAAGCTAATGCTGAATGACATACCCTAAGAAATTGTAAATGTGATAATTCAAAGGTCGATCAGGAAGGAAACCATTAGAACATGGAAACAGAGTTTGATCAATGGTAGAAATGTAGTTGGAAGATGATGACTGCTCACGAAGTAACGTATACATGGGAGGTGATGAGGACAATAATGGTGAATGCAGTGTAGGGTGTTATTACTCGGGCAACGGTAACATAATGAAGATAGGAATGTATGTATATCAATATGGATGAAATAAACCAATCACGGATGAAGAGAATCATCAAGGTTGACTGAGTTTATGTGTAGGTGATCCAATTGGTTTACGAATGATAGAATTAACGTATGAATGAAGGAAATGGCTTATAAAGGAATCAAGGAACTTTATTTATGAATGAATTATTCATCGCCTGAGAATGAATAATATTATAAAGTAAGGATAAGTACATCCGATTGAGGTGATGTAAGTTCAAATTTGACCTAGAGATTTGATGAGATTATTCTCTATGTCAAGAGTGATAATGCTTTGTTAGTATCTTAAAATCCTGACAAGGTCTCACTAGAATGAGGAATACACGTTGACATTAGGAATTGATAAGCAAAGATAAATGAATATATGCTTGGCTTTAGGTATAGGTGAATCTCAAAGACTAGAGTCAGTCTTATGTCAAATGCAAAAAAAAAAAAAAAAAAAAAAAAAAAAAAAAAAATGTTCAACCACCAAGATGGTTCGAAGGTTATGAAAAGTTGAAATGATACGATTTGCTTTTGACAAGAATTCATGTGAAGACTGACCGGACCTAGAATTGCTATGCTAAAGATGTTATAGATAATTTTAATAACTCTAGCGGGAAGCTATTTATGCTAGAAAAGGATACATAAGTGTTGCAACATTATTATCATTTAATGAACTATCTTGTCCTCACAAGATAATAGATGTTGAACATGTATAGGATATGTATGGAGCGTAAAGGATAGATTGTAAAATGTGAATTTAATACAGTTACAGGTGTTAAGAGAGTCTTGCATATGTTGCAATAAACTACTCAAGGAACTTTGTATTAGTTCAAATTTAATGATAAAGGATGATAACCACTATCTCATGTATAAGAAAATTCATGGTATTGTTATGTGATAGTGTGCATACGTATGTTATCAAAGGAAAGTTTTATGATAAGATTGTCATGCATAAAGTGGATCAAATGATGAAGTCCTCTTAATGAGGCAAATGATGAGGTAAATGATAAAGCCTTCTTATTGAAGGGAAATAAGAAAAATCCTCATTATAAGGCGACTAATGAAATATTGTAACAACACCAAGACTTGGTTTTAGTCTGTTTATGCAATGAAAAAGTTGGTTGGCTTTATGTATTGACAACCTTATGTGTTAAGATATGTATGTAAGTTATGTTACGAAAGTTTATTTATGACCAACTTCCAACGAGTGCTTTATAAATGGTTTAATACCAAGAGAGATAAGTGTTGGTAGAGATTAAATGTGAAAATGTTAGCACAGTCAACAAAGTAAGGAATAACGCATGCTGTAGCTAAAGAATATGACATGTGGTAGCATACTGTTAGGAAAAGATAAGGACGTAAGGATTAAGGGTCATAATAAGCTACCTGTCACAGCTAAAGTATGACATAAAAGGGGAAGACGATTTGTTACCATGTGATCTTCAACGTGTGATTAAAGCATGCTTATTGTTATGATTACGTTGTTCTGTGCTTATGATGCTGATGAACGAAAGATGAATAATGATATACCATGACTATGTATGTACGTTTAGCTTTAGCACGATTTATGCATGAAAGTCGGCTAAGCATGATGGATGCATGCTAGTAAGTTATGATGATGAATTGTATGATGACAATTATAGGTGTTATGATGAAATCCTAGGCTGTTAGGATAACAGTATGATGCTATGATGATTATATGCTAGCATAACGTGTTCACGATGCCATGATGAATGATATGATGATATGATACTAGCAAAGCATGTGATGAGTATAATGATTCCTATGTTACTAGGAAATTAATATGATAAAATAGTGCTAGCATGACAGGTTTAGGATGTCATGGTGATTATGATGAATGCCGTTATGATGCTAGCATGGAATGCATGATGATTATGATGAATGGTGATATGATGCTAGTGTATCATGTAAGATAAATGAATGATGTCCTTATAAGTGTTATAGAGTAAGTATGAAAGAGATGACCTGATAATATCAGGATATGGAGCCGATCGGGCTATAAACACAGAATCAACCACGACTATAACTGGGTATGGTTACTCCCGTACTTGTTACGGGGTAAGTATGATGTTGCTCCCATATTCGTTTAGGTAATTATGGTTGCTCCAGTGCTTGTTATTGGGTAAGTATGGATCTGCAAAACGTTTCGGCGGGTCAGATCAACGGATACAGAGCCTTGTGCCGGCATAAGCCCATTGTTACGCTCAGTAGCAGTGGTTGTATAATGATGATTAGGATATTTATGTGATCAGGGTTGGATGATGTGAACGAAATTATGTTTTATGTTCGATATGATTGAGACTGTTGACTTTGGTAAACAGTGATGCATGATGTATGATGAGTAGTAAGTGTCTGGCAGACGAGCAGGCACATGTTTCTATAAAGGACACTAAGGTTAATGCAAAGCTAAACTACATAGAAGAAGCAGTTGCAATTGTCGACACAAAAGAAAACAATTGCATAATAAGACGATTAGACAAATTACGGTTTAATAGAAACACCGAAAAGAATTTGGGGTTTTCATGGGAGACTGAAAACGAGACGGAACGACTCTACCCACATTTGTATGAAATGTAACAGGTTTCGAGGACGAAACCTATTGTAAGGAGGGTAGATTTGTAACAACCGAAAATTTAGAAATTTAATAGTAAACGTACGAGATTTCGGTTACTGTGGAAACTGTGACGACGGCGTACGAAAAAATTCGGCAATTATGACGTGAGCACATTTGATCGTGCTTGAAATCCACGAGGATTTAGTAACTTTTGTTATTGGGGATTGATAGTATGTGAAAAATAATGAACGTGGGCGAAAACCGTGCGCAAAACGGAGTTCGTATGCTCCCGGAATCGCGAAACGAAGTTTAAATCAAATATTGGAAGAAAAACACGCTAGGCGCATAGCCTAACTCCCAACCCTCCAGAGTCAGGCTATGCGCCCAGGGACTATGTCGGCTAAAAAAGTTGTTAAAGTGATCAGATCACCTGGGAAGCGTCAAAACGCATTTCTTCGACTATTTCTTGTTCCCAGACGTCCAAGAACTCATTTTTATCATCCTAAATTCATTTTAATGGCCTCTAATCATCCGGATCGCGCATAGGATCGTGTTTTCAAGCCCTGATCGATGTTTTAACCGCAGAAATTCGTCAGATCAGGTAACGGTTCGTTTTAACCTTCTAGTTTGATTTTGATTGATTAGATCTTGATTTTGAAAGTAATAAGATAGTTAGGATTGTTGATTATTGCCTAGATGATGGCTAGGATTGATTATAAATGAAGAACATGATGTTCTAACGGTTAAATCCTTGTTTTGAGCCGTTGTAATGCCCGGTTTGCATGAAATCACAACTATGATTATAATGGTTTAATCCATTTGATTATGACAATCTAGGTGATTAGTTGGGTTAATCTTTGAAATGCAAAGGTTAAATCTAAGTGTTTCAAACTAATCACAATCATTAACATACTTATTGGAACGATTATCTGATGTTTGTGATAACAGTCAGATTAGTATGTTAAACATGGTTATTAAACCTATTCTAAGACGATGTTGTGATATTTCATGATATCTGGGTAATCAATGATAAGGATTTATCATTTCTAAGCCATTAATCTGTTCAGGAACTGTTTTAGCATTATAATCAACAACACTAATTATTTGATGACTTTCAAGACAATGTCTTTGACATTGAACGTTCAGAAAGATCTAATCAATAGGTTAAAACATAAATGATTTATTAAGTATAAACGAATGCAGAATTACACCATTAGTACCAGTTTGCGAGTGATCTTGCTACAGTAAGACATCAGGTGAGTTCTATGAGCCCTCTTTTACTGTTTTAACGTTTTAGGGCTGATGTGCATGTATGATAAATATCTTTGAAATGATTGTGAGTTCTTTATAGCCTTGTTTTAAATGTTTTACCATTTGAGCTGATATGCATGTTATAAAGTTATTTATGAAATGATTGTTTTATCTGACTACGGTCGGATAAAAGAATATGTATGTTACAAGGTTATTGTATGAAAGTGATTGATTTACCTGACTACGGTCAGATTAAAGAAGGTGTTAAAGTTATCGTATGAAAATGATTTTAACCTGATTAAGGTCAGGTAAAGAATTTTTTTTTGATAAAGAATGTTTTCAAGTAAAGAATGTTTTAAGTCTCGACTACGGTTGAGAAGTAAATGATTTTAAGAATTTCAGCTGAGATGTAAAGAATATGTTAAGTCTCAACGATGGTTGAGAAGTGAATGATTTTAAGAGTCTCAGCTGAGATATAACGAATGTTTTTAAAGTCTCAACTGCGGTTGAGAAAGAAATGATTATTTTTATGTAAGACACTCGACTGATGTCGAGGATGAAATGTAAGACACTCGGCTGAGGTCGAGGAGGAACATGACACTCGTCTGAGGTCGAGGAGGAACATAAGACACTCGACTGAGGTCGAGGAGGAACATAAGACACTCGACCGAGGATGGAGGAGGAACTGTGGTTTTGTCAACTACGGTTGAGCAAAACTTGAGCACAGCGGTGAAAGGAGCCGCTTTTGCTTATGATGTTTAAGAAGTCCTGTGAAAGAACAGGCCTGCCGACTGTGTGTCGCCAGTTGATGGAATCTTATGCATGTGTAAGTTATCGACTTCGGGTTGATAGTCTAAGAGCCTTGTGCTACACAAGCCTGTTTGACTTCAGGGTCAGCAGTTGACGGTGAAGTTCCTTCACTGTATGAATGATGTTATGATGATATGTATGTTATGTAATTATGTTATGATGCTATGTATGTTATGAAACTATGATATGATAACAGGTATGCAACGTATTTAAATTATGTCATCTGATGACATGAATGAATAAAGGATTTTCTAAGAAATGAACTTAGAACTCACCAGCATAAAGCTGACTTGTTTTACATGCATGTCAGGTTGAGCAGGTTATGATAAGGATATGATGGCTCGTGGCAAGACATGAGGACTACCTATTCAAGAACTGGCATTCCTGTTAAGATTAAATGTTATGGAAAGATTTCCGCTGCCATAGTATTCTACTATTCTACGGTTTAAGAGCTATGTTTTTGATGTTTTACCAACTGAGGGACTTCCGGGGAACGGGGCCTCTCAAGTTGGTATCAGAGCCATAGTTTGAGAGATTCGGGCATAACCTAATGCCTGAACTTAAACTGAGAATGGGATCAAGGTTAAGGAAGCCAGTTAAAGGTAGTTCAATGCCACGAGAATCTTGCTAAAGTAAGGAATATGTGTTATGATATATTTGAAATAGATTTAAGGTTTATGTACCTTAAAGTCAATATGATGTAGTTAAAGTAAAAATGTATGTTTATGTGCCTATATGTGTTAAGATGCATGAATATGTTGGATTGTTTAGACTATGGGTAATAATAATGTTTATTAGGAAATGAACTAAGCATGTGGTGGAAGAAACCCTAGACACACGAGTACAGATAAATAGTGACCGCAATTAGCTACTGCGGTTACGGATCTATCTATATGACTAATGCTCGGGTTTCATCTGTCATATGACTTGGACACCATAGGAAAGATTTAATGACTGAACGAATTATAACTATTTGATGCCAATAAAGGTAAAGAACAACATGCGAATAGCGAGGTTGAAAGGGTTATGGAGACAATTGGGAATGTTTGCTTGGTCAGATGGATACTGATTAAGGTCTTACTTTATTGGTTTGACAAAGATACATGGATTAATAGGTATAAAGTATGAATGGGAATAATAGAAACACAGTTGGAAAAGTAAGTGATTAATGACATTCCGGACACTGTTATTAATGATTTACTATACAACTGAGTTTGTGTTATTGTCTATCATACGAATACCTTTTATTTCCTAATTACATTATGGTCACAGTGAATTCATCATTGAAGTTGTTGAGAAGCTAATGCTGAATGACATACCCTAAGAAATTGTAAATGTGATAATTCAAAGGTCGATCAGGAAGGAAACCATTAGAACATGGAAACAGAGTTTGATCAATGGTAGAAATGTAGTTGGAAGATGATGACTGCTCACGAAGTAACGTATACATGGGAGGTGATGAGGACAATAATGGTGAATGCAGTGTAGGGTGTTATTACTCGGGCAACGGTAACATAATGAAGATAGGAATGTATGTATATCAATATGGATGAAATAAACCAATCACGGATGAAGAGAATCATCAAGGTTGACTGAGTTTATGTGTAGGTGATCCAATTGGTTTACGAATGATAGAATTAACGTATGAATGAAGGAAATGGCTTATAAAGGAATCAAGGAACTTTATTTATGAATGAATTATTCATCGCCTGAGAATGAATAATATTATAAAGTAAGGATAAGTACATCCGATTGAGGTGATGTAAGTTCAAATTTGACCTAGAGATTTGATGAGATTATTCTCTATGTCAAGAGTGATAATGCTTTGTTAGTATCTTAAAATCCTGACAAGGTCTCACTAGAATGAGGAATACACGTTGACATTAGGAATTGATAAGCAAAGATAAATGAATATATGCTTGGCTTTAGGTATAGGTGAATCTCAAAGACTAGAGTCAGTCTTATGTCAAATGCAAAAAAAAAAAAAAAAAAAAAAAAAAAAAAAAAAAAAATGTTCAACCACCAAGATGGTTCGAAGGTTATGAAAAGTTGAAATGATACGATTTGCTTTTGACAAGAATTCATGTGAAGACTGACCGGACCTAGAATTGCTATGCTAAAGATGTTATAGATAATTTTAATAACTCTAGCGGGAAGCTATTTATGCTAGAAAAGGATACATAAGTGTTGCAACATTATTATCATTTAATGAACTATCTTGTCCTCACAAGATAATAGATGTTGAACATGTATAGGATATGTATGGAGCGTAAAGGATAGATTGTAAAATGTGAATTTAATACAGTTACAGGTGTTAAGAGAGTCTTGCATATGTTGCAATAAACTACTCAAGAAACTTTGTATTAGTTCAAATTTAATGATAAAGGATGATAACCACTATCTCATGTATAAGAAAATTCATGGTATTGTTATGTGATAGTGTGCATACGTATGTTATCAAAGGAAAGTTTTATGATAAGATTGTCATGCATAAAGTGGATCAAATGATGAAGTCCTCTTAATGAGGCAAATGATGAGGTAAATGATAAAGCCTTCTTATTGAAGGGAAATAAGAAAAATCCTCATTATAAGGCGACTAATGAAATATTGTAACAACACCAAGACTTGGTTTTAGTCTGTTTATGCAATGAAAAAGTTGGTTGGCTTTATGTATTGACAACCTTATGTGTTAAGATATGTATGTAAGTTATGTTACGAAAGTTTATTTATGACCAACTTCCAACGAGTGCTTTATAAATGGTTTAATACCAAGAGAGATAAGTGTTGGTAGAGATTAAATGTGAAAATGTTAGCACAGTCAACAAAGTAAGGAATAACGCATGCTGTAGCTAAAGAATATGACATGTGGTAGCATACTGTTAGGAAAAGATAAGGACGTAAGGATTAAGGGTCATAATAAGCTACCTGTCACAGCTAAAGTATGACATAAAAGGGGAAGACGATTTGTTACCATGTGATCTTCAACGTGTGATTAAAGCATGCTTATTGTTATGATTACGTTGTTCTGTGCTTATGATGCTGATGAACGAAAGATGAATAATGATATACCATGACTATGTATGTACGTTTAGCTTTAGCACGATTTATGCATGAAAGTCGGCTAAGCATGATGGATGCATGCTAGTAAGTTATGATGATGAATTGTATGATGACAATTATAGGTGTTATGATGAAATCCTAGGCTGTTAGGATAACAGTATGATGCTATGATGATTATATGCTAGCATAACGTGTTCACGATGCCATGATGAATGATATGATGATATGATACTAGCAAAGCATGTGATGAGTATAATGATTCCTATGTTACTAGGAAATTAATATGATAAAATAGTGCTAGCATGACAGGTTTAGGATGTCATGGTGATTATGATGAATGCCGTTATGATGCTAGCATGGAATGCATGATGATTATGATGAATGGTGATATGATGCTAGTGTATCATGTAAGATAAATGAATGATGTCCTTATAAGTGTTATAGAGTAAGTATGAAAGAGATGACCTGATAATATCAGGATATGGAGCCGATCGGGCTATAAACACAGAATCAACCACGACTATAACTGGGTATGGTTACTCCCGTACTTGTTACGGGGTAAGTATGATGTTGCTCCCATATTCGTTTAGGTAATTATGGTTGCTCCAGTGCTTGTTATTGGGTAAGTATGGATCTGCAAAACGTTTCGGCGGGTCAGATCAACGGATACAGAGCCTTGTGCCGGCATAAGCCCATTGTTACGCTCAGTAGCAGTGGTTGTATAATGATGATTAGGATATTTATGTGATCAGGGTTGGATGATGTGAACGAAATTATGTTTTATGTTCGATATGATTGAGACTGTTGACTTTGGTCAACAGTGATGCATGATGTATGATGAGTAGTAAGTGTCTGGCAGACGAGCAGGCACATGTTTCTATAAAGGACACTAAGGTTAATGCAAAGCTAAACTACATAGAAGAAGCAGTTGCAATTGTCGACACAAAAGAAAACAATTGCATAATAAGACGATTAGACAAATTACGGTTTAATAGAAACACCGAAAAGAATTTGGGGTTTTCATGGGAGACTGAAAACGAGACGGAACGACTCTACCCACATTTGTATGAAATGTAACAGGTTTCGAGGACGAAACCTATTGTAAGGAGGGTAGATTTGTAACAACCGAAAATTTAGAAATTTAATAGTAAACGTACGAGATTTCGGTTACTGTGGAAACTGTGACGACGGCGTACGAAAAAATTCGGCAATTATGACGTGAGCACATTTGATCGTGCTTGAAATCCACGAGGATTTAGTAACTTTTGTTATTGGGGATTGATAGTATGTGAAAAATAATGAACGTGGGCGAAAACCGTGCGCAAAACGGAGTTCGTATGCTCCCGGAATCGCGAAACGAAGTTTAAATCAAATATTGGAAGAAAAACACGCTAGGCGCATAGCCTAACTCCCAACCCTCCAGAGTCAGGCTATGCGCCCAGGGACTATGTCGGCTAAAAAAGTTGTTAAAGTGATCAGATCACCTGGGAAGCGTCAAAACGCATTTCTTCGACTATTTCTTGTTCCCAGACGTCCAAGAACTCATTTTTATCATCCTAAATTCATTTTAATGGCCTCTAATCATCCGGATCGCGCATAGGATCGTGTTTTCAAGCCCTGATCGATGTTTTAACCGCAGAAATTCGTCAGATCAGGTAACGGTTCGTTTTAACCTTCTAGTTTGATTTTGATTGATTAGATCTTGATTTTGAAAGTAATAAGATAGTTAGGATTGTTGATTATTGCCTAGATGATGGCTAGGATTGATTATAAATGAAGAACATGATGTTCTAACGGTTAAATCCTTGTTTTGAGCCGTTGTAATGCCCGGTTTGCATGAAATCACAACTATGATTATAATGGTTTAATCCATTTGATTATGACAATCTAGGTGATTAGTTGGGTTAATCTTTGAAATGCAAAGGTTAAATCTAAGTGTTTCAAACTAATCACAATCATTAACATACTTATTGGAACGATTATCTGATGTTTGTGATAACAGTCAGATTAGTATGTTAAACATGGTTATTAAACCTATTCTAAGACGATGTTGTGATATTTCATGATATCTGGGTAATCAATGATAAGGATTTATCATTTCTAAGCCATTAATCTGTTCAGGAACTGTTTTAGCATTATAATCAACAACACTAATTATTTGATGACTTTCAAGACAATGTCTTTGACATTGAACGTTCAGAAAGATCTAATCAATAGGTTAAAACATAAATGATTTATTAAGTATAAACGAATGCAGAATTACACCATTAGTACCAGTTTGCGAGTGATCTTGCTACAGTAAGACATCAGGTGAGTTCTATGAGCCCTCTTTTACTGTTTTAACGTTTTAGGGCTGATGTGCATGTATGATAAATATCTTTGAAATGATTGTGAGTTCTTTATAGCCTTGTTTTAAATGTTTTACCATTTGAGCTGATATGCATGTTATAAAGTTATTTATGAAATGATTGTTTTATCTGACTACGGTCGGATAAAAGAATATGTATGTTACATGGTTATTGTATGAAAGTGATTGATTTACCTGACTACGGTCAGATTAAAGAAGGTGTTAAAGTTATCGTATGAAAATGATTTTAACCTGATTAAGGTCAGGTAAAGAATTTTTTTTTTGATAAAGAATGTTTTCAAGTAAAGAATGTTTTAAGTCTCGACTACGGTTGAGAAGTAAATGATTTTAAGAATTTCAGCTGAGATGTAAAGAATATGTTAAGTCTCAACGATGGTTGAGAAGTGAATGATTTTAAGAGTCTCAGCTGAGATATAACGAATGTTTTTAAAGTCTCAACTGCGGTTGAGAAAGAAATGATTATTTTTATGTAAGACACTCGACTGATGTCGAGGATGAAATGTAAGACACTCGGCTGAGGTCGAGGAGGAACATGACACTCGTCTGAGGTCGAGGAGGAACATAAGACACTCGACTGAGGTCGAGGAGGAACATAAGACACTCGACCGAGGATGGAGGAGGAACTGTGGTTTTGTCAACTACGGTTGAGCAAAACTTGAGCACAACGGTGAAAGGAGCCGCTTTTGCTTATGATGTTTAAGAAGTCCTGTGAAAGAACAGGCCTGCCGACTGTGTGTCGCCAGTTGATGGAATCTTATGCATGTGTAAGTTATCGACTTTGGGTTGATAGTCTAAGAGCCTTGTGCTACACAAGCCTGTTTGACTTCAGGGTCAGCAGTTGACGGTGAAGTTCCTTCACTGTATGAATGATGTTATGATGATATGTATGTTATGTAATTATGTTATGATGCTATGTATGTTATGAAACTATGATATGATAACAGGTATGCAACGTATTTAAATTATGTCATCTGATGACATGAATGAATAAAGGATTTTCTAAGAAATAAACTTAGAACTCACCAGCATAAAGCTGACTTGTTTTACATGCATGTCAGGTTGAGCAGGTTATGATAAGGATATGATGGCTCGTGGCAAGACATGAGGACTACCTATTCAAGAACTGGCATTCCTGTTAAGATTAAATGTTATGGAAAGATTTCCGCTGCCATAGTATTCTACTATTCTACGGTTTAAGAGCTATGTTTTTGATGTTTTACCAACTGAGGGACTTCCGGGGAACGGGGCCTCTCAGATTTCCGACAAAAAAAAATAAATTTAATTTAGTAAAATTGTTGGTCGCAAAGTCGTCGCAAAATGCTACGAATTTCCAACACAAAAAATTTACAATAATTAAGAAAATATTTCGTCGCAAATGCGTCGCAACGTGCTATAAATTTCCGACGAAAAAAATTTAATTTAATTTAATTAATAAGATATTTCGTCACAAATTTGTCTCAACTTGCTACGAATTTCAGACAAAAAATATAATTTAATTAATAAAAAAATTTCGTCGCAAATATGTCGTATCTTACTACAAATTTCCAACAAAAAAATTTATATAATTAATAAAATGTTTTGTTGGAAAGAAACAAAAAAATATCATCGAGTCTAATCTAGGTATCATTTGTTTTTGTTTTTGATCAAAAGAAAACTATTTAATATGGGTGGAATCTCACACCAAGTACATGATGAAATCCTACACCATATTAGTTAGTTTGTATCTAATGAAAATATGATAGACTCGTTAAGTCTCCGTCACACTGTTTACAACTATCTGAGTTCACTTGTATATGCATCCTTGTATATTATCCACCGTTGAGATGCAGTTTTGTTCAACTCTCAAACCGAAAATGTTCACCTTCTTAGGGATCAAGTTAGTGTCATATGACTGAGGTATTTGATATGTTGATCCGTAAAGGAGTATTGACTCCCATCCCATTTCCAATTATCTTAGACATCATTGTAACAGTGTCACCAATTAGGTTTGAAATCAAGGAGAATTCCCTTATTTCAACCATGTTTGTTAAAGCTCGTTTCCATCGCCATGTCCACGAAAACTAGCGGGAGAAACAAAGATGTATTATGCTATAGTTACTATGTTGGAAGCTTCAAGTTCAAATATGTGTGAAAATTTTTGATTTAGTGGTAGGTCACATAACGATCTAGCCAGAAACAAACTGAATCCTATCCACAACAAAAAAAAAATAAATTGTGAATTTGGTTTTCCCTTCGGTTCCTAACTGAATCCGAATTATGGGTGTTCACGGTCCGGTTTTAATCCGTGAAACCGCCCAACCCGGTCGTCGATTCTGTTTTATGGTCGGTTTTTTTTCAAATATTTGGTCTGTCGGTTTCAAAAGTTTGAAACCATAATGAACGGTTTGGTTTACGATTTTCATCAAAAGTTGGTCGTAAAAAACTGGACCGAACCGTATGTGTGTACATTCATACATACATATATATATGTGTGTGTATATACATGTTTGTGTTGTATATATGTGTATGTATATTTGGTTTATGATTTAAGCGTTATTTAAAAAAATACATTAAGTTTGTTGTAATTAACCTGGTTCAAACAGTAAAACGGTTTAGTCTGACTCGTTTTTATTTTTAGCGGGCTCAAAAGCTCAACCGTAAAATCAAATTGTTGATAACCATTCGGTTTGGTTTGATTTTTATTATAACGGTTCAGTTTGACTCAGTTTTTATGTTTAGGGGCTGAAAAGCTCAAATCGTGGAATCAAACATGAGCCAAAATGTTGATAACGGTTCTACCTAAAAACCGTACCGTAAACATCCCTTATCTGAATTACGAAACATGTTTTCAGTTTGGTGAGCGGATTTTATATATATTAGTGATTCGGTTTCTTTTGTTATTTGGTTAAACCATTTAAACCAATTTTGTATTTAAATTAAATATATTACTTTTTTATTAATAATATAACCATATACTTGAAACCCAACTTCAAACCCTAGATTCATAAAACACGTTCCCTCTTTGGCTTCTCTCTGTAATCGCCGTCGCATCATTGCAACATCTGATGAGTTCAACGTCTCCGGTCAGATCCATGTGAGCAACTTCTGTCGGCCACATCCCTAACGACATCTGAGCAACATCCATATACAACCACCGTCTCTGTCGGCTACCGAGGTTCGAAATGTTTTTCATACATCTGAAATTTATCGGTTAGTGTTTGGTATATATATATATTTTTTTTTTGAACGGCAACTTTCATTAAAAAAACACCAAAGACGAGCCAGCAAGGCGCTAAAACTCGAAAAGGCCCCAAAAAAAAAACAATCCACCGGATAAGAACTAAACGTAAAAAGGAACATAACAAGGCAAAACAAAATTAAAAGGAAAAACTCTGCCAATCCTCCCAAGATAGTGTTTCCCATTTAGCACGGTGTTTAACCCAAAAAAAGCTAAGTGCTTGGATCTCCTTAAAAATTTTTTGATGAGAACTTTTCCTCCGATTGAAGACTGCATCGTTTCTCATCTTCCAAATACTCCAAATAGTTGTTAAAATAATTGCATGAATGGCCTCCTTTTTCCGATGGTTCCACGATCCCATTCTATGAAAATCCAACAAGTCCGTAATAGAGAAAGCATAAATTGGTGATACCTTGCACCAAGAAGAAACTCCTTGCCACAACATAGTCGCCACGAAGCAGGAAGAAAACAAATGGAGAGCCGATTCTTGAAACTCCCCACAATTAACGCACCAGGGACAGTGAGTTCGAATCCCCTTTTTTTCCAAAACGTCCATGGTCGGAACACGCCCAAGTTGCACCTTCCATGCCAAGATATTAACCTTGATGGGAACCCAATTACTCCATTTCAAGACATAATGAACATCATGATTCCTATTATCAATGCAAAGCCTCCTAATTGATTTAACATCAAAGTTTCCATTAGAATTAGCCCCCCATATCCATCGGTCCCGCCCACCACAAAATTGAACCGAATTGATAGTATTAATGCAGGAATCTAATTCATCCAACTCCTCACAACTAGCCGGATGTGATAACCAATCCCATATAGGAGACCATCGCCCATCCCTCCATTCCAAGCGATCCATAACTAAGCATTTTTTATTTCTATCCAAGTCAAATAATAATGGAAACATCATCGCAAGAGGTTCTTCAGAGGCCCACGTATCAAATTTGAAGGCAATTGAATTGCCCTGCCCAACCACACCACGAATTAGAGATCGCAAATTTAGATTAAGATCCATAAGGGGACCCTCAATTTTCACAATGTTTCTCCATACACCAAAGAGGATCGATCTACACGGAATGAAATCCGGAACACGAATGGATACATGCAAAGAATCAATAACTCTCCTCCATAATCTTCCTTGTTCAGTCTTGTACCTCCACCACCATTTAGCCAGGAGGGCCAAATTAGCGTCCCCCAGGCACCCAACTCCCAACCCCCCATATTTTTTAGGCAACATTACCCGATCCCAGTTAACCCAATGAATTTTATTGGACCTAATCTTTCCACCCCAAAGAAAAGATCTTCGAATTTTATCCAATTTTTCAATGACTCCTATTGGCACTTTGAACAACGAGAAGAAATATAAAGGAAGACTATTCAAAACCGAATTAACCAAAGTAAGCCTCCCACCCATGGATAGAGTCCTTGCTTGCCATAAAGACAGCCTCTTCTCAAAAATATCGATTACCGGCTTCCACATCGCGATCCGATTCATATTTGCACCCACCGGAACCCCCAAATACGTGAAAGGGAATTCCCCAACCCCACAGTGAATGATACCAGCCAATTCCTGTAAAGACTGCTCATTTATATTAACCCCAAATAAATTACATTTGGCCAAATTTACCTTGAGTCCAGAAGCCAGAAAGAAGCATCTCAATATTCGAGCAATATTTCTAACATTATTGATCGACCCCTCGCCCATTAAAATAACATCATCCGCGTACATAAGATGGGACAAAATCAGCCCCCCCTTAGGAAGATGAATCCCATTCAATAATCCCACATTAACAGCTTTGTTTATAACACAGTTTAAAGCCTCCATAGCGATGATAAATAAAAAAGGTGACAAAGGATCACCTTGCCGGACCCCCCCTGAAACATTGGAATTCCCAAGTCGGCGAACCATTTACCAAAACCGAAGCCCGAGAGCACTCGAGGCAGCCTTTCACCCACCTTCTCCAAACAGGAGGGAAATTCATCTGGGCTAGAACAGAATCAATAAAATCCCAGGACACCGAATCAAAGGCTTTGTTAAAATCAAGCTTGAATAACATAGCCTCAACATTTTGCTTCTTTAACCATCCATATACCTCGTTTAGAATTAGCGGCCCATCCAATATATACCTCCCAGAAATAAAAGCCATTTGCCCTTCTAAAACAACCGACTCAATGACCGAGCGAATTCGATTAGACAAGACCTTTGATATCAATTTGGGAAGAGTACCCATTAAACAAATAGGTCGAAATTCATTAAAAGATTGAGGATCCGACGATTTAGGGATTAAATGAAGAAAAGATGAACTGCAATTCCTATGGATGGAACCATGCTCAAAAAAATGCAAGAAAACATTCAACACATCAGCTTTGAGCAAGTCCCAATATCGCCTTAGAAACGAAAAATTAAAACCATCCGGACCAGGGGCCTTATCACCACCAATATCCCAAACAGCCCGTTTAATTTCTTCTAAAGTAAACGGACTTGTAATTGCTTCGACTTCCCAACTTTCCAGCCTTTTAATCCCATAGCAATTAATGTCCGGTCTCCTGGAGATCGGTTCCATAAACTTGTTCCTAAAAAATTGCCAAGCATGCCTCTTAATAATAGAAGGATTCGACACCCAAACGCCATCAATGAACATACCATTTATACGATTTGTGGCATTATGAGAGCGAATCAGGCCATGAAAGAAGGCAGAATTCTCATCCCATCCACCGACCAACGGACACGTGATTTTTGTTTAAGATCGCAAAGTCTACCATGCTCCAATAATTTAAGATCATTTTTACATCTGCTCCATCTCATATGCTCCAGTTCGTTAATAAAACCAAGTTCAGCAAGAGTTTCAAGATGGAAACATTCATCCTCCAAAGCAACCTGCATAGCACTTTCTTTTTCTTTTTCCACCAACCTCCATGCTTTTATTTTATGTTTTACATTCCTTAAGATATTCATGAATACAATATCCGGCCTACCATTTCTATCATAATCCACAACAGCATTAGACACAATTTCATCAATACCATTCATATTCAACCAAGAGGAAAAGAATTTGAAAGGCGAGGGACCATAATCACTAACTTTTGTGGAGAGGGAAAGAGGGGAATGATCCGACCATAGTCTCGAATGTGCCATAAGCTTAGCACCCGGCCAACGATGGAGAAAAGTACTACAACACCAGATCCACACCCCCTAGAGTACCACGAGAAAAGTTATTCACAACACCAGATCTCATCCTCCTATTTTGCTTGGGGCTGAACACAGGTGGAGGAAAATTTAGATCAAGAGCAACAGATTGCAGAACAGATCCACCAAATCCCTGATTTTCCATGCATAAGACTGAGTCCGCCTCCGTATTTTGTTCATAGTCAGACCTGGGCCTTTTTTTAGGTCTAGCATCAACCAGGCCCAATTCACACCTCGGTAACATCGGCCCACTTTCGTTACAGATTTCCTCAATAATCGGCCCATTGCTTTCTTCCATATCCACATAAACCGGCCCACCAATTGGATTCAAATTTGAATTATTATCCGTTATTATGACGTCCGCCGATCCGTGCAACTGTTGACCTCCATCAGAAGCAACAATATTCGGAACATCATAATTATTTTCTTGGATTTCCCCCTCTTCCAATTCCCCATGAATGTGACTATTCTCCTTCCATTCATGCGGCCCTTTCTCCGGCAGACCTTGCCCAACCCAACTCCGATGAGCATCTATCTCCGACTGCTTACCCAGGAAAGCCGGAACCCAATCTTCAACACCTTCGGAAACATGAATATTAAAGCACCGATCATCCCAAACCACAGAGACATCACCCAGGATCTTATCGAACCTTGACGTAAGGATCAATAAATTTTCATACGTTAAATTACAGTCGGAATACGAAGCATTAGATCCATAAAGAAGTTGGCCAAACTTCGCACCAATTAAATTAAAGATTTCCGGCCCCCATAACGTTGCCGGAACACCATACACCTTAATACAAGCAATCCTCTGATAATCATAAACCTGCCCATGCCACACTTCAATGTGAGAGAACCATTTATCCAATTCCTCCTTTTTTTCAATCAAAATTTTCCTCCCATACTCTATGGATGGTAATGTTAGCAGAATTCTTAGCCCTCCCATATACCTGGTTGTGCCACCAACAATGCCTAATCCATTAATCACATCCTCCACATTATTTAGAGTTTCAATATCATTACATAGGGCAACCAATGAATAATCTCTCCACCATTTAGCGACGTTCATAGCAGTTGCAGTCAAACGGATGGGTAACTTCTTCCCAACTAGAGCATCCTTGTACGAACCATGACCTCCTTGAAACGATGGGGTGTCGGCGTAATCTTTATTCTCACGTATCCTGAAATTCCCCGAATAGTTTCGCCTTTGCTCCCCAACCCCAAGTTGCATTTGTTTAGCACCGTCTTTATTATACTTGGCAATGTTAACGCACAATTTCGCACCATCCAGACGGACATTACTCAGTTCCATCAATAACTTTGAGACCTCCTTCACATCTTTGAATCGAATAAAACCGAACCAATTCCCACCCCTATCTCTTTTCCTTGCGATATATGCGTCCGAGAGCCAACCGAAACCAGCAAAGGATTCTTTGAACCTTGAATCAGTAATACCTTCTGGGAGATTAGAGATGAAAAATGTAGTTTCATTGGAACCCCTGCCATTATCAGCACGATACTTTTTGCCACCTTTGAATCTTGACTTCCGACGAACCTCCACCCAATCACCAATTTTGAAATTTTTCATCCTCACTCCTTGCTGTACATCTTAACTTTTGAAAGTATTTCAAAAAAAAAAATAAAAAAAAAAATAATGTTCTTTGATTTATCATCCTATTTAACATTCTGCCACTGATATAAAGCCCTCAACAACAGCGTTACTGCTGGTTACTTCTTTCAGCCACCATAGATCAATAGGAGAATAAAGTATTTACAAGTAGTTTTTAACGCGATTACTAGCCTGGTCTACGTATGTTTGTAAAATAGTTTACAAACTAGAATAACTAGTAAATATGAAGAAATATTGTAAAAATAGTGTTCTAGGAAAAAGAAAATTGTCTTCAGTTTCTTTACGTTTCCAAGATGAAGGCCTGGTAAAATTTATGTATTAAAGGAATGAATGTTAGCCTTAAGTTATTTTGATTACCTGAAATCTGGTCCATAACTAATGGTGTTATCTTTAAGTTTCTAGGACCTGCAGGGACAAAATGATCATTGGTATATTTCAATTGTTTAATTCTTCAAGTGTCTAAGACCTTAAGTTTTTTTGATTAACTGAAATCTGATCCTTTATAAACATGTCAAAATCCGTAAATTCATAATGCTAGTGTCGGTTTGCACATGATATTTGGAAATCAATAATTTTTATTGCACTCTTGTTCTACCTTTCATTATTTTTTTATGTATGAGATTTAGTTAAAATTAACATCATGAATTGTTTTGAAACCCATCAATGTTTTTTTTTGTAAGTTCTAAAACATGTGGAATTTTTGCATACAGATTGATAAAAATGTCGTTTGATAGAGAATGGATGTACACGATGAGAATAACAAGTAAAGGTTTTTTTAATCCGGCATTTGTACCTTATGTTAAATATTTTTTGGATTTTGTTTTTGACAACCCTATTAACATTCACAAAAGAACTAAAGATGGGGTCGAAATTTTAGTAATTAAATGCCCGTGCGCCCTATGCAAAAATCTTCGTTACAAGACAAGAGTGGAGGTTGAGGGCCATTTATATGACAAAGGATTTGTAGATGATTATAAGGTATGGTACTTGCATGGCGAGTCATTCAATACAAAAGATGTGGGTCAATGTTCAAACCCTTTACCGTCTCAACATGCGGGTCAAGACATTGTTGATGACCAAGGTGAATATACTGAATATGAGCAAATGGTTATGGACAACATGTACCAAAATCATCACTCTTATTATCAACAAGAACAACAAGATCCAAATAAAACAGCCGAGACATTCTATACCATGTTAAAGCATGCCAACGAGCCTTTGTGGGTCGGGTCTGAAAATGCTAGTACACTCTCCACCGCCACCAGATTATTGAACTGGAAATCAGAGTGACAGTTGTGATATCGCAATAGATGATTACAAACAATTCAAAATAATTCGTCAATATCCGCCGGATTCTATCCCTGATGACGTGTGGGCTCATATGTGTGATGTAAGTTGGTTGATAGATTATTCATTTTTTATAATTCATTTTATTTTATATATTATAAGTTTATTTTTTATTTTTACAGCTTTGGGACTCTGAAGCTTGGCGAAAGAAGTCTACGATTGCCAAAAGTAACCGTGCCAAAGGTAATGACAAAGCTGTTCGACACACAGGCGGCTCAATTGGATACGCTGAGTATCGTGTGAAAATGGTAAGCTAATCACATTTTGTAGATATTGATAATTTTTTTGTCCAAAAACTTTTTCATTAACTATATTTTGTTATTTATGTAGAAAAAGAGTTTAGGTAGGGAACCAAATTTTAGGGAAATATTTCTTCTTACCCATCTTGACAAAGCGTCAAAAACAAAATTGTTGGCGGGAGAGCTTAACCTTAATAGTGTGAATGAGATTTTTTTTGTAATGATCGGTCCAAAGAAGCTTATGTAAGTTATATTCATATTTTTTTTATAATTATCATTTGAATCTTTAGTATACTATCAATTGGATTGTTTTGATGTATTATAGGCATCGTATTTAGAGGAGATGATTACGAAGAATGGTTTGGAATTTAGTGTTGATGATCCCGAAGTGTGGAGTCGTGTTGTTGAACCAAATCTCAAAAGGACGAGACGTGTTTACGGGATAGGATCTTCGGATATTAATTACGTGGTGTCTGGGATAGCATCCTCATCTTCAGGGGTCACACAATATGATACTCAACAACTCTCAGAGAAAAAGGTATCCTAATTATATTTATAAGCATGCATTTTTTTGGTAATGAGAATTGTGTTTTAAAGATAATTTTTCTTATATAAGGTTGTTTACACATTTTGACCGTTTACACAATGTTGATAAGTAGCAAATGACCCTATTAGTCCTTTTTTGCCCATTTTTGTTCACAATATTTTTTGGATAAAGAGCATTTTGCCCTGAAAAATATATAACAACCAATAGTGCATAAAGGCCACCCAACCCACTTAAATAATTGCATCCCCCAAGCTGTCATACCGTGCCAACAGTAGCAAGAGTGACAATATAGGAATCAATATTTATCTAGTAGTAGACCCAGCAGAAAGTCAACAGAACTAGAAGCAAGAATGTCCAGTCGGAAACCATCTGATGACCCATAATTAAATCACCACAACTGAATTTCACCACCATTTCGGTCAACAAACCAAACCTCTTTGACCCCACAATAACCCCCAGTTATTTGATGCCATAATGCATTTTTGTCATGAAGCTTGTGGCTTATTTTAATTGCATGAGTTTTTTGGTGGTTTGGTTGAGTGGGCTACAATATTTTTGTTGCTTTTGATGGGCTGGTTGTGGCTTTGGGTGGCCAAAGGGTTGGCATCTCTTTGTACTTAATATAAATGTTTTGTTGAATTCTAATACTAAATATATATGTTTTGTTAAATTTGTAGATTCATGATTTAGAGGTTCAAATGGAAGTTGAAAGAAGATCAAGGCAGGAGCTAGAAGAAGAAATACGAAAAGAGCGACATGAACGACATGAGTTGCAACAACAAATGAAGGAATTCATGAAGAAATTTATGCAACGTCCTAGTAGTTAGATGTGTTAATTTGAGTATTATTTAAAAATTATGATCTTTTGTAGACTTGTGATACTTGGATAATTGTGTTTGAATTTGATTTGCAAATCATGTTTTGTATGTTACTTTGTAATTGCCTTTTAAGACATGTTTTATATATCTATTTGCAATGATTTTAGCAAAAAAAAATCTGGGTGAAATTGGTTTTTTTATAAAAAAATGAATAACCTTGCCAAAAAAATAAGAGTTTTGTCGGAATTTCGTTGGAAAAAAAAACTGTTTCGTCGGAATTCCGTCGCAAACAGTAGACATCTTTAGTCGGATTTGTGTCGCAAACACTAGACATCTTTCGTCGGATTTTCATCGTAATTATCAGAAAATCTTTTGTCGGAACTGCGTAGCAAATTTTTTGTTAGAATTGTGTCGCATATGTTTCCGTCGGAATTGCGTCGCAAAGTTTTCCGTCGGAATTGCGTCGCAACTATTTCCGTCGGAATTGCGTCGTAAATATACGTATTATAGTAATTATAAAATATTTCATTTTGTCCAACGCATTTGTTTTGTCGTATTTTTGTCACATTTTGCGTCGGAATTGCGTCGGAAATGCATTTCCGACCAAGGGTTTTCCTATGACCTGTTTTTTGTCGCAAATCCGTCGGAAATCATGCTTTTGTGACCCATTTCCGACGGAAATTTGCGTCAGAAATGCTGTTTTTTTTCTAGTAGTGCATAAAAGATTAGATATTAGATATCATGTTCTTGTAAGGCTAGACGATAGGTCACGTATTAGTTCAAATAGAAAAAAGTTTATAATAGATAACAATTGGTCTATTTTTAGATTGAAAGGCAAGACTCTATCTATATATAAGATTATCCGTAATGCTAAAGGGATCGCTTTTTACATGCATCCTAATTACAATGTTACCTCAACTTTTTAACCATCTTTTCTACATGTATTTTAACAACACGTTGACCAACAATCCTTTCTTCTGACATGAACTATTTCTCTCTTTCACATCATCATTTATTTTTCTATTTTTCTTTTAAACATCACATTTCATTTTTTTAACTAATACACTATAGCCAACGCCCCAACACACACCTCATGTTATCTTATCTCTTTTCCAGCTACCAATCTTCCACCGTTAGCAACTCTGACTCCGGAACACCAATTTCCAACGGAAAATTCATACGTCCCCAATCAAACGCTTCGTCGCCTCCACGTCAACGTCAAACATCCCATCAAAATTCAAACTTTTAAATTTTAATACGACACAATTAGTTTAGTGACTAAACCCCAAAATTCAATAAAAAACGACCACAAATTTCTTTTTTTAATCATCACTTCAATCCTATATTAATTAACCAAAATAAACCTACACCAACCCTAGACACACACATATTCAACCATGGCGGCCGTCGCTCATACAAACCCTTCCATCACCGCCAACCCTCCGCCCTCCTCCGCCGTCGCACCACCACCCCGCACCACCTTCCTGTGACAGTTGCGTACGAAGAATTCAGCATTAATGACGTGAGCACATTTGGTCGTGCTTGAAATCCACGAGGATTTAGTAACTTTTGTTATTGGGGATTGATAGTATGTGAAAAATGATGAACGTGGGCGAAAACCGCGCGCAAAACGGAGTTCGTATGCTCCCGGAATCGCGAAAAGAAGTTTAAAATCAAGATGGTGACGGAAGGTGACGTGGGGCGCTACGCCTAACCCCAGCCCTCCAGTTGGGGCGATACGCCTGGCGGGTATGTCGGCCAAAAGTTTGTTAAAAGGATCAGATCGCATGGGGATTAACATAATTCTTCTTCTACTCGTTCTGCTCGACTTCTGAACGACCCAAGTTCATATTTTCATCCTTTAAACACCATTTTGAAGCCTCTTGATTGTGTGGATCGCACCAGGGATCATATATACAAGTCCTGATCGCTGTTTTAACCGTAGAAATTCGTCAGAACAGGTAACGGTTCGTTTTAACCTTCTAGTTTGATTTTGATTGATTAGATCTTGATTTTGAACGTAATGAAATAGTTAGGATTGTTGATTATTGCCTAGATGATGGCTAGGATTGATTATAAACGAAGAACACGAAGTTCTAACGGTTAAATCCTTGTTTTGATCCGTTGTAATGCCCGATTTTCATGAAATCATAACTATGATTATAATGGTTTAAACCATTTGATTGTAACAATGTAGGTGATTAGTTTGATTAATCTTTGAAATACAAAGGTTAAATCCAAGTGTTTCAAACTAATCATAATCATTAACATACTCATTGGAATGATTATCTGATGTTTGTGATAACAGTCAGATTAGTATGTTAAATCTGGTTATTTCACCTATTCTGATGCTACATTGTGATATTTCACGATATTTGGGTAATCAATAATAAGGATTAATCACTCCTAAGCCATTAAATCATCTAGAAACTGTTTTAGCATTATAATCAACAACATTAACTATTTGGTTAATCTGAGATTATTCTGATTAACCTAGAGTGTCATCAACTTTGTGTTAGGAATCTAATGCAATGTAGGTTCCTACATTATCATACATTGTATGATATAACCTTAAATTAATTAATTATATAATTAATATCGAGTTGATGATTTACTAAGCAATGTCTTTGACATTGAACGTTCAGAAGGATCTAATCAGTAAACTAGAACATAAATAACTTATTAAAGATAACTAAATGCAGAATCATCTCTGTACTATCAGTTTGGTGATACACTGCTACCCTATTATCATCAGGTGAGTTTCGTACAACCCCTTTTATTTTTAATCTTTTATAAACATCGGGGAAACTCTGCAAACTGTTGTCTGAACATATGATATGCATCAATGATATCTGTGTGATTTCATGTGATTTTGTGGGATTTCATGGGATTTTGCCTGTAGACTGAACTCTATCATGGAACTGAAAGTCCTCATTTTTGAACTGTATCTAGTGAACCCATGTGTGGCCGAACAGAAAACATTGATAGTACTATTGGTTGACACCCCATTCGCTGGGAGGATTGCATCTCCCCTTGTGTGAATGTTTGTTATCTGTTTCTTGAACTTCTTAATGGTATGATAGACATTAAGATAATGAGGCATTAAGATATGTACCGACGGGTAATATCTTGAGACAGACTAGACGTCCGAAAGGAACTAGATGCAGGTCCCATGGTTATCCGGAACTGAACTTTTGAGAACGTGCTTATCATATCATATTGTTTTAAATTGAACTGTCGAACTCACCAGCTTTGTGCTGACGTTTCAAATTTAAATCTTTTTGCAGGAAAACAGTGACACTTGGTGAGGCAGCACTTCAAACACTAGTAATTAAATAAGTCAGTTGTGTAATAAACTTAGTTGTAAATTATGATACTGATTGTAATGACGAAACCCTGTATTGTATTTATTTTAAGTTAATCTGTGTGCTTATGATATTGGTTCAAGTAAGTCACCCCTCACCTCGGAGACATCACCACTATGCTTCCGCAACCGGTTCGGTGACGTCAGACCAGACACGAGGTGACGAGAGGTGGGGGTGTGACAGGGTGGTATCAAAGCCACAGGTTATAGAGAATTAGGTTGACTTAGAGACCTAGACTATAACCATAGGCTCGTATAGTTACACAGAGAGCACCGAACATAACAATTGAACAAAACTTGTTTTTGAATTAAGCCAGAATAATCAAGTAGTACAAATTACAGTTTTGACTGGCCAGCACAACTGGAATTTGCAACACTTGTGCGTTCTAGTTTACTTTAATTCAAGCAGAACCTCAATAACTATAAAGACGAATAGTTGTGTTAGTATAGGGAAAACGTCGGACATCATGTGTATGTTGAATGTTATTATTCAATATATTTTTTTCATGGTACTGATTCGAGTATTCTGTTTATACAGCGATGGCAGACCAAGGAGAGAGATACATTTATCAGCGGTTTCCTTACGTGATACTAGACGATACCCCGAGCTCAAGTTCGGGTTCTGACTCTGATCCATCGAAGGCATCTGCAGCTGCTTCTCAGGCCGATGCACTTGTACCACAGACACCACCAGCACCAACACCTGAACCAGCACCTATGCCATCTCCACCGAGAGCTCCAGCATGGGATGGACTCAGACGTATGCGAGGCCAAGCTCGCAAGACGACAGGTCTTCCTATTAGACGTCAGATGGCGCCTAGGGATGAGCCTGACACTGTACATGAGGTAGGAGAGTCCTCACAGCAGGCGGAGTTTAGGGCACAGCTTCGCCAGGTGACTTTAGATCTTCAGGGGACTCGACTAGAGTTACAGGAGTCTCGTGCTATTGGGGAAGATACACGTACCACTGTGTTCGAGATACTCACATCTCATCTGTTGTTGATGGAACAGATGAATGCACTGGATGCTGGCTCGCAAGCTTGGCGGGCTATGATCGAGGAGAGGATGAGGAGAACCATGATTCAGGGGATGATAGCTGCATTCTGGCAGCGAGTGATAGTGATGAGAGGAGTGATGATGGGAGTGCTAGAGGGCATGAGCTTAGAGGCTAGGTTATTATGTGTGGCTATAGGGTTGGTCATTATAGGCATGGTGTTGGACGGGTTATGGTATTTTCTGCGGTGAGGGCTGATCAGGGGACCGAGCAGTTATGATCTTGTTGTACATATGATGTGATATAGGGTGATCAGTAGTTATGAGAGCGGGATATTTTGGTATAAACAGATCCCGAGTTTGTGAGTTGTAGTGTATGATGTTGTTAGGTTGGTATATTATGACTTTTGGTTGTATCGAAACTTGGTATGTATAAAACTATGGTACTGTAATATATGGGTGTTTTTGTATATCTGTTTGTACAATGAACTTTGTGTGTGAACTATAATTAATTTTTCTGTGTGAGAACATGTTGAACTAATATATATATTTCGTTGAAGTACAGTACGGGAACAATACTGTATGCGTATATATCGAACTAAAATATATATTTTGCTGAAATACAGTACGGGAGCAATACTGTATGCAAATATGTCTGTAACTTAAGTACAGTACGAGAGCCATACTGTACGAGAACATGTCTAAATTGTGAACGTGCCTGAATTGTGAATGTGTCTGTAACTTAAGTACAGTACGAGAGCCATACTGTACGAGAACATATCTATGGTCTGTATGAGAACTTAATGTATGAACTGAGAACATATTAGAGAACTTGTGTGAGAACATGTCCTAGTTCTGTATGAACATATTTCTAAAAACATGTGTTGCAATGCAAAGAGCTGGGTAAGACTCTAACATGTTTTTGAAATTACAGGACTAAGTATAACTACGAACAATTGTGTGATCTGTGTATAGTGCAACCATGTCTGGACTAAATTTATGTTGTTATACTATATTCTTTATAATCACATTTCAATATAAATTTTCAGTGTAACTGAATATGATTGAATTTATGTGATAGAACGGGTTATATCTTTAATATTCTTAAACTGACCTGAATTTGTCTGCTTGTAAGCAGATTAATGGCTCCAAAAAGAGGTCGACCAGCTAAGAAAGCTGCTAAGAATATTACCAACCCTGAACCGAATCAAATTCCACCTTTGAATGTTGACTCAAATCCGGATCCGCATGTTAATCCAGAAGCGAACGTGGTTCCACCTAGGAACTTGGAAACGAATACTACTCCACCAGTGAACCCTGGAGCAGGCATTGTTCCACCTGCTGGTACAAGCGGATCGGAAACAAATGAAGCTATGATAGCTCGTATTGTGCGTGAACAATTGTCTGCTTGTGGTGTTCTAACACAACACCAACCACATATCACCACAGGTTCTGGTGGGGAACACGATCATGTTGAGCATAATGCTACTGGTGGTCACATTGAAACTCATACCACTACCGGTACAACTACCATTATTCCTGATCCACCCCGACAGGGATGTACTTACAAGTATTTTGCTTCCTGTAACCCTCCTACTTTTACTGGCAAAGAAGGAGCGGCTGGTCTTTTAAGGTGGATCGAGGAGATGTAAACTAAACTCAAAATCAGTCAGTGTTTGGAGGAGCATAAGGTGTCTTATGCTGCCTGTTCTTTGAAAGACTCGGCTTTGACCTGGTGGAATACTCAGGCCAAGACTTTGGGTTCAGCCACAGTCGACTCAATGGGCTGGAATGATTTCAAAACTCTGATTAGATCAGAGTACTGTCCCATTACTGAAATTCAAAAACTCCAGGAGGAATTCTGGAATCACTCGATGATCGGTGCTGACTGTCTTGCTTACACCGATCGTTTTCATGAACTCACTTGTTTACTTCCTGACATGTTTCCTACGGAAGCAGCCTTGATCGAAAAGTACATTAAAGGTTTGATTCCCCAGATCCGGGGAATGGTGACTGCTGCTGAACCTACAACCCTGAAACATACGATTCTTTTGAACACTAAGCTTACCAATGAGGCGGTAAGGAGTGGTACTCTGTCTTTGAAACCTCAGACGGCTCATAGTCGTAGTGATGTCGGTACCTCGAATGTGTCAAAAGGTACCAAACGGAAGTGGTTTGGCAAAACCAAGGCGAAGGCTCCGGCTGAGATCACCCAGAGCAAGCCAACTGTGAAAACTATGGTGCAAATGTTCCTGAGAGGAAAACTTATACTGGGCAGGCGCCCAAATGCAATAAGTGTCCACTCCATCACACGGGACCATGTCCTGTTTGTCTGAACTGTAACCGAGTTGGACATTATGCTAAATATTGCAACTTTCCTGCTCAGACACCAAACCAAGCACCACGAAAAACCACTCAAACCAACCGGTCATGTTACAAATGTGGAAGCCCTGATCATCTCATACGAAACTGTCCGAACAATAACACCAATCCGGGAACTGAAGCTAGGGGAGAGCTTTTCAGATTGGTGCGACCGAGGCGAGACATGATGCAAATATTGTTACTGGTACGTTTCTTCTTAATAATCTATACGCATCAGTTTTGTTTGACACAGGAGCGGATAAGTGCTTTATCTCTCCTGAATTTGCATCATTAATTTCATTGCCTACGGTAGATCTAGAAACTCCTTATGTTATTGAATTTGCTAACGGCAAGTTGATCAAAACAAACAATGTTATTCAAGGATGTTCCTTGAATTTGAATGATCATCTTTTCGATATTGATTTACTTCCTATTGAGCTTGGGAGCTTTGATGTCGTTGTTGGTATGGACTGGCTTTCTAATAATCAAGCGAAAGTTGTCTGTCAAAACAAGGTGATCCGTATTCCATTACCTAACGGTAATATACTGATAGTTCAAGGAGAACGAGCTGGTAGAAAACTTGGTATCATATCTTGTATGCGAGCTCAGAAGTTCTTAAGGAAAGGCTGTTATGCTTTCCTGGCACATGTGACTGAGCACAATTCTTCACCCAAACAAATCACAGATATCCCAGTAGTCAAGGATTTTCCTGAAGTTTTTCCTGAGGACATATCAGGATTACCCCTAGTGAGACAAGTTGAATTTCGAATCGACTTGATTCCAGGTGCAGCACCTGTTGCTAAAGCCCCGTATCGGCTTGCACCATCCGAAATGCAAGAACTTTCAGGTCAATTGCAAGAACTGTTAGACAAAGGTTTTATCAGACCTAGTTTCTCACCCTGGGGAGCACCTATTCTTTTTGTGAAAAAGAAGGATGGTTCATTCAGGATGTGTATTGACTACAGGGAACTCAATAAACTGACAATCAAGAACCGTTATCCACTACCTCGTATCGATGATCTGTTTGATCAACTACAAGGTGCTACTTATTTTTCAAAAATCGATTTAAGATCTAGATATCATCAGTTACGTATTCATGATGATGACATTCCTAAAACTGCTTTCAGAACTCGATACGGACATTACGAATTTCTAGTAATGCCGTTTGGTTTAACAAATGCACCAGCAGTTTTCATGGATCTGATGAATCGAGTATGTAGACCTTATCTGGATAAATTTGTGATTGTGTTTATTGATGATATTCTCATTTATTCCCGAAACCAGCAAGAACATGCTCAACACTTGAAATTAATTCTAGAACTTTTGGCACGTGAAAAATTATATGCCAAGTTCTCCAAGTGTGAGTTCTGGTTACGAGAAGTTCAATTTCTTGGTCATGTAGTAAATCAAAACGGTATTCAAGTGGATCCCAGTAAGATTCAGGCGGTGAAACAATGGGAACACCACGAACCCCGACCGAAATACGCCAATTTTTGGGGTTGGCAGGTTATTATCGCAGGTTTATCAAGAACTTTTCAAAGATAGCCTTGCCACTGACTACATTGACACAGAAAAATCAACCGTTTATATGGAGTTCTCAACAGGAGGAGGCGTTCCAACTATTGAAACACAAACTCTGTAATGCACCTATATTGGCACTACCGGAAGGTACGGATAACTTCACAGTGTATTGTGATGCTTCACGTCAAGGTCTTGGGTGTGTTCTAATGCAGAAGGATAAGGTAATTGCTTATGCTTCTCGACAACTGAAAGTACATGAGAAGAATTATACCACACATGATCTAGAACTTGGTGCAGTAGTGTTTGCACTCAAGATTTGGAGACATTATCTATACGGAACTAGGTGTATTATATACACTGATCACAAAAGCCTCCAACACATTCTAGATCAGAAAATGTTGAACATGCGACAGAGGCGATGGGTTGAACTCTTAAACGACTATGACTGTGAAATTCGTTATCACCCAGGCAAAGCAAATGTTGTAGCTGATGCTTTAAGTCGCAAGGAACGAGTCAAGCCCTTACGTGTGAAAGCGTTAGGTATGACTATTCAAACCAGTCTAATTCCTCAAATCAAAGACGCTCAGCAACAAGCTTTACGAACAATGAACTATTCTGCTGAAGGACTGAGAGGATTAGATAACAAACTTGATACCAAAGACGATGGACTATTGTATTTCAAAGACCGAATGTGGGTTCCCCTATTCGGTAACCCTCGAACGATTATCTTGGATGAGGCGCACAAATCCAAGTATTCTATTCATCCAGGTGCTGATAAAATGTATAAGGATCTTAAGACTTTTACTGGTGGCCTGGAATGAAGAAACACATAGCTGAATACGTGGATCGATGTTTAACATGTCTCAAAGTTAGGCTGAACATCAACGACCTTCTGGGTTATTGCAACAACCTGAGATTCCCATGTGGAAATGGGATCAGATCTCTATGGATTTCATTACTAAATTACCCAGAACATCACGTAATCATGACTCTATATGGGTTATCGTTGATCGCCTTACGAAATCTGCGCATTTCTTACCCATCCGAGAAGATTATTCTATGGATCGACTCGCTAAACTCTATGTTAATGAGATTGTATCTCGACATGGAGTACCGATCTCTATCATTTTCTGACAGAGATAGTCGATTTATGTCACGATTTTGGCAAACTCTTCAGAATGCTTTGGGCACGCAAATCAATATGAGCACAGCTTATCATCCACAAACTGACGGGCAGACTGAACGAACAAATCAAACTCTTGAAGACATGCTCAGAAGCTGTGTGATTGATTTTGGAGGTAGCTGGGATATTCATCTTCCACTTGTAGAATTTTCATACAATAACAGCTACCATACCAGTATTCAATGCGCTCCATTCGAAGCACTTTATGGACGGAAGTGTAGATCACCTATCTGTTGGTCAGAGGTAGGTGAAAGTCAAATCATCGGCCCAGAATTCATTCAGGAAACAACTGATAAGATCGCACTCATTCAAGAACGAATCAAAGCTGCTCGCGATCTTCAAAAGAGTTATGCTGATAATCGCCGTAGACACTCGAATTTCAAGTAGGTGATCGGGTAATGTGAAAGTGTCACCTTGGAAAGGCATTTTCAGATTCGGGAAGCGAGGTAAACTTTCGCCAAGATTGTAGGGCCATTTAAAATTCTTGAACGAATTGGACCAGTAGCCTACAGACTTGAATTACCTCTTGAACTCGGTAACATTCACGATGTCTTTCATGTATCTAATCTGAAGAAATGTTTAACTGATGAATCATTGATCGTACCTCTCGAAGAGATTCATATTGACGAAAAACTTCAGTTCAGTGAAGAACCATAGAGGTAATGGATCGAGAAACGAAAGTGTTAAAACGTAGTCGCATAACCGATCGTTAAAGTGCGATGGAACTCGCAGCGAGGACCCGAATATACGTGGGAACGTGAAGATCAAATGAAAGCAAAGTACCCACATCTATTCTCATAAACAATTGTCTTAATGTAAGTCTTCACTAAATTTCGGGACGAAATTCTCTCTAACATGAGGAGACTGTGACAATTGCGTACGAAGAATTCGGCATTAATGACGTGAGCACATTTTGTCGTGCTTGAAATCCACGAGGATTTAGTAACTTTTGTTATTGGGGATTGATAGTATGTGAAAAATGATGAACGTGGGCGAAAACGCGCGCGCAAAACGGAGTTCGTATGCTCCCTGGAATCGCGAAAAGAAGTTAAAATCAAGATGGTGACGGAAGGTGACGTGGGGGGCTACGCCTAACCCCAGCCCTCCA
>CM018682.1:82749445-82993522 GCA_009363875.1 Mikania micrantha | reverse complement strand
GGATTTGTGCGCTTCATCCATCACGAGTTCCCTTAAACCACCGTGTAAGGGTATCTAAAGTCGGTTAATGAAACAACGAGTTCCATCAGTCATAACATCCAATTGTTTTTCCATTCCTCGTAAGGATTCTCGTTCCAAGTTATCCTTTTCTAAGGCTTCAAGCTGAGCACTGCGTACCTTGTTAGGTAAGTCAGTATGTATCGTCATCATAAGTGCGCGAACCCGTCTTGTCGATGTTGTGTCCTTTCTGCTTAAAGCATCAGCTACCACATTAGCTTTTCCCGGATGGTACTTGATTGCGCATTCGTAGTCGTTCAACAACTCAACCCACCACCGCTGTCTGATATTAAGCTCCTTCTGATCAAAGATATGTTGCAAACTCTTATGATCAATGTAAATGGTACACTTGGTTCCATATAAATAGTGCCTCCAAATTTTCATAGCAAATACCACTGCTCCTAACTCCAAATCATGAGTAATGTAACTTTTTCGTGTGGTCGAAGTTGTCGTGAAGCATAAGCAATCACCTTATCACGTTGCATCAAACACACATCCCAAACCCAGTGCAGATGCGTCACAATACACCACAAAGCTTCCGTCCTTCCGTAAGGACATAATCGGTGCACTGCAAAGTTTCTGTTTCAATAGCTGGAATGCAGCTTCTTGTTTATCTGTCCAATTATACTTCATTCCTTTGTGAGTAAGATCTGTAAGTGGTTGAGCGATCTTTGAGAAACCTTCAATGAATCGTCGGTAATAACCCGCTAAACCTAGGAATTGTCGTACCTCGGTAGGGGTCTTTGGTGCTTCCCAATTCTTAATCGCTTCAATTTTCACTGGATCAACATGTATGCCTTTTTCATTGACTATATGACCCAAGAATTGAACTTCTCGCATCCAGAAGTCTCATTTTGAGAACTTAGCATACAATTGTTCTTGTTTCAGTAATTCTAACAGCAATCGAAGATGTTCAGCATGTTTCTCCTCAGTCTGAGAATAGATGAGAATGTCATTAATGAAAACAATGACAAACTTATCAAGATAAG
Source organism: Mikania micrantha (assembly GCA_009363875.1). Lineage (NCBI taxonomy): Eukaryota > Viridiplantae > Streptophyta > Magnoliopsida > Asterales > Asteraceae > Mikania > Mikania micrantha. Next base: position 82,992,476 of record CM018682.1, on the reverse strand, counting down.
GTTTGCAAACCCGATTCATGAGATCCATGAATACTGCTGGAGCGTTTGTCAATCCAAACGGCATGACCAAAAATTCGTAATGGCCATAGCGCGTCCTAAATGTTGTCTTTGGAATATCTTCTTCTTGGACTCTAAGTTGATGGTAACCCGATCTGAGATCAATCTTCGAGTAGTAACTCGAACCTTGCAATTGATCGAACATATCGTCAATTCTAGGTAACGGATACCGGTTTTTGATGGTACCTTTGTTAAGTTCCCGGTAATCGATAAACATACGGAAAGTCCCGTCCTTTTTCTTAACAAATAAGACTGGAGCTCCCCACGGTGAAAAACTAGGTCGAATAAAGCCCTTATCCAACAACTCTTGCAGTTGTGTAGATAACTCTTGCATTTCAGATGGTGCAAGTCGATAAGGCGCCCTAGCTATCGGTGCTGCGTCTGGTGTAAAGTCGATTCGAAATCCCATTTGTCTGATAGGCTGTAATCCCGGTAAGTCTTCTGGAAATACTTCAGGAAATTCACAAACTACTGGGATGTCTTCGATCTTCTTCTCAGCTACCGGCTTCTCAGTTATAAGTGCTATAACTGCTGTATGACCTTTACGCAAACATTTGTGTGCTTTCATACAAGATATGAGACGCAGTGGCGTACTGCACTTCTCACCTTGTACATACAGTGTCTGTCCATGTGAAAGAGGTATATGAACGATCTTTTCATAGCATACTATTTCAGCCTAGTGTTTCGACAACCAGTCCATGCCAATGACTACATCAAAACTGCCTAAAGTGATAGGCATAAGGTCAATTTCCATTGTTTGACCCATCAAATCAAGGATACATCCTTTAAGGATTTGTTCAACTACAATTAACTTGCCATCAGCTAGTTCTACAGTGTATGGATTTTCTAAGGCAGTAGGACTAACATTTAGCAACTTAGAAAATGAACTAGATACAAAAATCTGGTCTGCACCAGTATCAAATAGCATAGAGGCATAGTGATTATTCAAGAGGAACGTACCCGTGACAATGTTGGGATCCTCCCGTGCTTGTCATCCTCCAATCACAAACGCCCTGCCCCTAGCACCATTGTTGTTATTATTGTTGTTGTTATTGGTGTCGTTGCCATTGCCGTTTGTATCATTAGTCCCGCCCTTCTTGAGTTGTGGACAATCCTTCTTGAAATGCCCCGGCTTGCCACACTCATAACACCCCTTTTGAGTGTTGTTCTGGTTGTTGTTCTGATTGTTGGAGTTGTTTTGCAGTTCCCGACGGCAGTCTTTGGCTGCATGCCCTCCTTTACCACACCGTTGGCACCGATACTTATCACACTGATTCCCAACATGATGGAATCCACACTTGTTGCACTTTTGGTATTTACCAATATACTCCCCAGATGATTGTTGACCACTGTTTGAATTGTGATAAGTTTTAGTTGAATCCTGTTTGCGGTTTTGCTGAAACAATTGTTGAGAAGAGTTTTTGAAATTACTGCTCTCCCACTTCCTTTTGTGGTCTCCCACCTTAGTAGCTGCTGTTTGTTTAGGCAGAGTTCCTTGTAACACTGCCTGATCAGTCAGTTGATGCGCCAACCGAACAGCTTGTTGAATAGTGGTGGGATTTGCAGAAGAAATGACTAATCCTGGATCTGAGGCACTAATCCGCCAATGTACCTCTCAATCCACTTGCTCGGTGGAGTAGCCATGTGAGGTAGAAGTCTGGCTAATTCGTGTGACCGAGTAGTGTACTCCTCGATGTTAGAACACTCCATCTTCATATGCCAATATTCCTCTTCCAACTTCTGCATTTCACTGCGAGGACAATATTCTTCTTGCAGTAATGTCTTAAACCCATTCCAGGTTAAGACATTAGCTTCTCCCAATCCCAAAGTTTGAACATTAGAGTTCCACCAGGTCAACGCTGGACCCTCCAACGTCCCTGTAGCATATTTGACTTTGTTTTCCTCCGGACAGTTACACATTTCAAATACTGATTCTGCTTTCTCAATCCATCGAAGGAGTCCAATGGCCCCTTCCGATCCTTTGAAATTATGAAGTTTGCAGTCCAAGAACGTCTTGAACGTGCACACTGTGGGTTCACCAATCCCCCTGCTGGACCATGTGGTCCTGTAGTGTGTGTCTGGGGTAGTTTGCGATAGCCTCCGCGACCCTGTTGTTGATCAGCTCATTGAGCTCAGCAACTGTCATATGTATGTTCTCACCAGCCATGATCTTCATAGTTAGAATGAGTGTTAGAGAGTTATCAAAGTCTAATGTGAAATGTATAAACAATACAACAAACAAACATGTAACTGTATGAATTAACACAACTGTTGGCAATAAGTAGTAATTTTCCAATAGATAATAATTCAAAGTGATTACAATACTTTCAATATCAAAACATAAGGTTTTAAACATCTAATACAGGGACACAACCCGCTCCTTCTAGGTTTAAAATAAAAAGAAATCAGGCATCCTCAATAGTAGAATCAGCATCATAATCAACATCCTGTGCTGGTATCTCCTCCTCTTCCTCTTCCTCCTCTGCGTCGGATACAAACTGCTCCTCCAACGCAATCAACCTCCCCTCAGCGATGTCAGCTTAGTGTTCCTCCTCCTGCACTCGTGTAGTCAGATGTACGATGTGAGACTCCATGCCCTGGACTACACTACGAAGCTCTGCGTATCTAGCGTTCACATCTCTGAGCTCCTGCGCGATGTGCTTGATCCTATCATTAGCCCACTTTGACTCCCAGGTGAGTCGGGCGATATCATCAGACTCAAATCGTGGCCTCTTAGAGGCACGAAATGTCGGTGGCATCCGGTTGGATGACTCCTCAGCAGGATCCTCCTCAGGAGCCTCCTGTGGGTCCTTCTGCGGTGCCTCCTCAGGATCCTCCTCCGGGTCGTCCTCATCGGGATCCTCCTCCGAATCCTCCACTGGGGCCTCCTTGGGATCCTCCTCTGGATCCTCCTCAAAATCCTGAAATGCTGGAGCTATCGGCTCCTCATCCTCAAGTACGATCACGTGCGGTGGTGATGGTGTGGCCATATATGTTACATAATACCATATGTAAATACTACACAAAACACAGATGTATAAAAAAGTGTCTAATGTCTAACAGTTATAGTCTAAGTCTACTAATGCAAACCTAGTTCGCTATAACCAATGGCTCTGATACCAACCTGTCACACCCTCAAATTTCAACTAACGGAATCATACCGTTTGGGATGTGACAAACCAAGATCTCAGATCATTAGACATAACGAAGACCTCTATATGCTTTTAAAAGATAACTTTGGTCTAAAATTGTAATATCAAAGTTCTAACGTTGCGGAAGCATTTTTTTAAAACAATAACAAACAATAGTAATGTGAATTGGCTAGTCAAACACTTGCATAGACCTACAATCTACCAAGTGAGGTTTGTCAAACCTAATAGATCTATTTCCAACTACCACGCTTTGCACTACGGCAAACTAAACAGTTCGATATTTAAGGACTTGTAATGCTATGTTCGCACTTAATGTAAATAGCTAACTCATGCAAGTGATATGTATCTAAAATGTTTGTTGCACATGTTTTCTCCCCCAAAACAGTTAAAATAAGAAAAGGGGTCGTGTACGCACCTTTGAATGCAGTGGAATGATCAAACACACGTGAAATCGCGTAGATAACCCTCTACAAAGAATCTGTGTTTTAACAATAACGTTGTGTTATTCGGGATATCGTTTTGTGTTTGAAATCACATACGTGTCAACACATGTATGTTATAGTGTTAGAAATATGCATATATAAGTACGCATGCCTTTAAAATCGTTTAATTAAATCATATAATCGTATACAATTTTATTTAAATAAGCGTAACTACACGCAATTATATTTTCGGGTTAAAATCTAAATTTCATTATTTTATTTTGTTCGGGATTTCGTTACGGTTCCAACGCAACTTGAACGGGTCGAAACGGAGTTAAAACGAGTAGTTTATGGTTAAAATACCAAAAAATGGTTTTAATATCAAAAACAGCCAGGCCAAGGATAGAACCCGCGACCTCCCCATCTTGGCACACCCCCTCTACCAATCCAGAACACTAAGCGTTTGCAACAGAAGCTCTCAATTAATTCTTTTAACTTTCCTTGATCAAGCTCCCCTATGTTGGCCCAAACCGAACCCAATTGGTTCCAAATCAAAACTTGATTCGACTTTTATCAATCCTAAAACCATAGGGCTATTACTCCTTGAATCCAGACACATCCAATCATCGTTTTAATTTAGCTACTTTGTAAAAATCACACGGTTTTAAGTCCATAATCAGTTTCGAACCTTAACCCCATCCTCATTAATTCGAATTCATCAAATTCGATTATTTTAGACTTTCAATCCATAGGGTTTTCATTTATTATGACATTTCGAACCTGTCTATGTGATCAATTTCGATTAATAAACACATTTGAACAAAAACCCCCAAATTGTTCTTGTTCAAGAACCCTAATAATCCAAATCATTAAATTCGTTACAATTGAATGTAATATGTGACGATTGCGTACGAAAAATTCGGCATTTATGACGTGAGCACATTTGGTCGTGCTTGAAATCCACGATGATTTAGCAATTTTGGTTATTAGAGGTTGATAGTATGCGAGAAATGATGAACGTGGGCGAAAACCGTGCGCGAAACGGAGTTACGGATTGTCCGGAATCGCGAAATGAAGTTTAAAATTAAAAATTGGAAGAAAACCCGTGGGGCGGTACGCCCCAGGCCAGCCTTCCACCTGGGGCGGTACGCCTGGAAGGTTATGTCGGCAAAATTTTTTTAAAAGGATCAGATTGCATGGGAAAGGGAGTCTTTCTTCTTCTCTCGAGCTCTATTCGTTCCAGGCGACCAAAATCAGGTTTTTCATCATCTTAAATTCATTTTGAAGGCCTATAACCCACCAAACTCACCAAGGATCGTATTTTCAAGTCCCGATCGTTGTTTTAACCGCAGAAATCCGTCAAATTAGGTAACGGTTCGTTTTAACCTTCTAGTTTCATAATGATTGATTAGATCTTGATTTTGAATGTAATGAGATAGTTAGGATTGTTGATTATTGCCTAGATGATGGCTAGGATTGATTATAAATGAAGAACACGATGTTTTAACGGTTAAATCCTTGTTTTGATCCGTTGTAATGCCCGGTTTGCATAAAATCATACCCATGATTATAATGGTTTAAACCATTTGATTATGACAATGTAGGTGATTAGTTTGATTAATCTTTGAAATGCAAAGGTTAAAACTAAGTGTTTCAAACTAATCATAATCATTAACATACTCATTGGAAAGATTATCTGATGTTTATGATAACAGTCAGATTAGTATGTTAAACTTGGTTATTACACCTATTCTGATGCTACATTGTGATATTTCATGATATTTGGGTAATCAATAACAAGGATTGATCATTCCTGAGCCATTAAATTATCTAGAAACTGTTACAGTATCATAATCAACAACATTAACTATTTGATTAATCCGAGATTATTCTGATTAATCAAACATGTCATCAACTTCATATTAGGAACCTGAATCAGTATAGGTTCTTACATTATCATACATTGTATGATATAACATTAAATTAATCAATTAAATACTCAATAGTGGTTTTATGACTTTCAAAGCAATGTCTTTGACATTGAACGTTCAGAAAGATCTAATCAGTAAGTTAAAGAACAAATAACTCATTAAATATAAAATAATGCAGACTTACACTATTATCACCAGTCTGCGAGTGATCTTGCTATCTTGAGACTTCAGGTGAGTTTCGTACAACCCCTGTTCTTTTTAATGTTTTATAAACATCGGGGTATAACTGCTGAACTTTTCTTGATCATATGATATGTGTCACTGTTATCTTTGTGATTTCATGTGATTGTTTAGAACTTGTGGATTTCATGGGATTTTGCCTGTAGAACTGAACTCTATCATGGAACTAAAAGTCCTCATTCTTAAACTGTATCTAGTGAACCCATGTGTGGCCGAACAGAAAACATTGATAGTACTATTGGTTGACACCCCATTCGCTGGGAGGATTGCATCTCCCCTTGTGTGAATGTTTGTTATCTGTTTCCAGAACTTCTTAATGGTATGATAGACATTAAGACAATGAGGCACTAAGATACGTACCGACGGGTAATATCTTGAGAACAGAACTTAACGTCCGAAAGGAACTAGATACGGGTCCCATGGTTATCCGGAACTGAACTTTTGAGAACATGCTTATCATATCATATTGTTTTAAATTGAACTGTCGAACTCACCAGCTTTGTGCTGACGTTTCAAACTCAAACCTTTTTGCAGGTAAACAGTAAGAGCCGGTGAGGATGCACTTTTGGGATAATTGCACTTGAATAAATTAGTTGTAATTAAATAGACTTAGTTGTAGACTGTAATGTAGATGTTAATGACGAACCTTCTAATGTATTTACTTTAAGTTAATCTGTGTGCTTGTGATATCGGATCAAGTAAGTCACCCCTCACCTCTGAGACATCACCACTATGCTTCCGCAACCGGTTCAGTGACATCATACACGAGGTGACGAGAGGTGGGAGTGTGACATAATCACCATAGGTTTTTCGTTTAACAACTAATTTCGAAACTTTGTGTATAAGTTACTTCGATTATACAATACATTTGAATCAAAATCCCCAAAACATATAGTAAGGTGAACCCTAGAACTCGATCACGAACAATTCGTCATTGTAACATTAAATTGAAATAGGTTTATCCTTAGTCGCAACCTTCTAAAACTAAATGTACTAATCAATTTGATTCTTGAACACATCTAAATCAATTCCCCCAAATTCGTTTTTCTTAGGAAACCCTAAAACTAGAAATCCTTCAATTCGTTAATGTTTGTTAAAACTAACATATGGTTTTCCTTTATGATGCTATTGCGACACTGTGCATATAATTTGATTTGATTTGATTTTTGCATTCGTTTAATCACAAACCCCCAATTCGTTTATAATGATGAACCCTAGCTATTGAATTCATATAATTCGATGTTGGTGAATGAAATCAACATGGGGGTTTGCTTAATCGGCCTATTTAGGTTGTGTAGGAGTCGGTTCTTACCTGTTTAGATGCCAAATTGATGTTACTCGACTTCTAACTTGAACTTTGATCGACCTCCTCTTGAATTCGTAACTTCACAGTGTTTCTCTTCGAATTAGGATATGTAACAGATGCTAAAAGGTCTGACTAGAGTGTATGAGGTTTCAATTTGATGTAGTGACGCCGAATGATATGATTTTGGTAGTGAGTGGTAACGGTTTCGACTCTTGAGTACAATTTGAGATTAATTCAACGTTATTGATCATTATAACTGATAATCATTGATGATAATCATCAATGTGATGATTAAAGATGGTTGGTATTCGGTTACAACCTCAAATTGTGGTGAATTTTGAATTTAATTGATATTTTTGGCCGAAATTTGACTTATAAAAGTCAAAATTGATAATTCTAATCCTTTACAAGTTAAAACCCTATAACTTAAGTGTTTTAGGCTTTATTTTGTTTAATTCAAACCCTTAAATTTGATATTATTTGTTATCGTATAATTTCTGTAAACTTTTCAGTTAACGGAGTTAATCCGAAATGTCGGATTGTCACATTGTAGATCCATGTTGGTGCATTTACAAAGAATGGAGATGGATGGATATCTAGATTCTCTGATGAAGGGTTGGATGTCCTATCTCACGACGATTTGCAACTGGATACTTCTGTGTTTTTTGGTGGAAATCTTGTGTCCTGTAAGAGTAAGAAGCAACACACAGTCTGGGAATTGCTTCTAATGACTTGTTGCGATTATACTATGATACAAATCAGCCATACACATAGCCAATAACTAAGTATTCATGAGAGGACGAAACACATAGAAGTTGATTGTCATCTATCAGGGATCGAACCAAAGGGCTTTTAGTCTAATGGTACCCCCCTTGACTACTCTATGAGAGGTCTTGGTTTCGAATCCGGGCCGAAATATTGGCTGAGGCAAGGTAAGGGGGTTTATCTAGTTGTGGGTTCCTCTTGGGGTGGGCTCGGACATATGCCCCAAAGCGTCAAATCTGAGGGGACGGTTGAAATCCCGTCTTGGGTGTCGTCGTACCAAGCCGTTTAAAAAAAATCTATCTGGGATCGGATAGCAAGTACACATGCTGATCCTCTATCCATTCCGCCAATTCATGTCATGACATAGTTCCAACTTACTGATATCTTCACAAAACCTCTCCGAAAAATATGGATAGACTTTATTTAACAAGTTGGGCATGATTAAAATTTATGCTCCAACTTAAGAGGAGTGTTAAGTTGTATATATATATATTTAGTAGTAGTTGTTATATTATAGAGTCTAATGTAACTAGCTCATGGCCCCAAATTAGGGTTTCCTCTCCTAAATATAAGAGTTCTCTCTCTCTTTGTAAATATATTATCTTTTATTGCATTCCTGATTACATAAACAAACTTTGGGTCCTAACGGGTTCACTTTTTTACTGGAATTATCTGGGTTTGATTTCAAACGCATCATGGATCAATTTTATTTTCTCAACTGGCTGCATTCAAAATGGGTGTAACTCTTCCTTTGTTGCCCTCGTTTCAAAAGTGAAAAGATTCGTTGCCTATTGAAAAGTTTCGACCCATTAGCTTGATTGGCATGATTTACAAAGTGATCACAAAGATTTTAGCTGATAGGCTCGATGGTAAACGATACACAATCGACTTTCATTGAAGTAAATACATTCTTGAGGGTTTTTAATGATAAATGGAGTTATTTTGTAGTTAGAGTCATCCAAAAGAGAGGCATTTTTTGAAGCCATCTTTCGAAGGTTTTGACTCCATAAATCAAAGTTTTCTTATAACATTTAAGCCCAAATAATCGCAATCCGATTACTTGTGATTGAATAAGGTGTACCTCAATTTCACCAATTTCATCAAAATCCAAATAAAGAACCCAACAATAATGCTACCATTTCATCAAAACTTAAATAAAAACTCATCAAAAGGCTTTAACACAGAGTTGGTCGACTACAATGAAATCAATAACTTTAAAACGTGCAATCAGAAAGTAAGGGGAATTACTTGATTAGTTCGAATACCCTAAAAAATACAAAAAAAAAATATAGGTGTATGTGATAGTTAGAGCTTATAACCTCCAATCATGGTTTAAAAAAGCATTCCGAGGCGCGTCTCGAGTCGTACACCTCGGCCAAGGCGTCCAGAAAAGGCTTAAGAGGCGTAGCCTTAGTAAGGGGAAATGGAAGGTAAGCCTCATGTGGATCGAGGCGGTGAGGCTTAAGCCTCACTAAAGATAGCATTTTTTGATTTTGGGCTGGTTTTTTTTTACCTTTATTTCACCCGTTTAGGGAAAATAAGAAACCTAATTGAACCAAAGCACGCGTATACTATAAACCAAGCATACAAAAGTTAATCCCAAACATATTAACTTAGGAACTTTCGTTCACGTTTTGAGTTGTTGCCCCGAACCCCACAAGGGGTGCTGCCCCCTTGACCCTCGCACGCCAACTGGCCAGCGGAACCGCCACAAGGGGCTCTACCCCTTTGATCTCACCAGAGGCGCCGCCCCTAGGACCCCGCAAGAGGGTGCGGCCCCCTTGACCACAGACTCTTTATATTATAATTTGGTCAGGAGATCAAAAATCTTAACAAGCGTATAATTTGCACCTCTAAACTCTTTAAGATTCCTTTGCATCCATTTTATGCTAAAATAGACAATAGAAACTTTTGATGGTACTTAATTTCATTATACAATACATATTGGAATTCAATTATATTATACCTTGTGATACTTTTATCATTTGTTTTATGTTAAATTGTGACTTTTATGAAATATATATGTAATTTTAATTATTTTTCAATGTTGTTTTGAGGTCAAGGCTACCTTGCCTGCAATAATCATTTGGCAAGTCCCGAAGACCTGCAAAAGGATTTGTGACATAGGCGAGACATAGAAATGCCAGTTGTCTAAAGCTGCTTGTACCATATGCAAAATAAGTTGTAATTTACTTCACATTCATTCTTATTTGTATAGAGTACCCTAGCAGTGATTAAATATCTAAAAAGAAGCTTCTGTTGGAAATATCTCAACTCCAAGCCCAAGACGAGCAGGGTGGATTGAGATAGAATGATTGCAGGGGTCTGGGCAATTGTTTACTTTGGGCAGCCAATATCTTTTTACTGTAAGATGCTTTGAATGCTACAATTCAAAGATTTTTAATTATTGGATACCAAAATTTCAAAATTCTTAATTAATGGATACCCTTTTGCTTATAAACTTGTTTTTATGTTTCAGACTGATGTTCAAGGAAACGGGCCAATTGAAAGCATTGAGTTCATCACAGCAACAATGCAATCGATACAAGTTAAATTGAAAAGAAAACTTGTGCAATTTGTTTCACCATTTCTTATACAAATAATGTGAGTTCTTTTTTTTTCACTGTTGTCTTAAATGTTGTTAGACTCTACAAAAGATCGATCTTTTTTGACAAAAGTGGAACTCAATCCAAGAAATTGTTCAAATGTCTTTAAAAGCAAGAAAAGCATCTTAAGAAACTTTCAAATTTCAAAGGCAACCATATGGTAACAAAAATAGGATATTAGAAACAAATCATGTCAAGAGTCAAATAATGCAAAAAGATGACACATCATAGTTTTGATTCTTCCATCATTTCTCTAAGTACATCAAGTATCATAAAGATTGAAACATGCATTAAGGAGAAATTGATGCAATCATAGAACGCATAAAAGTACCAAAACTTTCAAATATGTTATTTTGAAACAAAATGAAAAAAGTAACTTTCAGTAAGAATCATCTGGAAAAAGTACTACCAGAAAACAAAAGATGACTTCAAAACTATGAATCTTGATATGTTAGAAACACATGTTCTTTCCATGTTTATCTTGAAGTTCGATCACTTCTTCTTTGTGGGTTTCTTCACATTTTGTGCCTTTTGTGGTTTACGTGCTCGCGTAAGGGCAAATTCTCCCAATTTGTGTCCTACCATAGCATCTTTGATTTGAATAGGGCGATGGCGCTTTCCATTATAAATAGCAATACGATGACCAACCATTTCAGGAATAATCATAGATGCACGTGACCAAGATTTTATAACGTGTTTCTCATTATTTGCATTAAGCTTGTTTATCATTGCCTTCAAGTGATTAGCAACAAAGGGGAACCTGTTTATAAGTGGTGCCATCGACAAACAAACTTCTTTCTTTCTGTATCAGAGATCCTTCAGCAAACACCTGAACCGTTAATTGCTGGTTAGAAGAAACAAAAGGAGAAAGATGAAATAGTTTCAACCAAATTAGTAGTCTGCGCATATCAAAAGCTTTCGCCGTGTGTGTGTCTCTCTATATATAGAGAGACCTTATATGTAAATAAGGTTTTGCAGTCTATATGAAAATTAGAAAATTCAAATAACAGTCATGGTGCTGAAAAGACATAGAACTCAATCACAAATCAAGAATTTAATCAAATTCATAGAACTCAAATCACAATTGAGTTAAAAGAAACGGGCTGTAAAAACGGATCAAAAGATCCACACTTTTTTGTTAATCAAACATGCTTTGCCATAATCAAACTTTAACCAACATTCATAGAATTCATAAGAGTACTGTTGGTTGTAATTTCTAGAAGGTTTTCCTGAGCATGTTATTCATTTTCTTGTAAGAGAAAAAGTATAAAGGTTAAAATGATGAGGACCAGCACAAATAACTTAAGAATATAAAAGGGTCAAATTAGTGTAAGTTGCCCTCATGTTGGTAATAATACAGAGTTCCATCTAGCTTGCCAAATGAAGTTTTCACAGTAATCCTAACACCCATTTTTCTTGTAAATCCTAAAACCTTTTACTGAGCAAGCAATGCATCTGGTTCCAAAAAAATAATCATAAAGGAAAGTGAACAAATTGTAAAGTTTAAATTGCAATTAACCGGAACAAAGATCTTAACAATATTTGTAGAAGTAATTAATATTACGATTGTTTCTTTTGATGTGAGCCTATCCTAATGATCAAAGCAGAGCAATTTATGCAGAAAGTCAATGGTTTGATGGATTGTGATATGATTTCTAAAAAAATATTAAAGTTGAGTGAGTTTCAATAAAAACAACCCATCCAAGCAAACCGACTCTTTCTCTCCTTTTCAAGACATAAAAACTTAATAAAGTTAAACCCTTAAAATTAAAAGCTTGTTAAATATGGAGTGTGATATTCATATTATTTCTTTGTGCACCCCTAAAATATATTAAAGGAACACAATTAAAGTGAAAGAATAAGATTCTTACAATGATCCCATTTGGTGCTAATATAGATATCAACTCTTAATTATATGCAAATTACCTAAATAAAGTTGAAAAATCACAGAGTCATTTCATCAAATAGTTGATATGCACAATCTTATCCATGTTTTTTTGTTTGTTTTTGGCTTTTCCATCCTCATTCATCCTATTTCTTCAATCAACCAACCTCATAAACTTTAAAGCAATTATTAAACAGTAAATCTCTAATCACAAATAGTGATTCGTGTGTACCTAATTGGAAGAAATCTTTCAGAGAATGAAAAACTCAAGGTCTTTTGTGTCTTCAATAATCCTCTGTGTTACATCAAAACAAACAAAAATAAAATCAAGCCCATACTTAAAAAAGATCAACCAAATTAAGTTGTACTAAAATGGAATCAATCAAGAACGAATTTATAAGAATACTCAATAATTGTTTAAATATGATAGAACCAAAATTGTATGCAAATAAAACTTCAAAAGGTCTTTATTGACAAAAAGCCCTAATCTGTCCAGAACGACATAGATGCATATCATAGAAAATCAATATCAAATTCAAAAAATACTCAAAGTTAAACAACATGACAGCACAAACATTACAAAATATACAAAACAAATACAAGAAAGAATGACAGCAAACCATTTTACATGTTGAATTACTTGGAAATAAAGTGGAGGAAGTCGTATTCAAACTCTCGTAGTAGAATTGAGGCAGGGGCGGTCCAACGGTTTTGGAGGCCTAAGCAAACTAAAAAATTGGGACCCTATGATTTAATACACAAATACATAATGTTTACACTTAAACCTGATGCTTTAAGTTTGTAGCAGGGCCGGCTCTAGCTTTGTAGAGGCGTATAGCAGAAATAAAATTGAGGCCCCTTCAAAAAAAAATCTGACCTGCAAGTACGTGTAAATGGATCAAAATCTTCGAAAGCTAAAATTGATTCTAATCACTACAGAGAACAAGTGCGTGAAAATGGATCAAAATCTTCGAAAGCTAAAATTGCAAAAAAAAAAAAAAAAAAAAAAGCCATGTTTTAAACAATAAAACCTCATGAAAAACAATCAATCAATATCACCATCTCGTTACCAATTAATCAACGACCAATGAGTTACATATCCAATTCGATTTTAAGAACGAAAACTAATCAATCTTATGAAGAAACGATTGAACACAGACACGACTAACAATTTCTTCAGAAGATCAAAGGGAAGCAGATGATAAAATTGATTAGAAACAACTGATGCTCACCTTAGATAGCAGACTCGAGAATACAAGAATTTGATCTAAGCCGGGAAGAACCAATGGGCCTTAACGATCGGCCTAGGGTTTTGTTTTAGCAACGATGAAGGTATTTATTTATTTTTTTCCTTTTCTTCACTCACATATTTTATTATATACTAACTTAGTATCCCGTGTGTTACACTTGTTGAATAAAGCAATATAACAAATAGTTATAAATGAAAATTTAGAAAATATAAAATAATATTTTAAAATATGATTACCATTCTGTATAATTTAATACTTTTAAGTATAAAAATAATAATATTATTTTTTTAACGCTAAGTTTTCTAAATTTTGTTTCTTTAAACATTTTGATTTAAATAATTTGTTTTTAATTTTTTTATATTTTATAAAATTTGTTTTTTTTTAAATGTGTTTGTTAATACTAAAATATTAAAAAATATTTTTTATTTTATAAATGTATAAAAAATATATTTAATATTAGGTTAGTCACCTTTATATTATTCGTGTTGTTTATAAAAATTATATTAAGTAATAATAATTAGTAATTAAGATTTACGAATTGTATTGTGATTTTTGTGAGATAAAATATGTTTCAAATTATATGAATGTAAAGACTTTAATAATAACTTATATTCAAAGTAAGAAAACTCAAACTAACAATTTTAAAATATCTAAAGCCTAATTTGTGTACAACATTTAATATTCTTGTTTACCATCTTTATTTAATGTTAATACTTTTAATCCTTTTGTACTTTTAACTATTTAATGTTAAAACCTTGCATTATCCTGTCATTCTGTTGAGTTGTTTCACAGCCTGCAAACCAGCTTTTAGATCAACAGCTAGCAAACCAGTTAAATAATTATTTGGAGTCCCTGTTAATCAAATTAGAGTTTATAAATGATAATTGCAATTTGTTGTGAAAATGCTAATATTTGTTGATCAAGATTTACCCTTCATGAAACACATCCCATAAAGACCATAATCCAAACCACAAAGAATACTTTGGTTATATAGTTAGTGAATATATGAATTGTCTGAATTACATCATAAATAGATGTGATGTATTACATTATTCTTTCCATTCGTTCATAAAACCTTTTAGGACCACAAATATCATATAAAATAGCTGTTTGTTTGAAAAACTAACAATACAATAGGTTATTTACCTAGTATTGACATATAAAGTCAAATTTCTAACACGTTGACCATAGAATGGTTAATAAATTGGATGTTATTTTGATTAAAGGATTCATGCAGATTTAAGTTAAAATATTCTACTTGGCTATAATAAAGTAGCTACTAAATTAATGAATGTGAGGTACGTGTTGTAATTACCAATTAAATAACTTATCAAAATCTACTACTTTGATGTAGGCTTTATAGTCAAGTAGAATTTTTGTCTCCCGAACATAAAAGGAAATTAAACATCATTACACTGCATGGAAGTGAATAAAATAAATATAAATAATAGTATAACACATAATTTTAATTTAAGTATCTTTGTGTATCATGAAATTCTTGTGCAACTAATAAAGACCCAAATATGAGTTGTTTCATATACATTTTTATGACTTGCAGGAAAAAAATAGAAATTATAAACCATGACATAGTTGTTAATAATTAAAAGCGTTTCAAAAGCTATCATTAACTAAATTGTGCACACGTTCATTTCTATGATATGCTCATACAAAATATTTGACCTTGCATTTACTTCAAGCATTGGGTATTTAGATTTCTTGTTTGTTTTCTTCCATGGTGATTCCATCTTTTAGCACTTAAATCCAAGGTTAAAAAAAGCGGAAATTAGCCTCGAGGCGTTTTCTGTTAGCCTCACAAGGCGTAAGCCTCGAGGCGGACCGAGGCGTAAGCCTCAAAACTATATTGAAATATACTTAAAGTTACAAATATATTTAATAAAAGCTGCAATTCAACATAAAACAACCAATAAAAGTGTCACAATTTAAACATCAAAATACTCCAACAAACAAATTAAACTCAAACATAAATTAAACTAAAACATGACCCATTAAGGACCTGATTAAGCACATGAGACAATTGAAAATTGAAAATTAATCAAAGCACAAATAAGAAAATTGATGAGTGATGACATAAATCAAAATCAACCACAAACAGAAATGAAACCAAAATCAAAATCAAACAAAATTATATTCAAGCAGAATCAAAATTAAAAAGAAATCAAAGCACCTGATTGATATTGAACAACCTGATTGAAAAGCCGATTGAACACCCGCTTGAACTGCCGCCGCCGACGCCACTGACAGCCGACCACCGTAGACCACCGAAGACCTCTGATTATCGCCAATTGAAGTATTGAATCACCGATTGAAGTATTGAATCACAACCGATCGAATACCACAGGCGATTGAAGTGTTACAGTTCCATTGAGAGTGCTTTAGGGTTTCCCGATTCCAAATGGAGTTAAATGGTCAAAAAAAGGTTCAAAAAGGGTCAAAAAGGTTCAAAAACAGGTCAAAAAAAACCATGCGGTGAGGCTTAAGCCTCGACGCCTCGCCTCTACGCCTCGACCCGCCTCGCCACGCCTCGACTTACCCGAGGCTTAGGTTCGATATGACCCAGCTGAGGCTACGCCTCAAAGGCTATTTCTGGCCGCCTCAGCCGAGGCGTACGCCTCGAGGCGCGCCTCACGGCGCCTTTTTAAACCATGCTTAAATCATCATACCTTAAAAACACATGAGCTCCACAAAGTGTTATAGTTATCCATAATCTCTAAGAGAAAGCAAACAAAAAAAAAGATTTATCATTTATATCATCTAAAGCCTTCACAATATAAAACCGATACTTAATGTCCCTATCATCCCCAAAGCTTTATGATGCCCCTTTAATTCTTAAATTTTTACACAATATTAGATATTTCTTGACACAAAAAATTTCCACTATAAAGCCAAATCACATAACACAATAAAGTTTAAACATGTCAATCAAATTACGCAACAAAGTATCAACTTACATCAAGGATAAAACATAAACATAAGTAACTTTCATAAGAGTTTAGTTACACTCCAAGATAGAAAGCCAACAGGAGCATAAACTAGATATCATAGACCAAAAATAGCATCAATTCTGATAGTGAAATGTGATGCATTTTACAAAAGATCATGAACAAAATTAAGGAAATTTGGTCAATTTAACAAATGCATAAAAACCATAATTCACAAACAAAATAAAATAACTTTGAGCACTTTACAAAACGTCCCAAATTTCGAACATCAAAAGTTAACTAATCTGAATCGAAAAAGGCTTTGCCATGGTACCTTGAAACAGTTGAACATCTCCTTTAATTTTAGAATGTGTAAAGAGCAAAAATATAATAAAAGTCAAAGGCATTGCTAAGAAACATTACTTGATTTGAAGCTAACAATTTCAAAACTCGTGTATTATTAGTTTATAAGCATATGATAATCACAAATCAAATAAATTTCAAGTGCAGACACATTCACACTAAACAGGAACAGATAAATTGCATAAACATATTTTACCCACCTAATAAACCTATTATGTGATGGCGACAAACAAATTGATCTTTGATACACAATTTGGTATATTGTTTTAAAATTTCATTATGATGGTTAAGACAAAATGATGATGACATTACTCTCTTTTCTACTTTCAGCATACAATTGTTAAAATTGCTAAACTTATGCAAACAAATTCACTGTCGGCATAAAAAAAAAAGAAATCATATAGTAATAATACAAAAACAATAAAATGCATAAAGAAACTCACATAGTTAGTAACACACAAAATAAATCCTAAATATTAAAAAATAGATTGAATACGCATGAAATAAGAAAAAATAATACAAACACAAAGTGATAATATAACCTTGAACAACGATTTAGATGGATGATTACAGAGGATGTTAACCCACTGAATCGAGAACGAAGATCTTCCGGTTGAGTGAATCGTGAAGACTTTGTTAGGGTTTGTGGATAGAATACTGATCTATAGAAAAGGGAAAGGGAATATAGGGTTTTAGGAAAGAATACTAACCTTGATAGATGACTACAAAAGACGATAAAGCAGTTAATCGTAAACGAAGATCTTGTGCTTGTGTGAATCGTAAATCCTCTGTTAGGGTTTGGGAAAAGGTTTTTGATCGATTGAAAAGAGAAAGGGAATATAGGGTTTCAAAAATAGCATGGATCGGATTTTGGAGAATAAACATACAGATCTGATCGAGAATAAACTTACAATGGGAAGAAGATGGATAGATTCTAGGGTTTAGTTGAAGCTTTTTCGCCCAGAGACGAGAGAGAGGATCGTTTAATAAAAAGGAAAAATAATGATGTGGGAGAGATTTCGTGTAGGATACCACTGTGAAGGAAACGGGTCAAAAAAAAAGATCCGCGTGTTATTTTTCAAGCATTTTTAGGATCCGCGTGTAAATTATAGACGGGTCAAGTTTTTGGGGGGGGAAATATTTTAGATGGCCCAAATTGTGCCACGTGTCCCTGAAACATTTTGATTTATTAAATAGAATAGATTTATCAAATCTTTCAAATCAATTATTGAAATATATTTCAGAAAAATGAAATTATATAATTAATTTTTTTACTTAAATAAATATATAATAAATGATCTTATCAAGAAGAAAGAGAAACTTTCCCCTAAAAAGTCTTTTTTATGTAAGAAGACTAAGAAAGATTTTTAATGTCACACCCCCAAATTCCCACTCATGGTGTCAGTCCACGTGGGTGTGACGTGGCCAGGATTACAGCTCTTTGGTCATATAGAACGACTCTATATGAGTTCACAATCAAACAGTTTTGCAGAATAATATAAGTTTTCATAAATACGCAGCGGAATGTGTTTAAAATACCTTAGCATATTTTAATTCGCAGCGGAAAAGTTAAAATTACACAGCGGAATGTAAATCGTTTAAGACACTACATAAATTAAATTGTTTTAAAACAAATCCAATGCACACAAAGCCTAAGACACGAGTCTATATGCGAGCCAGACTCCTTAGTGCTTTCTTGTGCGCATCCTAGCGTGTGCTCCATGTAGTTACCTGAGAATACATGCGAAAAGTGTCAACTAAAAAGTTGGTGAGTTCACAGGTTTAGACAGACTGAAAAGTAAACAGATATATACTGGGCATGTTAAGTTTAGTTGTGGATCTACGATCCGTGGAGTGTGTCTGTTCATCTTACTGAAACTCGACTGTTCCCGTTTGCCTCCGCGGGTCATCGCTGAACCCGACATCAACATCGAAATTACACTCGTTATGACCTCCAGTCAACATTGGTGCCGAGTGGGGCTAGTCAAACCCAGTAGTACTACATAATTACGACTCGTTTGTGATACAACTAACGGTAAGGATAAGTGAGGACTTGAAGCGATAATAGTTACACTCGAAAATTGTTTTCACAACATACCAGTCATATATCTAAAACAGTTGCATAGTATTCTCACCCCTAAGTTAAGTAAAGACAGTTAAAAGTAAAAGTGGGGCTGTAAACTCACCTGAGTTTTGAGAAGTGCGATTCTTACATAATGTGTGTAGCTCGCTGGCTAGTAGTTACCTATATCACATAGGTGTTGTAAGTTTGTGTTACGTACACGTGGGTCTCACAGGACCGTGTTCGTGTTTAACAACACCAAGTTGTTATGTGGGTCGTGTTGACCGTGTTGACCGTGTTTGACCTAACGACCCGTTGGTGACGGTTTGGATCAAGTGATCGTGTAACGTGCGGTTTAGTGTCGTGTGAAGTGTGCGGATACCAATAATCATTTCCGCGAGGAAACTTACTATTTTTAGTAAGTTTCTATATCAGGAAGGTTTCTAATTTAGGCAAATCATGCAAGAAATTATATTCCGATTATTCTATCATACATATTTATCCTAAGTGAGCATGTTATCACATATCACATAGTTACACATAGCCGAATTAGCACGTTTTGCGCATAAAAGTTACTATATTTAGAAAGTTGAACAAATAAACATGTTTCATTGAGTTTTAATAGCCAATATTAACTAAATGTCAATATCTTATTTCTAAGTAGTCATTTAATCCTAATCGTTACGACTAGTATGTGACAAATCATCAACTTTGCAAAATAAAGTTACTATATTTAGTAACTTGTGAAAAATACACAAAGTTCATTCTCTCAATAACATCAATCCTTCAATATCATTGTATTGACATCAAACAAGCATGTTAGACTCAAAACATTATCCATCTCATCATCTATTAGCAAACTAGTGACAAAAAGTTTCCATTTATGGTAATATCCCTAGAAATCATACTTTTGACACTTCTAACCATTCTAATACATCAATAACCATCACATTGGTTTTAAAACATCATTTTAAACATAACTTATGAATCTAATCACATGCATGAAGCCGTTTCATCAAAATTCACAAATTTGTAACATTAAAGTTACCATTATTAGAAATAATGCCCAAATGACCATATTTGACATAATCAATCCTTCTAAACCATGTAGAACATCATCAATAACACTCATAATAACATTTCAATGTTGAAAATCAAATAAAACATAATGGATCATACATGCATGGCAATCTTTCAATACTTATATACAAATCATGAATTTCATCAATACCCAACATCATAAATCATCAAAATATGTTACCATATCACTTTAGATCATCATTAATAGTTGTTAAATCATCAAACCCAGATTCATTATCAAGAAAATTCGTGCACGTGAGGTGTTGGTGATTGCATGTGAGCGATTCACAATGCATGTGAGTTTAGAAGTGTTTTTAGGCCAAAATGGGTCATAGATTTACCTCCCTTGCTCCAAGAATCTTGAAATGAAGCTTGAACAGTAGCTACACAGCCTCAAGCACCTCTGCTAATGGCCTTTTGATGGTTGGTAATGAGGTTGGAGGTGATAACAAAGCCCAAGCCTTCCTCTTCAACCTTTTAGTCTTCAACAATGGCTTCCACAATGGTTTGTTTGAGTGATTATGGGGTTAGGAGGGTGATGGCAGAGGTTTTGGGAAGTATAAATCGAGTATGTGGCGTCTGAGATTAACCAAATAGGTGTAGAGTGGTTAAAGAAATGATTAGTCTTGGTTTAATCAAAGATTTTGCGTGCTGGACTCGTCGCATACCGCGACAAGGGTCTCCGAAAGTCTCCGCGTACCGCGATGGATTTCGGGATTCAAATTGCCCGCCCATCCATCGTGTAGCGCGATGCTCCCTCTTGTGGGCCTTCGCTTATCGCGATGGGTCCCGGAGGAGCCCATTAAGCCCAATTTTGTTTTTTCGATCCGATTTTCGCGAATTTCTCGATTACGGACATCGTTTCTCAACATATGAACATTGTTCTACTAATTTAGGTTCCCCGAAACCTAATATGCAGTGAAAGTGTACTGTGGTTTGATCCGTTCACCAACGTTCGTCATTCAAGACACGTGCGAGTGTTGTGCGATAATTCCTTGAATTATCGTGTGTTTGTACTGTTGTGCCACGTGTCACACTAAACATTCATAATTCTAGTGCCACGTATGCAAAAATAATACATATTATTATCTAAAATAAAGGAATGCTGACCTGGAAATTGCGAGGTGTCACGTTTAAAAACTCGAAAACTGACCCAAACAAACTCCGATTGAATTCATTTTTACATCATTGGAATCGGATTGTAATTACCTAAAACCTAAAACTTAATTCATAAACAATAAACCCTAATAATAAAACAAAATTGTAAAAGCAAACCCTAAACCTAAAGATAAAAGCTAAAAAACATACCCTAAAATCCAAACTCTAAAACTAGACATTGTTCATTAAACGGGTAGATAAGGAACTTTTGTTGGTTCAAATTTATGTTGATGACATCATTTTTGGATCAACAAATCCTTCCTTATGTGAACAATTTTCAAAACTAATATCTTCAAAGTTTGAAATGAGTGCATTAAGTGGATTAAAAACATTTCTAGGACTTTAAATCAAACAAAGCCCAAATGATATTTTTATTCATCAGTCCAAATATGTAAAAGATCTTTTAAATAAATTTGAAATGACTGATTGTAAAATAATCTATACCCCTATGGAAACTGCTCCTGGAATAACACCGGATGAAAATGGTGAACTTGTAGATCAAACTCTTTACAGGTATATGATCGGATCTTTGATGTATCTCACTGCATCAAGGCCAGATATCATGTATGCCACATGTGTCTGTGCTAGATATCAATTTGCCCCAAACAATCCCATTTATCATTTGTGAAGAGGATATTCAGATACTTAAAAAGGTACCCCTGTTCTTGGTATCTGGTATCCTGCTAATCAAACTTGTAAGCTTGTTGCCTTTTCAAATAGTGATTATGTAGGATGTTCTCTCACCAGGAAATCAACCTCTGGTGGATGTCAGCTCTTTGCAAATTGCTTAGTTTCATGGCAAAGCAAAAAGTAAACCTTCGTGTCCAATTCAACTGCTGAGGCTGAATATATTGCAGCAGCACATTGCACTTCACAAATTCTATGGCCGCAATACCAATTGCTGGACTTTGGAATAACTGAACTGTAAACACCACTCTTAATAGACAGTGAAGCTGCCAGAAACATAATAAAAAATCATGTCTATCATTCTAAAACAAAACACATAGAAATAAGACATCACTTTATACGAGACTGTTTTGAAAAGGGATTAATTGTCCCAGAACATGTATCTAAAAGTGACCAAGTAGCTGACATATTTACCAAGCCCTTAGTCTCTTCCACATTTTCAAATTTTGTTTCCAAATTGGGTATGATAAATATGAGCTAATTATTTAATAAATTTGGTTTAGAATAATTTTCTTAAATCTCAACTTTTACATAAAAGGATAATTCTCAAATTGTCCTAACAATGGACAAAGGGATAACCATTGATGAACTAACCTTGGTTCATTTTTCAGTAGTTATACTGTAACGACCGGTTTTAACTGTCACTTGTGTTTTAAATGGCATTTGCTTATCATGTAAGTCCATATTTAAATGGCATTGAAATTGTTATGTAAGACCACATGTGTATGGGATTAGTTATCATGTAAGTCCATATTGAAATGACATTGGGATATGGCGTTGTAGTAATCCATTAAAGTGAGCAGAACAATTATTTTGTGTAGTGAGCTAACTCACTGAACAAAGGTAATCAGGAAATTTAGGAACTAGGATTACAGAGCAGAGGAGAGTTTCAGGTTCTTGGAATTGCTAATGGATCCAATATCATGGACTGGGCATGAAGATCAGCAGGTGGGTGAGAAACTTGTTGGAGGTTAGATAATATACCTTGATTCCTAGTCATGTGATGAGTAGCTCCAGAATCAATCACCCAAGATGAGTCACGGTAAAAAAATGTACTTGAATTGGCCGAATTGGCTCGTGTAGTAGATGTGAATGATTGAGAGGAAAGTAGTTGTTGGAGACGAGTAATATGTTCTTGGCTAAATGAGTATGCATGTGTAGTATTGCTAGCATCAGAAATTTGAGTAGGGCACTCATTCGTGCCTTAGGATGAGGTGGTGGCTGGGAGGTAGTAGGACAGTTTGGACAATTGTACTTCGTGTGTCCAGGTTTTTTGCAATAGTGATACATGACACCACCAACTCGTCCAATACCCTTTTTTGGTGTCGTTCGATAACCCCGGCTTGTTCCTCTACCAGTAGATGTATGCATATGTAGGGACGTCTGTGGGAGGTGCATCTGAGCCATACATTTCTCGTAAGATATGATAAATGGATGCCATAGAAGAGATGGTGCCAGAGTTTCTAAGGAACAGTGGCTGAGCACTAGCATATTTTGGTGAGAGGCCGACCGTGAACAACATGACATCCATCTTGGTATTACACTCTTCCATAACCTTTAAATCGTTTGGGAAAAAGAGCACGTAGTTGGTCTTGAGACTTTGAAAATTGAATAAAATAATTGATGAAAGTCAAATCACCTTGGAACCACAAAATATGCATGTGACAAAGATTCCTTTATAGATAAGGATGATGAAAGGTGATCCCATATGTGACAATCCGACTTTTTACACTAACTTTGTTAACGAGAGATGGTAAGATCATAGGCCCAACAGAGATAATGTGGGCCCAACAGAGCCAATGTAGGCCCATTGAGATCTAGGGAGGCCCAATTACAAAATCAAGGCCCAATAAGGCCAGTATAGGCCCAATGAATTCTAAGTAGGCCCAATGAAGTTTAGGTAGGCCAACAAGGCCCAAGGTAGGCCCATATATAGTTATGAGGCCCAATTTGATTAGTTAAGCCCAAAAATGTTTCCATTGGTCAATTTATGACAATTCGGTAATTTATGATTAATTCCATTAATCGAAATGATGCGAAATCAAGCAAAAACAAGTTGCAAGGGTTGGAAGATAGCAAAACAAGTGTATAAACATTTGAATGTTGGGAAATTATCATTTAAGTAAAGGAAATATACAATTTTGACTTTTGTAAGTCAAAATTCGTGTAAAAAGCTTAGAAAGTTTCAAATTAGCATTAAAATTCGATAGATTATTGTGTTAAACGGTTTCTAATCATCATATTAATGATTATAACAGTTTCCATACGTTACTAACACAATAACTCGTCGAATTAAGTTGCAATGAAGATGAAAATTCGAAACCGTCACTAGTGACCATAAGCTCTCACAAATCGATTGAAATTCACACAACTGCATATCCATATACACTAATCGGCTTCTTTAGAGGGATTAGCACAATCCAATTCAATCTCATAAGCTGTGGATAGAGGATTCGATCGGGAGGTGGCCGAACTCGAAGCTCATAATCGATCTTATTGAATTGCATATCAAATCAGGCAAGTAATTACTCCAACATCTTCTAATATGGCCGATTGAGGTTAAACATAAGCCAATTTTGAATTATAACAACGAATTTATAGATTTCGATTCCTAGGGTTCATATTTGAAACGGTTTTGGGGGTTTAGATTAAAACGTGTTTGATAATCAAATTAAAACACATGGAGAGGTTCATAAGGTTCCGAACAAACTGATTCGTATGACAATTTCATCTATAAACATCGAATGTCATGATTTCATGTTTCTAGGGTTCTTGAAGAGAACCATTTGGGGATTTTGATTTAAATGGATTCTTGAATCAAATTGACGGGTATCATTAGATTCAGAGGGTCCCGATTAGGCTTAAGCACATGTAAATTTCATCTTGTAGCATCGAATTGGTAATGTTCAAGTTCTAGGGTTCTTGAATATGGACGGATTGGGGGTTTTGATTTAAATAAGATATAGAATCAAATTAATTAGCACAGAAATGTTCAAATTGCATCATAGAATGAAAACCGTGTGTCAATTTTAGGAAATGAAAACGAATTGATAGAGTTGGAATTTAGGGTTCTTAAGTTAAAAACGAATTTGGGATTTTGACCTTAATGAGCATTATTCTTGAATTAAATTCAGCTACATGGTCGGTTGGATTCCAAGAACATAAACCCTAAGGATTTAGTTTTGATTTGGTTTGAATTTGGGCTCAATTTGGGTTAAATGTATTCGAATTTTCAATACAAAGGGGAGCCGGTTCATTAAGGGTTAAAAATATTTAAATAGGAATCCATTATCAAATGTTGAACCAGATGGGTTGGTAGTTAGAGAGTGCGGTGGATAGGGGGGTCGCGGGTTCGAATCCGGCCCCAATCATTTTTGGCATTTTAAGATTTGTTTGATATTTTGATCATATTTCGTTCGTTTAAACTCCGTTTTAACCCGTTCGAGTTGCGTTGGAAACGTAACGAGAATACAAACACATTAGAATGATAAAATTCATATTTTAATCCGAAAACGAAATCGCGTATAATTACGTTTAATTAAATAAAATCGTATAGGATTTTATTTAAACGATTTCAAAGTCACGTGTACTTTCGTATGCATATTTCTAACATTTTAACATACGTGTGTTGACACGTATGTGATTTCAAGCACAAAACGATATTCTGAATAACACTAGGTTATTGTTTAAACACAGATTCTTCGTAGAAGGATTTCTTTCACGAGCTTTTAGTGTGTGATCATTCTGCTATTATCAAAGGTGCGTACACGGCCCCTTTCTTATTTTAAACTGTTTTGGGGGAGAAAACATGTGCAACAAACTATTTTTAGATACATATCACTTGCATGAGTTAGCTGTTTACATTATGTGACAACATATCAACTTGAAAGTCCTTACACACCTCGAACCGTTTAGTTTGCTGTAATGCAAAGCGTGGTAGTTGGAAATAGATCTATTAGGTTTGACAAACCTCACCTGGTAGATGGGATCTACGCAGGTGTTTGACTGACCAAACACATTTTTACTATTGTTGTGATAGACAATAGTGGCAAGGCAAAAACATGCTATAGCATGGCAACTCGTCAGCTTCGGTGTCGCCCACTTATGTAAATAGTTTATATGACTAGCTATCATGACTGTGCATGTGTGATTATGTTATCTACAATCTTGTTATTCAAACTGCTGTTTTGAACATTATGATTATTTAAAACCTGTGTTATGCACCAACCTTTGTGTTGACTTGATTTGCATGTTTTCTCAGGACGCTAAGGCGCGCGCTAAAGTTTGCATGGACTAGGAGATAGAGTCTCATGCATTATAAACAATTTGAATTTGAATTTGAACATTTGAGTATTTTGTTTTGTAATGTTTACTTTACAACTGTTTATGGTTTTAAACGCTTCCGCAACTTTTTGTAAACTCTGAATGATATGTTTTAAAGACCAACGTATGTTTTGAAATTCATATAGAGGTCTTCGCTATGTCTAATGATCTGAGATCCTGGTTTGTCACGTTTCCAAACGGTATGATTCCGTTAGTTGAAATTGGGGGTGTGACACCATATGTCTTTCACAGTCTAAAAATTTTGAGCAATACAAAGACTTGTGGTTCTATAGAATTCCACAAGGCCAATTGGATTCCACTATCATCAAGACGCCATGTGTTCGCATTTGTATTGCTCTTGCCTCCATTAATCATTGGTCGCTTCATTAGCTGGATGTCAAGAATGACGTCACCCATATAAAGTTTTAAAAGGAGTAACACATGTGTAAACATGAAAGGTGGAATTATATACTAGAATTCTTCCCATGGAAGCCAAAAAGACCTAGTTTTGGGTTGATCAGTAGTAAAACAATGTAAATAAGTCTCTAAGCAGCGATTAATAACCTCGGTTTGATATTCCGATTCAGGATGGTAAGCTGAACTGAAGTTAAGTTTGGTTCCCATTGAACGAAATATTTCTTGCCAAAACTTACTAAGAAAAAGTAGGTCACGATCACTTACAATCAATTTAGGAATTCCATGATGGCGTAGACAAAGATATCAGCCACTCATTTAGCTGTATATGGATGTTTTAAAAGGATAAAGTGAGCATACTTTGATAAACGATCGACAACTAAAAGAAAGAATATGAACCCCTTCAAAGAGGGTAACCCTAATAAAATCTATTGACAAGTCCTCCCAAATATTGTCTGGAATTGCCAATGATTGTAATAAACCCCCATGAATGACCTAACTTGTTTTACACCGTTGACAGATTTCTTAACTGTCGAAGTCATACCTGGCTAGTAGAGGTTGGCTGCCAAACGTCTATACGTTGGATAAAATCCAGAGTGACCACCTGAAGCAGTCTCCTGAAGAAGAACCGTAATGACTGCAGAGGAACATGGAATTACCAGCCGATAATGAAAATAGAGTAGCCCATGTTTGACTGAATTACCTTGATACTTATCAGGATTCAAGACACATTTCTGAATTAATTGTTGAATTCAAGTATCAGACTTAGCTTCTTCTAATAATTGACTTCCCTCAATCAACCCAAATAGGAGCAGCCAGATAAAGCATCGCTGCCCGATTTTCTCTGCCAGTCTTGTATTGAATGTCAAAAGCATACCCTAAAAGTTGAGCAACCCAATTCTATTGATAAGATGAGGATACTCGTTGTAGTAAAAACTTCAAATTTTTTCTGATCAATAATTAGGTCGCAAACGTTGAACTGCCAACACCAGAACCATTATTTGCCTTTCATATGCAGATTTACTCAGATTGTGATCACTAAGAGTTTTACTAAAAGAAGCAATGGGTTTATGATGTTGCATTAAGACAACGCCAATACCATGTTCCGATACGTCACAATCCAAATCCATTAATGCTAAAACTGGAGTTGTGATAAGAGCTTGTTTCAACTGATCAAAAGCATGTTGTGCTCATAAGGTCCAATGAGAAACATCCTTCTTTGTCAAGTCAGTTAAAGGTCATGCTATGCCGCAATAATTTTTGACAAATTTACGGTAATACCGGGTTAAACCTAAAAAAACGACAAGACCTTTAATAGTTGTCGGACATGGCCAATTCAACACAACTTCTACTTTGGAAGGATCCATTGAATTGAAACCTCGTTTTCATTAATGATATGTCCCAAATATTCAATTGATTGGTTGTATTTCTTGTGATTGACCCGAAACCGATATGTTGACAACAATTGTAGAACTTGTAGGTAAATCCATGAGATGTGCTCAACATGAGGAGCTGTGAACTAGGATGTCGTCAAAAAATATGACTACTAAATGATGTAACAAGGGCAGAAAAACATCATTCATAGTAGATTGAAAATTGGCCGGAGCATTCATAAGCCAAAAAGGCATTACTAAATATTCATAGTGGCTACGAAAGGCAGTTTTCTCCATGCTGTCAGGATGCACACGAATCTGATTATAACCAGATTTGAGATCAATTTTAGGAAAAATTTAGCGTCATTTAGTTAACTCATCCACTATTGAAATTGGAAACTTATTGGGGATGGTAGCATTGTTAAGAGCTCGATAATCACACACAATCGCCAATTTGAATTTTTTTTCGCAATAAAACAACTGGGTTGGAATACAAACTTTTACTTGAACGAATCATACCAAGTTGTAACATGTCTCGCTTTTCAATCTCATCTTTCTAAGCGTGAGGAAGGTCTTACGCAAATAGGATCAGATTTGGATAACAAAATCCTATGGTCATGCGTACGATTTGGGGGACTTGAAAGATATCAGTTAAACTGAACAAAGAGAGCAATTAAAGTGTCCTAGTTAACGCTAGACAAAGAAAGCAAGACCGTGTGGTAGCCGTGTAGGAAGATAATTACTGATGTAATGCAAAAGGGGTGGGATGGTGTCCTTTATAGACAAAAATAAAATGCCCATCTCGTAACTTGATTTTTATGCCTCTGAAAGTAGTAGAAGGCAACCCCAAAGCAACAACCAATTTGTTTTGCGAGAGATAAAATTATGGAAAGCACCACTATCAACCAACCAACATATAGACATGAATGCCTCGTAAGGTTTCTTCCAATTTCATAGTCCATGAACATCAAATGAGCCTTCAAATTCCAACGACATGCATGTTCCTTGAACTATTTCTACCCTCCTCTGCCCTTGAACAATTTGAGTCCAACATCAATGTTTCACCAACACGTAAATCGACAGACTTCATCATCTCCTAACAAAAGTATTCATAATTTTCCTTGAGGATCAAAACCCATAAACTCCGGTAATTTGATGTTATGATGTTACCCATTTCTACCCATTATACTACAATTGTTTACCCAAAACAACCCATTTCCTTTTATTTGGGTCAAAATTGCCACCTCTACAGTAAGAATTTAATAACAGGTAAGAATATATTTCATCCAATAGGGAAGATTAAGAAAGATTTTTCAGGGATATTACCCTCTCTCTCTATGCATAATGCAGGAGCCACAAACTAGCTACTAACTTTTTCTCCCCATTATTTTCTCCGTTTCCTTCTACTAATAGTCTAATACTATCTTTCTACCTATTGATTAATTTCCCTTTGTACCCCTTCTAGAATATACCAAAGTCACTTTAGGTTTACTAATTGCATGGCTATTGATGTGCGTGAAACTATATATTTATTAAATGGATTTTTCACACAGATTTTAGTTTTAAAAATGGTTTTTACTAAGAACTAAATCACACACAATAGGCAAGTGTACCTATCGCATAGAAATATAGCTTATGGTAAGAACCGGATATCAATCCGTGGACACGATAGCTCTCGATACTAAATCTCGGTCAATGTTTAGCAAACACATGAAAAGTCGGGTTTGTGAATTTTTGAAATAATAACTAAATAAAAAGATTTTTAAAATAATTTAAAGTCTAAGAAAATCGCCTAGATTATGATTTCACTTAGTCTAGTGATGTGAATACTATGAATTGGTAAAATCATATGTTGACTAGATTCTGGTCAAAGATATCTAATCCTATAATCTTTTGGAAAATTAAAATGAAGAACACATTCTAATCACCTAGGATTATTCAATGAAGCCTAATGTCAAGGTCTATGCAAGATTTAATCAAGAATTAGTCATCCGTCAAGAATCTTAATTCTACAACTTAAGGAAAACTAATATGACTTATACACACTAATCACCCTAAGTTGCATAAAGTCAACAAAGTCATAATTTCTTCCAACTTACAATCTATGAACACAATCATGCAAATGAGGTCATTTGGCCATAATTTCCTAATTCACATGATAATCATATTCAACAAATCATAATATCACCATGGTTTTTCAAAACTTTAGTGAAAGAAAGTATACTTATGCAAGTTTTATAACATTCAAGAAACCAATTATCATTCCTAATCTCATGGCATAATCTTAAAAACAAGTTGTAAGATTATAAACAAATGTTTGATCATGGTTTTCCAACATAGTATGACTAAACATTCATCATTCTTGAACACTAATCAACCTACACAAATTTACAACATCATTGGAATACAATCATAACTTCATCTTGAATCTTGACATA
Organism: Mikania micrantha; assembly: GCA_009363875.1. NCBI lineage: Eukaryota > Viridiplantae > Streptophyta > Magnoliopsida > Asterales > Asteraceae > Mikania > Mikania micrantha. The sequence continues at coordinate 82,962,025 of CM018682.1, read as the reverse complement.
AACCCATTTGACCAATTCATAAATTCATCATCACATAAACAAAAGTTTCATCATAATCTAGACAATGGAGTGTTTAGCCCATAAGGCTTACAAGAACAATAACAAAGTAGCTAAAATTAACAATAGACATGATTAAAATAACTATATGCAAACCACTAGCAAGCAAGGATTGAAACAAGATGGTGTTGGATGCTTCTTGAATCTTCAAGACCTTCACAATCTCCCTTAGATAGCTTAAAGAAATCTGAACAGAAGGTATTTTGGCTCCAGGAAGTCCAACCCTTTGAAATGAGGTGAAAAGCTCAATTTATAGAGATTCTGGAACTTGGCACGTCGTGCAAGGTGCTACAGTACTTCACTTTTGGTCTGGGACGGTTGTCGAAGTTGCCATTTTCAGCTAAGTCTCGAAAATTGACTCGAGGTGTCAGGCACGGTCGTGCCAAAAGTTGCACGGTCGTGCGCAAGTCGTCATGTCCGGCACTACCTCCATTTGGCCCGGCACTGCCATGCTTTGGCCCGGCACTGGCTAGGCTGCACGGTCGTTCTTGGCTTATGCACGGTCGTGCATAGGCCGGCACTACCATGCATGGCCTAGCACTACCTAATTGCACGGTCTAGCACTACCTGATTGCACGGTCGTGCATAATTGTGCACGGTCGTGCATGGGCCGGCACTGGCAGTGCAAGATTTGGCATGACCGTGCGTATCTGGGGATTTGCTCAGAAAATGTTGAAATTCCATACAACGCTTGATTTTCTTCAGAGCAAGGCCGTTTATCCTACAAATTCACAAAAACAATAATTAGGACTATTTGTGAATGAATTTGCATGTTATTAACGTTAAAACCGGGGGAATTTGAGTCGAATAATATGTATAATTTGACGTATATCAGCTATCGCCATCAATACTGAGGCAATTGGACAATGATTAGACAATTCTTGAGGCAATGTCATGACAAAAGCCGCTGACAAGAGGCAAATAATTAGACATCATAAAAACTATCAATTTCGCTCAACTTTTCCCCAATCGTTTGGTAAGTAAATGAACCAACGATCACTCATGTCATATTTCACTAACTGATCATTATCAATAAAAGCATTGAAATTGCAAGTACAATCAAATCCAAATCGAGTATTGTTGTCGGATTTAATCGAGTTTAAATATCCCAAGCATAGATCTAAGTTGCAACATCAAAGAAGATATATGCTAGAGGACCTGGGGGATTATCCAAGAGGGCACTCTAATGCTCAAGTCGGTAATATATACAAGATAGTAAAGTGAAGAATATTTAAGATAAAAGACGAGAGATTGTAGAAAGGTTACTTAAGGACATATGCCCCTTCCCAAGGTTGGCAAGGATGAATGCAAGAAAGTGTAGTTTTGGTTATTTCAGGATAAGAGATAAATATATGATGTCCAGGAAGATAAGAGAACCAGGATCCTAGCTAACGTAGGCAAGAAACTTGAGAACCTATTAAAAAAACCAAAGGTGTTAAGAATAAAAAAAAATCAAGTTCAATGTATGGGGATGAATACGACTTCTCCAATCATGATAAAGGAGATATGGGATTTACTTCGAGTTTTTTTTCCAAATGGGTATAGTTGAAAAAATGTTTATCAAATAGGTGTATTTGAAAACTTATTTAGCAAAATAGGTGTTTTTCTTTATTATTGTTTTTTCAGATTAGTTAAAAGTAATGAAATAAAGGAAAACACCCTTTTTGGTAAATAAGCTTTCAACTACACATATTTGATAAATATTTTTTTCAACTACATCTATTTGGAGAAAAAAAATTTGGTTTACTTCACGTGTGCCCAACCAAGCTTCCTGTGCCTTACATAACTTGAGTTAACGTATAGGCTAAGACTAGTTGTGTTAAGGTTAGCAAGGCCAACCTGTGGTGTTGTTTGTAACTAATTTCCATCAATCGGGATGGTCAGAACCAAATTTTACAATTTTGGTAAAGCTCATTAAGAAAACATACAACCAATTTCTTGATTAGGCCATAGTTTCAATGCCAGTGAACTTTAACAAGTTATTAACACCAAATATGACATTTCTAAACCTGTTTGATTCCATAAGCTACTCTAAATTATGATTTTTTTTTCAACAATTTAAGGGAGCTTTCTGTCTTTTCAAAGTAGTTAATGTAACATCAGTGCCGGAACCGTTACCGGAACAGTGATCTCTACAGTACATGAACAGTAAAACAGGTATGAATCATACACATTTCAGTAATTTTTTATATTCATATCATTTATCATTATCATGGTGAGTTGTCATAGAACAGTTACAGACACATTTAACAGAAAACACAGTTCAGAACAAGGGTTCTTGAGTCGGATAATTATCTGGCAACACAGAACCCTCATATGATTATTTGCTTAGGATTTATTATGTATAAACGTATGTGAGGCTTTACAGAACAAAACACACGAATATTGTTATGTGAATGCTAAATTGACGGGTTATTCGTATAGGTGACGACTTGTACGAATAAATCTGAAAGTTTAACGTTCTGAGTGATATTCTTTAATTAGAAAACAAGATTGAAAAGTATAGTTATCGTCGTGTTCGTACGGGTGACGATTCGAACGAATACGCGCGACGACCGTACATTTCGATTTAAACAGTTAATTAATATTTTAAATTTGTTTATAAATAAGAAGATATTAGTTAATTTATTAGGAATCACAACCTAGAATAATTAAAAGATCTCTAATTTTATGATCTTGTCGTTCCGTCGCGAAAACTACACCATCCGACCTTTTACGCGAAACCGATCGAGACCGAACGAGTGGGTATTATAACTCACATTAAATGAAACATTTATGTTCCAACCACCTACACCAACCTCCCTCCTCATTCTCAACTCGTCACTCTCTCTCTAGCTCTCTCTCTCTCTAGAAATTTCAACTTCTCTCTAAGATTGGAAGCTTGTTTCAAGTGGGATTCGATCAAACTTGGCGTCATCTTGATCCTCTCATCTCGTAGATCACGGGAGTACAACTTATCTGAGCTTTCATCCACGAAAATTTGAGGTAATGTTTAAGTTTAAACTCGATTTTGTAGGGTTTCACGAACTCATGTAAGTTTTGCTATGTTAATCGACTTTAAACACTAGAAACACTTAGGTGTAGGTGCACACACGTTTATGTATTGTTAGAAATGGGTTGTGACAGGTCAAAGATCTCAAGAAGGAGGATGGAAGCCATGGAAAGTTGCAGGTTCGTTGGCCGAACCTTTTCCTCAACAAACGGCCGAACTCTTCATCTGAGAGCCGAACCCTGCGAGCCCTGCCCCGAACCTACAAGGGCCTGCAACGAACCCTGGAGCCATGTGTATTTTCCTGCAACGAACCTGTATTAGCTGCAGGTGTTGACCAGCCGAACCCTGCAGCCCCCATGCAAATTCACGAACCCTCACCTAGTAGGAACGAACCTTTCTTGGACGAACCAGATTAAGTCACGAACCTAGGACTCACGAGCCTTTGCATGACGAGCCATTGGTTGGCGAACCTTCCTTGGACGAACCCTAGGCAGTCGCGAACCTAGGTTAAAGGGTGGCCGAACCCTAAGGGTTCGTGGGTGAGGTGATGTTAGCCGAACCTAAGGAGGTTATCTAAAAGGGTTCGCTGCTCCATGGAAATGCCGAACCAGATATGTTATCAAATCAGAGTTGTAATGGACTAAGGACCATAAGCTTAAGTCTAAGAACCACGGGAAAGTACATACAAGAACTCGAAGTCTAGAAGCATGCGAAGGATACATCCGTGCATGAATTATGTTACGTGTATCTTGCGCATGCACAAATAAATAGGGTTAGTAATGGATATGGCTTTCATGACAACACAATAACACTATATAAATATTGATATCTTTTGAATTAGTCTAACACATGTGATGAAATTTCTTTAAAGAACTTATATGGATTACAATCAAAGTTGGATGATCAAGTTGGAATTAACGACCTTCATTTGGGCCTAAGTGAGCCCAATGGGACTTGATTAAGTCCATCATAGGTTAAACGTTCAAATTAAATACAAGTATTGATGTTTTAACGAAAATGAAGATGTTTTAAATGAAAAGTTAGTAATTTTTCTAAAATCTTGTTTAATTTGAAATCATAAATGGCATTGGTTTCCTTTAAGTTTACTTGATTATAAAAGTTAATTGTAAAGTTAGTTTAATATAATTGAATTGGGATTTGTTATAAAATAGACAAATTAAATGTCTGGAATTGTTTAAAAACAAAGGAAACTCTGCCAAAATTTTCTAAAATATAAAAGAGTGCTATTGTAACTAAACTATGGGATTGGGGATCAAACAGGGTAACTAAGATAGGTTAGATCTTAGATGCACTTAGTACTAAGACACTTAGTTGCACACACAACAAAACTCAAGGTCTTAGGCACAACGATTACTACGCGTACTTATTATATTCGAATTCTTATAAAATAACTCAGGAACCGAAGAAACTTAGCTTACATAAAGGAGCGCGCATTTTGTGTAGATCAAATTACATAGCAGCACAGGTGAGTTCATTGCCCCTTTTCTAACATTTTTGTTTTAAAACGCGGGGCTGAGAAGCATGCGTGAACTGTTTACTTAAATTGTTTACTTTAATGCTTTTAAATTTATATGTTCATATATATAAATGTTATCCTAAACCATGTTTAGGAAGATTTTATGCAGGTTTTACTAAGCTTATTTACTTATATATTAAGTGAATAAACGAGTTAAACTAAACTTTTCAATAAATCAAAACATTTCAAAGGAATCAAATCAAACATTTTGGGAAATCAAGTGGGTGAATACAAAGGAATCAAATCAAACATTTTGGGAAATCAAGTGGGTGAATTCAAGGAATCAAATCAAACATTTTGACAAAACAAGTGTGGGACTTCAAGACATCAAACAAAACAATCTTTGCAAAGATAACATTCAATGTTCTACAAACCAAGTGTTTGTTGGAAAACGAATCAAGTGTACAACCGATCAATGAATCTTGTATTCTACGATCAACACATCAAGTACATCTTGTGACAAAATCAGACGATCATTAAATCATTTTTAAGGGATAGTATGGGAAATATCAGAGATAACATTTGCCAACACATTGAACTCAGAAATCCTATATTTCAAGAAGTCCTAGCTAGACTGATTGACTTGTAGGTCTTATGTTTGATGATATTTACAGAATTCCCTAACTACTAAGTACCTAGATTGACAGACTAGTCTACTCGAGTATGACCATAGGCCCCAATCATAAGGACTTAGATTTTATTAAATGTTTATTACTTGTTAATTAAGCATTTATAACTGTTTATACAATTGTGTGGTTGATCATATTATGTGATGAACTTATGAAATCAATCGTGGATTTCAAGTGATTGTAATTACAGGGACGACAAACAGAAGAATCATTGGGTTAAAGGTAGGGGTAAAATGCTTAATTATCATTAACAACAATGTCCTATGCGGATTAGTATGTGGTGGGATGGCGTCTGGGCGGGGTTGTAGCCTCGACTCAGGGGTATGCCCTATACATAAGCATACCGATCTGGATGATACATGTGATGTTAATGAGATTAAGGTTGTTACCCGTGGGTTAAACAAAGGTTTTGTGAGAACATTTGAGTCATTGTGAACAAGAGTGTGTGATAGGTAAAGATGCTTAATTATCATTAACAGCAATGTCCTATGCGGATTAGTATGTGGTGGGACGGCGTCTGGGCGGGGTTGTAGCCTCGACTCAGGGGTATGCCCTATACATAAGCATACCGATCTGGATGATACATGTGGTGTTAATGAGGTTAGGGTCTTTACCAAAGAAGGTTTTCAAATCATTTTCAAATCATTTTCAAATACTAAACTATATGAACTCACCAACCATGTGTTGACCTTTATTTTTGCATGACTTCTCAGGTGACGAACAGGTCAATTAGGAAGTCATTTCTTGGACTAGGACTCCAGATAGAAGACTAGTATTTTGGACCTGCATACTTTTGAAGACATCATGATATAAATTATTTTGTATATCTTGCGTAAATACAAGATAGTCATTTATTGATGTTTTACAATAGATTTACATTGTTAAATTATAAACGTTACTGCTGTAATTTAACTTTGTAATTCTATTTTAATTAGCATTTCTCATTTATATCATGTGCAATGTAACAATCTGATCACACCTGATTATCACTCCCGATATCGCGCCCCGGGAACCTTCCGCCCGACGGGGACTCCGATCCTACCCCGCCGGCTCGGGGTGTGACAGTTAAGGATATCAAGGCTAAACAGTTATTTTTTTAAAAAAAAAGATTAATTTAGTTAAAATTAATATATAGAGGTGGCAAAACCGGTTCCAGTGACCCATTGGTTCCACCAAACTGGTTCCACCCCAAGACCCGAACCGGTTTCGAGGAAAGAAAACCCTATTCGGTGTACCCGGTTAGGGTAGGGTCCTAAACCGGTTCCTGTTCAAGAACCGGTTTCAGGTTTTTTTAATACTGTTTTGTCTTATACTATCACACCCCGACCGGTGGCGGAATATGCCGGGGCATGATTTGTGCAAGGATTGTCCATAAGCTCATGATTTCTAATCCAAAGTTTTATACTTTAAATACTAAATTACAATGTCATTACATTACAAGTTCAAAGTCAAATACAAATAATCAAGAATTTAAACTTAAGTCTTTAATACAACTATCTAGGTCCATCTTCCTAGACTTTTACATAGAATCACCACTTTAACCTGTCACACATGTAAAGTAATTGTCAACTAAATAAATAGTTGGTGAGTAATCACATGATTATAATAGTATAAGTTTCAAAGCATGCAACCCTTAAATAGCAATGAGTATGAATATTATATTGTGAATAAAACAAGCATGTGTAAAGGATATACCGTCCCTTTTTAACACGAACAACGTCACGCGAAGAAAGCGTGACTCTCTTAGGAACTAAGTACCAGAATACGTGCAAAGAAACACGGATTCGCAAAGGTGACGATCTTTACGAATACGTACGCGAGTAACGTGTTTCGACGAGATAATTAATAATATCTAACGATATTAAATTAATAAAGAAAACTAAAAATATTTATTAGGAATCACAACCTAAAACAAATACGATCAAATTATTTCATTAAATAGTGGATTTTACGAAAATTAACGGAGGCCTTTTTTTTAAACGAATTTAAATTGAAAACTATTTTATTGAAAACAAAACTTATTTATTTAACGTTTTACGTGTTAAATATGTTTTCGTTAAAAACTGAACATTTTATATAAATTACCGCGATAAAAACGAGACCGAACACGTGGGGACGAGACGAGGTATAAGAAAGAGGACTTCCTCTTTCTTCTTCATTTCCACCAACAACTTTCTCTCTCTCTACATTCAATTTTCGTCACCTACACACACCCCAAACTTCTCTCTAGCTTTTCTTGATCATCACTTCACGAAATCACGAAATCTTGGTGTCCACGCGTTAGTGTGATCGAGGAGAACAAGGAAGTACAAGAAGATTTCGCGTTTGATTAATAATTCGAGGTAAATCTTATGTTTGTTTTTCGTTTTGTAATAAAATCATAAAATCCATAAGTTGTTGATGTTATAGTTGATCTAAACACTTGGAAACCCTATGACGCATGTATATGAGTGTATGGAAGCCAAGTCTAGCCTTGAATCCGTAGAAAATAAGGGTGGTTGGGTCGAGGGTGTGCAGGTTCGCGACAGGAGCCGCCATTGCCGAACCTTTGAAGACCCACGAACCCTTGTGGGCGGGAAACATGGTGGCCGAACCATGGGGATGGCCACGAACCCTAGCGAACCTTAGGGTGAACCTGGGTTCAGCTGAACCCTATACCTAAACTCGTCGAACATTCGTTTCCTTTGGGTGCCACGAACCTATTCCAACTACCCTAGCTACGAACCTATTGTGTTGGGAAGGGCCGAACCCTGTGTGCATGACATGCGAACCTGCATGGGACCCATAGGATTAGCCGAACCTTGTCGTGTAAGCCTTGGAAGGGACGAACCTAAAACCTTTGGGCCAAACCTATTCATTCGACGAACCCTTATGTTAACTTAGCCGAACCCCATAGGGGGCGAACCTAGGGTTAGCCGAACCCTAGGAGATGGCGAACCCTGGGCTGCTGAACCAAAAGGTTCGCTGACCCAAGGGCTAAACCCCATATCTTTTTGCGGACGAACCTTAAACGATGAATTAAGATCCAGGGGGAAATAGAAGAACATATATACACATATAACCATGCATGCATGATCAAACTAAGCCACCATTTTTCTCTTTTAACTTGAGTTTTAAAAGAAATAGGAAATAATATATATATATATATATATATGGAACATGTGGGATAATTAATTCAAGTATTAATTTTATGTAATTAAATTTAAAGTGTTACTAACTTAAACCTTGGTGGTTAGTATACTTGATCATGCATGTATGTTTAAGTATGAGAAAGATTATGGTTATTTATGAGAATACCCATACTAACTCATAATAAGTTATCCTTAAAGGATAAGTGATTAAAGCCAGTCTAAATTATATTTAATGACGAACACTCGCATAAAGTGGAGTAAATCTATTTTACTTAGGACTTAACAAACTAGGTAACCATACACCTACTGATGAAGAGAAAAACTTATGGTTATGTAATTAAATTAAGACACGTATACTTATAAACATGAATACCTATTAACTACAGATCGTTGAGTTGCTTTGAGTTATCTACGCGAGCGCGCATATTAAAAGAACACCGATTCTAAGGATTCAGGTGAGTTCTCATAACCTCCCTTTCTTTAAATTGTTTTGTTTTAAAACTCGGAGGTGAAGCTTGTATACCTAATTCAAATATTATTTTGATAATACAAGGTTAATACCTATTTATCAATATGATATTCACAATATTGAATTATCATTATTTATGGATTATCACTTATATTTATATATTCGTGTAACATTGTCATTGACTTCAGTCAATAACAAAGATTACATGTATTGTCACTTGGATTATCACGACTTCGTGAAACATTGCCTTTGACCTTGGTCAATTGCATTGGTTTCATGTATGGCCACGTGGTTAGCTACCACTCCATGGATCATGTTTTTAACTTATGTTAATTACATAATGACCATGTATAGTCACAGACATTATTTGATAATATTGATGTTGAGATTGGTTGATTGGTTTTGTGGTTTGATTATCTATGATTGACTTTGATGATCTATGATTAACTATGATTATCTATGATTGACTATGACTGATTGGATATGTGATTATGTGTTTGTGTATGTGTTTGATTGTTGAGTTTGGAGATTGGTTGGATTATTTCATACAGGTATTATTGTGGATTTTCTCAGGAAAATCATAAGCATTTATACTCGTTTTATCTAAACCTTTTATAAAACCATTTTTAAACTTAAACTTTTAAATTCATCTTATAAAACCTTTTAAGTATAAAAACTTATGATTACTCACCAACTACTTTGTAGTTGACACTTGATTTTCTTACATGTTTTAGGTGATGAAGCTAAGTAGGTTGAAGAGGATGAATTCTCATTTTTGGACATCATCACATAGGATTCTTGGACTTAGCTAATTAACTAAATTTCTGGCGATTAGAGTTTAGTTAGTTTAGCTAAATCTTTTGTGTATTTGATGTATTTGATTCATGATGAACATGATTTTTGTGTAAACATTTATTTGGTTTGATTGATATGTGATGGTATATATTTAGATGCCCACGAGCTTTTGAACAATCTACACATCCCTCGTGGCATCCCGACGTTTCCGCCATCGGTCGGGGTGTTACACATAAAAACATGTGGATTGCACTACACTGACCTGACCACCTTGCTCAGCATAAAAACTTGTGCTTTCAAGAATTATGCCAACATCATCGCCAACACCAGCATGTTCCACATACTCGCTGCCCGTGTAAATGGCTTTTATCACAGTTTTATGGTCCTAAAATTGCTCCAAATGTAAGGATTAGTGTAGTGTTCAATTGGAAAATAAATACTTAAATATGTGGCAAAATAAAAACTTGAAGAAAATTTTGTGGCCAAAATGAGAAGACTTGAAAGTCTACTATTCCCCAGTCCCCACCAACTTTTTATATGCATATATAGGGTTTTTATGCTGTGCAAACCTGATTTTAGAGATAAAACCTTGTTAGAGTAACAAATGACACATGATTAACCAGCAAATAGTTCAGTAGGCACAACTTTTATTCATAGGAAAAACAAGAGAGAACTTGGTACAATATTCTCATTATTCTAGCCTATATTTATAAGAAAAAAAAATGCAGAATGAGAAACACACAAAAATGGAAATGTAATAACTGCCGGACTGAAATCACGCATAGCTTGATTTTTGCTCTTTGATTATTGACCTCAATCTTTGACTCCTTGATTACCTCAATCATGGAATTAACTAACATTCTCCCCCTTAATTCCTGTCTTAAGTTTTTTAACTCCAAAGAAGTCTCATCTCAAGAAATTTCATTCTTGGAAGGGCCTTGGTCAAAATGTCAGCATTTTGTTCATTGCCACTAACATACTCAACTTTTACCACATCATTTTCAACACTCACGAATGAAGTGGTACTTTGTGTCAATGTGTTTACTACGCCCGTGGAACATCGGGTTCTTTATTAACAAAATTGCAGACTTGTTATCAACACGAATTGTAATTGCTTCCATTGGTTTTCCTGTGATCTCTTCAAGCAGGCCTTTCAACCACACTCCTTGGCAAGCAGTGGTTGCTGCTGCCATGAATTCTGCCTCGCCGGATGATAGAGCTACAGTATGTTGTTTTTGACTACTCCTAGTAACTAGTCCTCCCCCGTAATAAAAAATCATACCTGAAGTGCTCTTTCCATCAGCTTGGTAGGAGTTGTGTGAGGTGTCACTGTATCTAACCAGAAACCCTCTTTCAGCTTGATGGTATCCGATTCCAAAATCAATTGTTCCCTTCACATACCGCAACACTTGTTTGACAGCTTGCAAGTGTGATGCTTTTGGGATCTGCATGAATTTGCTAGTGATACCAACTGCAAAGCTAATATCTGGTCGAGTATGTGTGAAATACCTTAGACATCCCACAAGTCTTCTGTACTTGGTTGCATCAACACTTTCTTTGTCTTCATCTTTTCCGAGCTTAATTCCTGGGTCCATTCGAAACTGTGTAGGATTGCATTCCCACATGTTTGCATCTTTTAGAAGTCTTTGGACATATGTTGTTTGTTTCAAAGTAATTCCATGATTACCTTGATTTACTTCGATGCCTAGATAATAGGCAAGTAACCCCAAATCAGTCATTTCAAAGTGATTCTTCATTTGTTCTTTGAATTTGCTGATTTCCTCTCCACTTAGGCCCACAATGATCAGGTCATCAACATAGATCCCTACCACCAGTGGTCCTTGTTCTGCAACTCGTTTGTACACTGCATGTTCTCTTGGACATCTATCAAAACTAATCTGCTTCAAAGTAGCATTAAGCTTAGAATTACAAGCTCTTGGAGCTTGTTTTAAACTATACAAGGCTTTGTTGAGCTTGTACACAAATTGTTCTTTCCTTGTTTCTCAAACCCCTCGGGTTGAGTTACATAAACATCTTCCTCCAAGTCACCATTCAAAAACACAGTTTTGACGTTGAGATGATGAACTTGCCACCCATTTGTTGCAGCCAAGGAGAGAATTAATCGGACAGATTCCATCCAAGCTACAGGAGCGAACACTTCTTCATAGTCAACACCTTGTTTTTGAACATAAACCTTAGCTACTAGTCTAACTTTGTAGCGAGTTATGTTACCTTTGGCATCCTTCTTAGTTTTGTAAACCCACCTTAAACTGATTGGTTTAACTCCATTGGGTGGTTGAACCAGCCTCCAGGTATTGTTTTTCTCAATAGTCCTGAACTCTTCTTGCATGGCTAGCTTCCATTCTTCGTTATCATTAGCTTCACTAAACATGGCTAGTTCTCATTCAATAACAGATAATCCAAGTCATTAGAGTAAGGTCGATTGAATGGAATTTGTTGCAGCACTTGAGTTATTGAATGCACATCATTCATATCTCGAAAACCTTTGGGCGGAGTGTCATCATAATGAGAGCTGGAAACAAGGGTCCCACCTAATGAAAACCATAATTAACTGAGTTGATTGAACTGTTTGGACCCAAGAATGACTGGTTTGAGTCACCCAAAGGACTGCTGTTATTTTCTGAGATGTTAAAGGAAAATGAGCTATCTGCAACAAAATTTCCCTCTCTTTGATTGGGCGAGGATGAGTTACTTTCAACAGAATTTCCCTCGCTTTGATTGGGCGATGTTTGGGCTTAATCAAACACAGTTTCATGTATTTCGCTTTCAACAAAAAAATCAACCGAGTCTTCATCTTCCTTCAACTCGCCTGACCAGCTCCAAGGCTTATCTTCTTCGAATTTTGCATCCTGACTAACTACAACCCTTTTGCTCCTTGGGTTGTAAAGTCTATAAGCTTTACTTCCTGGTTCACTTCCAAGATACACCATAGGTTCCCTTCGTTTATCTAATTTTGTGAGTTGGCCGATGGAACTTTAACATAGGAGTGTTCAAAATATCCGAAACTCGAAAAAATTCGAAATCCGAATCGTATCCGAAACCCGAAAAAACCTCATCCGAAATCTATTTCGGGTCGGATAATATGGTTTTAGATTCGGGTCGGGTTTCAGATATGCAAAAACTAGTTTTTTCGGGTCGGATATCCGAATAACCCGAAAAAAACAGGTTTATTCGGATGTAAGAATTCGGGTTTTTCGGGTTGGATAATATATTTCGAATTTCAGGTCGGGTCGGGTTTCAGATAGGCCAAAAAAATTTCAAACCCGAAAAACCTGATTCGAAAAACCCGAATAACTCGTTATCCGACCCGATGAACACCCTACTTTAACATGGGCAGTGCATCCAAATACCTTTAAGTAGTTTAATTTTGGCTTTCTTCTTTTCAAAGCTTCATAGAGAGTCATGTCTTCAACAACTTTTGTTGGGGTTTGGTTAAGAATGTGCACAATATGTCTTACACCTTCACCCCACATCCATCTTGGCATCTTCATGGTTTTCAGCATGGTTAGAGAAGTCGCTAGGAGCTGCCAGGTCAGCTGACTGTGGAGTTGCGAGTAATCGGTCTAGGCGGGGAGTACTCGGAGAGTACTTGGCTATGATAATTTATGAAGAAAATAATTTTTTAAAAATTATATATATATCAAATATTATAAGTTTACTACTATTTATAACAGATAAAGCGAATTTCACAATAAAAATAAAAAAGATATATGTTAAAATGGTAAAAAAACAAGTGAAAATCCCGTCTTCTAAGAAATCTCCACTAAAAAAGTGAAAGTCAAACAATAATAGGTAAAAAACAATGAAAATAAGTGAAAAACAGTGAAATTTGGTCAAAAATAACGAAAATCGGTCAAAAACAGCGAAAATCCGAGTTGCTTGAGTTGGACCCGAGTTGGTCCGAGTAGACCGAGTACATCCGAGTTGGACCGTGTCCGAATACATCCGAGTTGGACCGTGTCCAAGTATAGAGGGCCGACTTGCAAGAACTCGCCTCAGATGGTGACCGATTTCCGAGCACTCGCCGAGGAGGCCGAGGTTTACAACACTGGCGTATAACATATGATATACATAGATAGATAGAAAGAAAGTATGGTGGTTTGTTGAGAGGGAAAGAAAGCTTGAGATCCTCCGATGGAGGCAGCAATGGGATTGATGAGAAGAATGCCTCCAAAACACACTGAAACCGCTCTCTCCGCCCTCCTCAGCCTCTTGCCGGACCACTCATCCGATCTTCTTTCTCAAATCGATCAACCTCTTCAGGTTTCTACAAACCCTAATTCCCAATCTTATCTGCAAACTACCGCTAATTCACGATTTGCTTGTTTTATTTACAAAGTTTCGAATTTTGGATCTGCAAATCTCTTTTCTTAATATATTACTCTCCATTTGAAATTCATTCCTCAGGGTTTGAAATCTGACTATTTCAGTTTAGTTGTCAAAAGATCGAGTACTGATTTGTCATTTCTGATGGAAAAGTTTAGCCAATTTGCATCGGATTCATATCAAATGAAGGATAAATTATGGAATTTGCTAGGATACAAGTATTGATGACCATGGTTGATGATGTAATGTTATTAGATGCAATTTTGTTCTTGTGTACATAAGGTTCCATTTGTGATCTTTGCTTTATTTATCAAATCTCATGTGTTTGCTGAAGGTTTTCTAGAGAATCAAAATCTTGCTTTGTTTCTTGCTCAGCTTGATTACCATCCTGTGCCAATTGACTGATTGTGAATTGCTAGTGAACTGCTGTTTTAGTACTCATCGAAGCTTACCTGCAACTATCTTTTTATTCTTTGGAAGTGTGTCCTTAATAATCAGAGCTCCAACTCTTTTAATTTTATATTAATATTTATTTGAAAATGACTATTAAGCTAAAATCTCATTTAAAAGAACAGATGTGCAAAAGAGCTTAATGTGTGAGAAGGGTCAAAAAGTGGTTCGTTTGGTTTGAGAGAGTTTTCATGTATATGCACTCTAACCCACTTCATTTATTAAATATACTGGTATGGGACAAACTAAAAGGCTAAAAAAACCTTTAGTTTAGCTCTAGAATATTGTACATTGTGATTTAAAAGTTGTATATAAGTAAAATTCTTAAATTTAATGAAATTTTTTTTCTCTCCTTTTTATATGTATTATAATATAGTATAGATTGTTGTCATCCAAGAAGTTTTCTTCCATAAATGTTTTATATGCATCAATGCAGATTTTGCTGATGCTGTTTCATCTTGTCTTCCATAAAAACCTTTTATTCATCTTATGGTTATCTTTGCTTTGCAACTTCACTCAAGTCTTCTTACTCTTTAAAACAGGTCTTATGTGACGTGGATAATGCAAAAGAATTCATCTTATGCGAGTACAATAGAGATGCTGATTCTTACAGGTAATTGTATTGCTTTAAATTATATTCAGTAATGATGATCTTCTTTTCTGAGCCTGCTATGTCCCTTTTCAATCATTTATTTATGCCACATCTAGTTGTATTACTGAAAGGAAAGGATCATCTCTTGGATCCAAATTTACGTAATAAACGGCTTCTAGAATTTTGTTTGAATTCTTTATATTGACATATTGCTTTTCCTCTCTCTCTGTTTTTTTTTTCTTTCCATATTTTCTTGCAGATCACCTTGGTCAAATAAATACCATCCTCCATTGGAAGAGGGGATGCATCCATCACCTGATTTAAGGAAGCTAGAAATTGAAGCAAATGAAATATTTACAGTATATCGTGACCAGTGAGGTCCTTTACTCACCTCGTCTTAAATTGTATATCGTTTCTGACCCAACCCTAACTAGTTTTTGTAAATGGCTTGTTGTCATTGTTGATTTAAATGTCTGTTAGGTATTATGAAGGTGGCATTTCATCGGTTTATTTATGGGAAGAGGATGACAATGAAGGATTTGTAGCGTGCTTCTTGATTAAAAAAGGTTTTAAAATTACCAGAATTAGTTGTTATATATGCACATTAGTCCCTGAAGTTTAGTTTTCATGATCACTAACATTCAACCAGTAAAACTTGATTCTTTGCAAGATTAACGCCATTGTGTCTGTGGAAGCACATTTTAGCATCTTGTGAACTTCTTGGCTTATTGAAACACAATAAGCTCCTTTGTATTGTTTGGCTAAGCTTACCTGCTTTAATAGCTTATATAAGCCCCTTTCCGAAAGCTGTTTGTATGAGTTTTTTTAGGCTTTATTTGGCTTTTTTACAACTTTAACCCTATTCTTTGTTGGTTCTTCTCCACTTTTTGAAAGTTTGTTTTGTAGCCATTATACGATAATAAGCTAATCTGAAGGAGGTGTGTTTGATAATAGATTAGCTATTTTTATAACAAGCTTACTCAAACACCCCTAAATCTTTGGAGTCGACTTTTCAAAAGTTAAGGTCATTCAAGGTCAAGTCCCTAAACATTATCAAAATGATTTTTTTGTTAAAATTTTGAAATCCAGCGACTTATTTGTGAATTTTGTGGTGGTCTATAGAGTTTTTTTTTAGAATTTCCGTTCTTTTTTTGCATGAAATAATTTGCAAAATTGTTATTGATACAAAAAGATGGATCAAAATATGCACATGGTAAAAGAGGTTATCTCCATGAGGGTGGATGGGATGCTATACATGTTATCCAGGTATTTTTATTTGCCTGTTGGTAAAAGTTTTTTTTTAGCTTCTTATGACACTGTAATTTGTAATTGCTGGCTTGTGGTTCAGGTAGGGCCAGAAGTGCAAGGAATGGCTCATTACTGTTTAACAAGTACTATAATGTTGTCATTAACTACAAATGGTGACACATCTGGCACTTTTAATTTGTCAGGATCAATCAGGAGACAGGTAATTAACAAAGGATTAATTGCGCGAGCTAGCAAAATACTTTTACCCTTTTACTAGTCATAGCATTCTATTATGTAAGTTACTAGAAATAACAACACTTGTATTTATAATTTACCAGTCACAGCAATATGCTTTTTTTTACCAATAATAACAATTATAGTATCTTTGATGTTTCTCATAATTTCATAAGAGTCAGGCTAAACATAACCCACCCTTTCGTGCGAGGGTTTGGACGAGTGAAAATGATGTAAAAGGGGGCATGCTTAGCACAACTTGTGTTGCTATTATCTCATCCATAAATGTTAAGTGGCATAATGAGTGAGTTGGGCTGGGTTGTGTAACGAAATTGTGTCAAAGCGGCCAGCTTTAGAGCATGGGTCAAATGGTTGTGTGTGAAAACAGGTTTGATCAGAGTGAGTTCGCCTGCTAGAGTGAGTTCAATTAAAAAATCTAGTGTGGTGCAAGTAGATGACGCTCCTTTTAGTGTGAAGTCCACTGTTGTCATTGTAGTAAATTCAAGATTTGTAATTTGTATTATATTTCTTTCCTGGTATGGGTTTAGATTTTTAAGAAATCTTTTTTTTTTTTTTTTTTTTTTTTTCGTTTTGTAGTTTGGGTTCTTGATTTCAGAGTTTAAACTCGTGTTCTGTTTCCTTAACTGCTTTTACTTATTTTTTTATTTATTTATAAACGTGATCTGAATGTGTTGTGTAGATGAAAACAGACTTGTGTGTGGAAGATGGGCATCTGTGTAACATGGGAAAGATGATAGAAGAATTGGAGGGAAAGCTGAGGAATCAACTTGACCAGGTATCTTTGTTTGTTCATCAAATGAAACAGATGATGCTGATGTGTTTTATTTACAGCTGGCTGACTGAATGACGTGGCAACTGCAGGTGTACTTTGGGAAAACAAAGGAGATGGTATGCACTTTGCGTCCTCCTTCTGAGCTGCTGCCTATGGCCCTGCCTGATGCCAGAAAACCCTAGCCTCATCTCATGTTCACTCTTTTTTTTTTCTTTTTTTTTTTTTTTAATTGACGTTGTGTTTGAATACGTAAGTTTTGAGAGTTTTTTGTTTGTTCATCATGGTTTTGACATTGTTGATATATAATATATACGACTAAACTGTGTTGCGACGTGGTAGTAGACTAAAAAGAATACAAAGTCACAGCTGATCGTTTATAGAAACTAAAACCTAGATAGAAAACATTTTTATGCCTCATATGTTACGTTATAAAATTTTATAAAGGTAATTATGAGGAAAAAAAAGCAATTATAAAAATGTTATCGATGTTTTTCGCTTGATGTCGGTCATATTTTTCAAAGTGCGAGCATACCATTGTCGATTTGTATAAACGAAATTTTTTTAATTAATGAACGAAAGTTATCAAATACAAATCAAATTATATATACTGCACAGAAGGAAAATGTAAAACATTATTACTTAAGGTAAGAATGACATTTTATTAAGTTGAGGGATAAGTTTAAAAAGTTTTTAAACTCTTCAATAAAAAACAAAAGTTATCGATACAAATCAACTTATAAATACTAAAAGCGATAACCCATAAAATTTAAATGCAAGTTTTAAAACTCTTAGACAAAAAAAAAAAAGGTTTGGTGTCATAGTCGAACCCCACCAATTAATTTGAGTAGAAACATTTCACAGTTAAACCAACTATACAGTTTGTTTATTAACATGATTCTTGTCTCTACTAAAAGAGAGAAAGGAATCAGTAGAAAATATTTTAAGCTCTTAAATAAAAAATGGCTAAAGGTCAGGGTTGAACCCCGTCGTTTGCGTCACGACCTAGTAAATTACAGTTGCGTCACATTGAGAATTAAGAAAATTTATAGAAAATTTCACCAAACTTTTGAAAATATAGAAATGTAAGAAAAATGCATATAAAAAACCATATATTACAACGGTATAACTAAAAGTGTTGCGTGTTTGTAAAAAAATGAACGGTAGAAGCACAAAGATGAATTTTAAAGTCATTTTTGAACCGGGTTATTTTATAATAAAATTTATATTAAAATTGGAATTAATGCCTTAAGAAACATAAAACAAACAAACAAACAAACATACCCAGTGAAATCCCACTTTTAAGTAGGGTCTGGGGAGGGTGAGATGAACACAAACCTTACCCCTACCCAAAAGGGTAGAGAAGCTGCTTCAGAAGAGACCCCCGGCTCAAAATATATATATATTTTTTTAAATATTTATTTTTCAGCAAACAAAAAGAAGACAATACAAAATAGGTACATGCTAGCAAAGCAAAGCATGTATAGGAATAAAGTAATAAACCAACAGGGAAGACTAACCTAGAACAATAACCACGCATAGCAGATTATACCAAACAATCAAGAGTCAACTACCTCCGACATACACCACATAAGGAAGCATAAAACACATATATCAGACATACCAAAAACTAGGGTTTCTAACTTGTATCCTAACTAAATAGTAATCTCTAACATTTATTCTACGTCTCCAGGAAATCCTATCACTGATCATGTCCTCCGAGAGGTGCAATGTTAACAGATTCTGGCGAATCTGCTCATCCCATGTCAACCTGGGTCTTCCCCTGTACCTCCTCCCATCCACACGTAAGTTCTCTACACTTCGAACCGGAGCAAACACATCTCTTCGCCTCACATGACCAAACCATCTCAATCTTCATTCCCTCACTTTATCAGAGATGCACGCCACCCCTAGTCTTCCCCTGATGGTTTCGTTCCTTATTCGGTCAATTCTCGTGTGGCCACACATCCATCTTAGCATCCTCATCTCTGCCGTTTCTAGCTTCCTCTCTTGAGTCTTTTTGATCGGCCAACAATCACTTCCATACAGCATGGCTGGTCTAACTGCTACTCTGTAGAATTTACCCTTTAGTTTGTCTGGGAACCTCTTGTCACATAATATGCTTGTAGCTGCCCTCCACTTGTTCCAACCTGCTTGGACACGATGAGCTATGTCGCAATCGATTTCTCCATCACTCTGAACGAAAGATCCTAGATATTTAAACTTTGTTGTCTGTGGCACCTCTCGCCCTCCAATAGCCACCTGATGATCTTCATCTACGTCGTCGTTGGTCCCACTGAAGTTACAACAAAGATATTCTGTTTTTGACCTACTGATGCGTAGTCCTTTACTCTCTAAGGCGAATTGCCATTCTTCTAACCTCGCATTTAGGTCCTCTTTTGTTTCTGCCACCAGCACAATATCATCTGCGAACAGCATGCATCATGGAATGTCTTCTTGAATAGACTTTGACAGCTCATCTAGGATCACTGCAAAAAGGAACGGGCTCAGTGCCGAACCTTGGTGTAGTCCCACGTGTACAGAAAAGAAGTCTGTGTCGCCCACTGGAGCTCTAACACTCGTTTTAGCGCTTGCATATGTATCCCTTATCATCTCTATATATCTCCAAGGAATACCTCTACTTTGAAGACTATCCCAGATTAGCTGGCGTGGTACGCTATCGTACGCCTTCTCTAAATCGATGAACACCATATGCAAATCCTTTTTTTCTCTCTATATTTCTCCATGAGCCTCCTTAAAACATGGATTGCTTCTGTGGTCGATCTCCCCGGCATGAATCCAAATTGGTTGGCAGTTACCTGAGTTTCTCTCCTTAGTCTCGTCTCTATGACTCTTTCCCAGAGTTTCATAGTATGACTCAAAAGTTTAATTCCCCTATAGTTTTCGCACCTCTGGGCATCTCCCTTCTTCTTATATAGGGGTACTAAGATGCTACTTCTCCATTGATCTGGCATCTTGCCAGTTTTTAGTATCTTGTTGAACAGCGCTGTCAACCATGTAACCCCTTCGTCTTCTAGGCATTTCCACGCTTCGATAGGAATATTATCTGGTCCCACTGCTTTCGCCCTTCCCATCTTCTTAAGAGCTCTCTGCACCTCGTCCCAAGTTATGCGTCTACAGTAGTAGTTATTTGTTGGTGCTCCTCTGACGATGGTATAGTCCCTTCCTTCCGTGCTACCGTTGTTGAATAACTCGCTAAAATACTTTTGCCACCTTTTCCTTATGTCCTTCTCCTTCACTAGGACCCGACCGTCCTCACTCTTTATGAATTTAACTACTCCTATGTCTTGCCTCCTTCGCTCCCTTGCTTTGGCAATCTTAAACATGTCATGTTCCCCTTCCTTAGTTTGTAAACGTTTATACAACTCCTTGTACGCTTTGTTTTTAGCTTCAGAAACTGCCTTCTTTGCCTCTCGTCTTGCATCCTTGTATTTTGTCCTTAAACCATCCTTTTCTTCTTCTTCCGTGCATGTGACCATCTCCCTGAATCTCTGTTGTTTTGCTCGAACCTTTTGCTGCACTTCGTTGTTCCACCACCACGACTCCTTCTGGCCGCCTGTGTTTCCTGTTGTCATCCCCAACGTCTCTTTTGCCACTCTTTTCACATTTTCCGCCATTGCCTCCCACATTGCGTTTGCGTCTTCGTACTGTACGCTATCTCTTCCAGCTATAACCCTGTCCCTGAATACCTGAATGTTATCTCCTTTTAGATTGCCCCATCTAATCCTAGGTGTAACTTGTCTCCCATCCCTCAGCTTCTTTTTCATGGCAATATCTGTTACCAAAAGCTTGTGTTGCGATGCCGCTGTTTCCCTTGGGAGGACTTTGCAATCCAACCATGCGCTACGCTCTCGTCTTCGCATCAAGAGGTAATCAATCTGTGTGTCTCGTCCTCCACTGCTGAACGTGATCAGGTGCGAATCCTTTTTCTTAAAGAATGAGTTTACGATTCCTAGATCATGGGCCATTGCAAAATCCAATAGGCTGTTGCCACTATCGTTTCTGGACCCGAAACCAAAACCTCCGTGTATGGATGAGAAACCATCGTTTTCCTTTCCAATATGACCGTTGAAGTCACCTCCAATACAGACTTTTTCGTCATTTGGTATGTCTCTCATGACTTCGTCCATGCAATCCCAGAACCTTCTCTTCTCATCCTCCCCTAGCCCAACGTGTGGTGCGTAAGCGCTAACCACTGTTACTACTTCCTCTCTTAGCACCATCCTTAGCATCATGATTCTGTCATTGTACCTTCTCACCTCGACCACCGTGTGTTGAAGCTCTCTAGCGACTAAGAACCCCACTCCATTCTTTGCCCCATCTGCACCTGAGTACCAAAGTTTGTACCCATTGTACTCCCCTCCTCTTTTCCCCTTCCACCTTGTCTCTTGAAGGCACGCCACTTGCACTCTACGTCTTTGTAATACATCCACCAACTCCAACAGCTTTCCGGTCAGTGTTCCTATGTTCCACGACCCTACACGTAAGAAATGGCCCCCATTTACCCCTACCCACACCTCCCCTCCCAGGACACGATCTCAAGGAAGCATACTGAACCCTATTGTGTAACACCCGAAAATTTAGCAGCTTAATGATAAACGTGCGAGATTTCGGTAACTGTTGATGTTCGAAGAATTGCGTTACCAAAGAAATAAGCACATTTGATCATGCTTGAAATCCACGATGATATGTGTGACAACTCAAAATTCTCAGGTTAGAATCATAAATCGAAAATGAAGAGAATGAGTGTAAGTGAAATCGTGAAACGAGGCTCCGATTTCAAGATACACTGAATCGAATATAGCAATAGATTAGAGGTCAAATATTTTGAACTCTTTAGGTCTTGAGATTATAACCATTGGAAAGAGCTCGAAAAATCGTGAACGTAGGCGAAAACCGTGCGCAAAACGGAGTTCGTATGCTCCCGGAATCGCGAAACGAAGATAAGATAAGAATCTGGATTTCACAACCCGCGCGGTACGCCCCATCTCACCGTTTGGAGTGGGGCGGTGCGCCTGACGTCACCAAGTCGGAAAAATGGCTTAAAAAGTCAGTTTTGTCTAGAAGATGCAATCCTTATCCTTCCATTCGACGATTCCAGCCACCACACACGAAAAATCAGCCTCCAATCCATCAAACCTTCAATTTTAAAGCATTTTGATCAAGTGGATCGCACCAGGGAACGTTTCTGCAAGTCTGGATCATCTTTTTACCCGCAGAACTCCGCCTGAATAGGTAACGGTTCATCTTAACCTTCTAGATTGATTATTATTGAATAAATCTTGTTTCTGAACGTGATGATATAGTTAGGGTTGTTGATTATTGCCTAGATGATGGCTAGGATTGATTATAAATGACAAACTTGAACTGTTAACGGGTAAATCCTTGTTTTGAGCCGTTGTAATGCCCGGTTTGCATGAAATCATAACAATGGTTATAATGGTTTAAACCATTTGATTATGACAACGTAGGTGATTAGTTTGGTTAATCCTTGATATGCAAGGTTAAATCCAAGTGTTTTAAACTAATCACAATCAGTAACATACTCACTGGAACGAGTATTTGATGTTTATGATAACATGCAGATTCGTATGTTAAATATGGTTATTAAACCTATTTAATACGACCTTGTGATATTTCATGGTGTCTGGGTAATCAATAACGAGGATTTATCATTTCTAAGCCATTAATCTGTCTAGGAACCTGTCTAGTGAGATAATCAACAACATTAACTATTTGATGACTATCAAGACAATGTCTTTGACATTGAACGTTCAGAAAGATTCAATCAGTAAGTTAGCAACGCCTAAGACGAATTAAGTAAATAAGAGAATACGCTTATTTAAGCCGAGCGAATAAGCAATCTTTAAACATAACAAGATTGTAGAGATAAGAATGATCAAAATGAGCGTAAACGGAATTTTGAAATAAAGTTCCGAATGAAAGTTACGATATGCCGAAGTTTTGAGCGGTAATCGTAAATAGAGAACCTTCATGATAAGGTTATAATCATGATGATATGTTCATATTAATAGGATATCATTGTGAAGTGAGAAAGTAAGGAAAGGAAGAGGAGCTAGCAAATTGTGTTTTAGCTCAGGTGAGTTCTATGAGCCCTCTTTTACTATTTTAACGTTTTAGGGCTGATGTGCATGCATGATAAATATCTTTGAAATGATTGTGGGTTATTATAGCCCTATTTTAAAAGTTTTATCATTTTGGGCTGATATATATTTTATAAAGTTATTTTATGTAAATGATTGTTTTATCTGGCTACGGTCAGATAAGAGAATATGTTAAAGTAAAGAATGTTTCAAGTTGTAAAGTTATTGTATGAAAGTGACGATATCCTGATTAAGATCAGGTAATGAATGTTTTCAGGAAATGAATGTTTTCAGGAAATGAATGTTTTCAGGAAAAGAATGTTTTCATGAAAAGAATGTTTTCAAGTAAGGAATGTTTTAAAATGCAGAGAATGTTTTAAGTCTCAACTGCAGTTGAGAAGTAAATGATTTTATGAGTCTCTCAGGAGACGTAACGAATGTTTTAAGGAAAATGATTTTTTTTAAAGACATCGACCGAGGTCGAGCAGGAAATGTGATAATGAAGTCCCAGCTGCGGTTGGGCAAAACCTGAGCACTGCGGTGCGAAAGACCGTTTATGATTATGATGGTTTAACGCTTTAAACCATGTTATGTATGAATGATGTATGTCAAGAAGTCTTGTACCGGTATGAGCCGTCAATTTCGATTGATGGTTTAAGAAGTCCTGTGAAAGAACAGGCAGAAGTCCTGTGAAAGAACAGGCAGAAGTCCTGTGAAAGAACAGGCCTGTCGACTATGTGTCGCCAGTTGAGGAAGTCTTATACATGTATGAGCCTGTCAACTTCGGGTTGGCAGTTGAGGTGTCTTGTATTTATACAAGCCTGTCGACTTCGGGTCGACAGTTGAGGTGTCTTGTGCTGCACAAGCCTGTTGACTTCGGGTCAACAGTGAAGGCTAATGTTTTATGTATAGTATGATTGATGTTATGATGTCATGCATGTTATGTATATGAAATGTTTTATGTACAATATGATTGAGACTGTTGACTTCGGTCAACAGTGAAGGCTAATGTTTTATGTTCAGTATGATTGAGACTGTTGACTTCGGTCAGCAGTAAGTTATGATGCTATGTATGTTATGACTTATGTTTTGTTATTTAAAGATATGAATGAGTAAAGATTTTTATGAAAAATTAACTTAGAACTCACCAGCGAAAGCTGACTTGTTTTAGC
Source organism: Mikania micrantha (assembly GCA_009363875.1). NCBI lineage: Eukaryota > Viridiplantae > Streptophyta > Magnoliopsida > Asterales > Asteraceae > Mikania > Mikania micrantha. The sequence continues at coordinate 82,937,457 of CM018682.1, read as the reverse complement.
ATGCATGTCAGGTTGAGCAGGTTATGATGGAGATAGGATGGCTCGTGGCATAGCATGAGGACTACCTATTCTAGAACTGGCATTCCTGTTAAGATTAAATGTTATGTAATGATTTCTGCTGCTATAATATAATAGTATTCTACGGTTTAAGAGCTATGCTTTTGATGTTCAACCAACCGAGAGACTCCCGGGGAACGGGGTGTCTCATATTGTCTATACTGTAAAAAGAGGCACACCACAATCAAAGATGCTAAGTGTATGCAAAAGTGAAACAAAGAGCAGAAAAAGCACACAATGATGAGCAATCACTACACACGATACACCCTCAACACAGATTACCCAGAGATGCAATGCAAACTACTACAATAAAATCCTACAAGAGATGAAACGATCTCACCGCGGGTTGCCAAATAACCTGTTGTCCTTGTAACCACTCCTCTCTTCCCCGTCTGAGTTTTCCCGAGCTTTCGAAGGTGATTTAATGTCTGAAGTACCTGCAGAAACAAAAACACCAGCTGGTCCTGCCCTGGTCTAGCTGGTCGTTTACTGGGTTTAAAAGGGTCGGTCAGTTGTGGGGTGTTGGCTGTTGTCAGCCGATGAGGTGTGGCTAGTGGGTGATCGGTTTTGGGTTGAGCTGGGGGTGTGGCCGGTCGATCAGTTCAAGGTGTGGTCGGTCGGTGATCTGTTTTGGGGGTGCAGCTAGGGTTCCGGCGACTGTTGCAGGTGGTGAGTGATCCGGCGGTTTTTGGTTCGGTGCAGGTGAGTAGTCCGGCGACTGGGACCACTAGGGTTTCTGCTCGTTCCCCGGTTGTAAAAATGTCGTGGTTATTTGAGTAGTTGAGTGAGGTTCGTTTTCCGACCGGCCGGTCTAGGGTTCGACGGAGGGACGGTGAGCAGATGGTAGAGGGGGGAGAGAGAGAGAGAGAGAAAGCGAGAGAGAGATGGAGAGAGAGAGCGGATGCACTCTACCTGTTGGCTGTCGGTGGACGGTGGACGGACGGCCGGCCGGCGGAGGGTGGTGCGACGGTCGACTTTCCGGCCGGCGGATTTACCTGCTTAGATTATTACCGTTCTGTAGAATTCGTACGCTAGAGAGAGAAAGTAGAAAAAGAACGTATCCTTAAAAAACATAACAAACCTTTAATAATCATATTCAATCTCGTGGTTTGCATGTATGACATGAATGAGTCTACATGGCACTATTGATGATTTTAAACATTCATATATGATTACATGAATCACTATGAATGGTCTTAGATGTCAAAAAAAAAAAAAGAATTCAATTGAAACAAACTCGAAATAAACAAAGATTACCACAAGACAGTGCAATATTGGATGGACTTTTCAGGACTTCCACTCGCTATTCCTTGGCTTCATGATTATGATGATGAATGTTGAGGAAGGATTTAGACTAAGAATTGTAGAGAGAAAGAGAATGTTTGGTGTGATTTATTTTATTTTTTTTCGAATGAGAAGGTACAATAAAAAGATGATGCATTTTGATTTTGATTGAAAGATTCATGTGGTGTCTTTTGAGCTACAGATTGGCTGGTCAAATGAGGGTTTGAAACCTTCTAGGTTTTATTTTTGTGACTAACATGTAACACATTAGATATGTTACAATGTAACAAGTCACATGCAACACCTTTTGCTTAGTTTATAAATTGTCATTTTATTTGTGTAATTTTATTGTGTAACTATTTATAAATATTATTATTGGTTATTTGTAGTATTTATAAGTGTTGTAAATTGGCGTATCATCAATATGCATTGGTTACACCGAAAACTACAACTATCCTTGTAAATCCTTGGTTTTACTGTTGTTTCTTCGTCTATCGACCAAACACTATCTAATAACAATTTTAACATGTGCAACACATTTTTATAATGTTAAGTCTTAGTTGAAGTATTTGACATCTCTTGGTCAAAGTCCAAGTCAAAGTCAAAGATCCAATTCAAATTGAAATTGTTACAAACGTCACACAAACTGTCATGATAAGGGTGTTTACTCTATGATAGGGTGTAAAAAATACGTGATTATTTTAAGTCAAGCTAAGATGATGAGGGTTTTTACTCCATGAAAGGGTGTAAGTTATTCAACATTGAAAAAATCCCTTCATACAAAACAAATTTACAAGTAGTTATTAAGACTGAAAAGTTATGAAGAACAATGCATGTTTAACTTGGTACAAATATACAAAGATACTAAATGATTTACACCAATGTAACAAACTTATGGTTTTATTAGAAAAGTTGGAATAACAAGTTTGATGAATACACAATTTCAAACAAAATTACCTAAACTAGGTCAACCAATCGCAAACGAACAAATTTTCCATCAAATTATTGCAACGTTACAATTTTAGAAATCATAAATAGGGGGTAAGAAAATCATGATCGGGATAGCGGACCAATGGAACTTGGGTGTGGGTCTTTTGTCAAAATGGAATGGCCTTTTTCTTTATTATTTATCGTAAATGAGTGAAGCATTACACATAGTATGCCGTCCCCCATCAGCGTATTTTTTTGTTTTACGCGCCCGTAACTTACATGTTTGTCGACATTGCAGTATTTGTCTAAAACCATCTATGACTAGTTTTTAGTTGGGGTCTTACACCAGTGCAAAGCTGGTTTGCTTTGTAACTAATAACTTTTGGATGCCCTTTATGTGCAAGTTCAATGTTTTTTTTATGATCGTAACCCACTTACGTGTTAAACCCCTGGTCCCCCAATACCCGACTAAACAGGAGGAATATATTATGCTGGCTAACTTGATCGTCTTTCTTATTCAACACTTCCATGCCAAAAATCAACATAGATTGTTATCATACCGTTGGTGCTTGATTTTTTTTTTTTATTATAGATTTTATTAAACAGGAAAACTTTAACCTCCCTCTGCACAACTACAAGTCTCTGACCAAACAGTCTTGATCCATTTGCAGAACATGCATAGTTTTTCTCTAAACGAATGACACAACAATGACAAATTTACTACACTACTCAAAGCACTCAGCAAAACAAGTTACAAACTATTGCTAAACAAAATAAAGAAAAATACAAAAGAAAATGGAGAAAGATGAAGAAAAATTGAAATATTAAACAAAGTCAAAGAGTTTGAAGTTGAGAACCTTTACTAGCTGGCTAATTCAAGAGATTGTGATTCATAATTCTCTTAAAATAAATATAAAATTAAAGAACACTGTCAAGTTACCTCGGCCGAGACTTTGATTGGATAATACAATGGAGTAATGAACACAGTTGACTTAGTCTTTTGATAGTCTTGCTTCAAATCCTCCCTCAGGCCGTTTAATGAGATCATATGGCATATGGGTCCCAAGAAGCATGTCCCAAATTGGGAAAAAAGGTTGTGAAAAATTGTATTTCAATCCATGGAGTTGATGATGGATGTCATGATAAGCAGTATTGTTTTGGAAAAAGATATGAAAAAGATTGCCTGGTAGCCAAAGTCCACAGTGATCATCAACGGTTTTAACCACGGCAAAACAGAAGAATATAACAGCAGTTCTTGCGGTCATTCCTGAAATAAGAAAAGAGATTGCTCCACCAACTGTGTCCAACAGCAGACCCTCAAGCGGGTGATTATAAAGCGCCCCTATTGCATAAGGTACAACCAGTTTGTGATGTTGAGAGTGAATGTGGCGATAAAGAAATTTGTTTATGTGCATGTAACGATGCACAAAATATTGCCATGTGTCCATCACAAGCATCGCGATTACGATCTGGAAAATCTGGACAGCTATGGATGGTTGGATTTCAGTCCCAACCAGATCAGTTTCTGAAGTCACCTACATAGGATACCAATACCAACAAAGTTGTCAATAACCTATCATACAGCATCATATATACCCTTTTAAAAAGCTAAAAAATATTAAATTTGCACATTCCGTGGTATATAAAATAAAATTAGTTCCTAATGACAGCAAGCTTCGATGAATATATGACAAAAGAATACAGGCTGAGATGAATCTGTTAGTCTAAACTTGTAATAGAAGGTTTAGTTAGTTGTGTTTGCTAGTTTTCTGCTATAGTTAGTTACATTGAATAATCAGCAGCTATAAAAGGGATGAGAATCTGTAATTGTACGCAAGCATATTAATAAGAAATCAAAGAGATCGATTTCCAAAATACTTTCTATTAGAATAATCAGATACCATCATTCAATTGGTATCAGAGCTCGATGTATTCAGAATTCTTGAATCGAGCTCGAAGGTGGTAATCGATGAAGAACACGACGAAGGAGCTAAGCCGGAAACCATCAATCGATCGATTGATCCGACAGACTGGATCAAGAAGCAACAGTAACGTACCAACAACGACGAAGGAGACCAGCCATGGGAGACGGACCCAATTCAGGCGCCATAGTCATGGTGAAAGAATCCGGCACAGCATCGCTCCAGTGCCCGATGCTAAATGTCAATAATTACAACATTTGGGAGATTAGACTGAAGGTGGTATTCAAGGTTCATGGAATTCTGGACGCTCTTGAACCTGGGATTGGCATGGCAGTGATGTGAAGAAAAATGACATGGCGGTAGCACTGCTATACCAAGCGATACTAGAAGAATTAGTACTACAGGTATCGCAATGTCAGACGGCCAAACAAATCTGGGAGGCCTTGAAGGTGAGGTTTGTGGGTGCTGATCGAGTAAGAGAAGCGTGGCTCCAGACACTGCAGTCGGAACTAGAATCCATGAAGATGAACGATAGCGAAGGTATTGATGAGTTTGCAAGCCGACTGAGTCATCTGGTTTCCAAGGCAAACAGCCTTGGGTCCACGTTTGATGATAGAACCTTGGTCAGGAAACTCTTGGGGTCAGTCCCAGAAAGGTTCTTGGCCATTGTGGCATCGATTGAACAGTTCGCAGATCTGAATGTGATGTCCTTTCAAGAAGCAATTGGGAGGCTTAAAGCCTTCAAAGAAAAACAAGAATGAAGGAGATTCAGTCTTGTTCGAAGCTCGATCGATTGCTGCTAAGCTATGATGAAAGGCAGGCCAAAAGGAGACCAGAACCCAGTCAAGGGACTGCAAGAGGTGCCGGGAGACAAGGAACCAGGGGCAGAGGCAAGACCCAAGATCAACCCTCCACAAGTTTCCAACCAAGAAAACCCAAGGATAAGGCGAAAATAAAGTGCTTCAGGTGCGACTCAATGGGGCACTATGCCTCAGAATGTCCCACGAGGCCAAAGGAGGAAACAAACCTCACCGAAACCAGGGAAGATGGACCAGCCCTAATGATGGCACTTGCAGTGTTCCTGAATGAGGAAAGGGTGCTTTCGAAGAAGTACATTGCAGAGGAGACAAATCTTTGGTATCTGGACAACGGGGCCAGTAATCACATGACTGGGAATAGAGACCTGTTCGCAGATCTTGATAGGAATGTGACTCGCAAGGTCCGGTTTAGTGATGGCTCTTGTGTCAACATCGAAGGAAGGGGAATATTGTGTTGGAATGTAAAACCAGAGACCAACAGATGCTGTCTAAAGTAAACTACATCCCCACTCTGAGAAGCAATATAATAAGTTTGGGACAACTTACCGAGATAGGCTATGAGGTGCGAATGAAGGATGAGCATATGTGGGTTCTTGAAGGAAATGGAACTCTGTTGATGAAGGTGCCAAGATCCCCAAACAGATTGTACAATATAACCCTCAAGGTAGCCTCGCCAGTCTGTTTGCTTGCCAGTGTTGGTGTAAATGCAGCCTGGCTTTGGCACGCGCGCCTTGGCCACTTGAACTTTGATGCAATTCAGAAGCTGTCAACCAAAGAACTTGTCCAAGGAGTGCCAATGATCACTCACCCATCCCAGGTGTGTGACTGCTGCCTGGCCGGGAAACAAATTTGAATGCCTTTCCCGAAAGGGACACAATTCAGGGCTGAACATCCATTGTATCTTGTTTATGCCGATGTTTGTGGGCCAATACACCCAGAAACGCAAGGAGGAAATAAGTACCTGCTCCTTATAGTTGATGATCACAGTAGGTACATGTGGCCATATCTCATCCGAACCAAGGCCGAGGTGTTTGAATGCTTCAAGGAATTCAAAAAAACCACTGAGTTGGAACATGGTAAGAAGATTAAGGGGCTAAGAACAGATAATGGGGTGAGTTTACTTCACAAGCTTCCAAGAACTTATGCTCTAGATCAGGGATGCAACATCAACTAACAGCTCCCTACTCTCCACAACAAAATGGAGTGGTGGAGAGGAGGAATAGCACTGTTATGAGCATGACCCGGTGCTTGTTGAAGGCCATGAATCTTCCACAAGATATGTGGGGAGAAGCAGTGAGGCATGCTGTTTATATCCTGAATAGATCTCCAACAAACGCCATAGAGACCACCCCGTATGAAGCTATCAAAGGAAGAAAGCCAAGGTTGGAGCATCTGAAGGTGTTCGGTTGTGTTGGCTATGCAAAAGTCCTAGGAACCAACTTGAAAAGGCTGGATGATCGAAGTAAGAAGCTGGTACATCTGGGATGCCAACCGAAAACCAAAGCATACAGGATGTTTGACCCTAAAGCCAAGCGAATTTATGTCTCACGAGATGTGCAATTTGATGAGTCAAGGCCTTGGAACTGGGAAAGAAACGAAGAACCCCTCGGACTTGAGTGGACAGAGTTCCTTGTCCATACATAAACTAGAAGAGGAGATGTAAACAACCACTACTTTGGTTATGAACCAAACAGTACAGATCATGTCAATTTGGAAGGAGGAAATAACGAAGACAGTGAAGTTGCGTCCGTATGGAGTAGCCCGGAGTCAACTGTAAAGGGAACATGTCCATTTCTCAGAAGACAACCGGGTGACAGAGATGGAATGCATGATCCGACCAGGCTCCTGATGAAAGGTATGATCATACTCCCCTAAGAGGTTCAGAAGACCTAGAAGTCATCTATGAGAGAACACAAGACTCACAGCTTTTGTTACTAGAAGAGGAACCAACTAGTTACAAAGATGCAAAAGGTGTAAAAGAATGGGAAGAAGCTATGGCAGTCGAGATAAGATCCATTGAGAAAAACAAGACCTGAGATCTCACTAAAAGACCAGCTGGTGTAACGCCAATAGGTTTGAAGTAGGTTTATAAAGTCAAAAGAGATGCACCGGGAGAAGTTACAAAACACAAAGCCCGGTTGGTCGCAAAAGGATATGTGCAGCAACATGGAGTGGACTTTGAGGAAGCGTTTGCCCCGGTAGCAAGGATCGAAACAGTTAGGTTAATACTGGTAGTGGCTGCTCAGAGTGGCTGGTGGGGTTCGTCATATGGATTTCAAGTCGACATTCATGGAGACCTGAAAGAATTGATTTATGTGACTCAACCTGAAGGGTTTGTCAAGAAAGGGGCTGAACAGAAGGTCTACAAGTTGTCGAAGGCCTTATATGGGCTTAAGCAAGCGCCTAGGGCTTGGAATACCAAGCTGGATGGTGTGTTGAAGGATTTGGGCTTTAATAAGTGCAAGCATGAACCTTTAGTGTACAGAAAAGGGTCCAAGGAGGAAACTTTAATCATCGGGGTCTATGTTGATGATCTGTTGATCACAGGGGGATGTTCTGAGAAAATCAGGGATATAAAGAAGAAAATGGAGGAAATGTTTGAGATGACACCTGGGATTGTTGTCTTATTACCTAGGAATACAGGTTACTCAGAATCATCAAGGGATTAAGCTGCAACAGACTAGTTATGCAAACAAAATATTGGATGAAGCAGGTTTGAGGGACTGTAATCCAACTAAATTTCCAATGGAGCCTGGGTTAAAGTTATAAAAGAATGATGAAAGTGGAGATGCTGATGCTACTCAATTCAGAAAATGGGTGGGGTGTTTGAGATATTTGACCCACACATGGCCTGACTTGAGTTATTCAGTCGGGCATGTAAGTAGATTCATGTAGGCTCCCAAGCAAATACATGTGCAAGCCTTGAAACAAATTCTGAGATATTTGAAGGGAACAACTAAATTGGGGTTGTTTTATCAAAGAGGGGGAAGTGATGTCTTGCATGGTTATAGTGATAGTAGCTATTCAGCCGACAGGGATGATGGTAAAAGCACTACTGGGATGGTTTTCTTCTATGGGACAAGACCAGTCACTTGGAATTTTCAGAAACAAGCTACAGTAGCTTTATCGTCCTATGAAGCCGAGTTTATGGCTGCTTCAACTGCTGCATGTCAAGCCATTTGGTTGAGGGGTTTGCTGGCAGAAATCACAGGTAAGAAAGAAGGTCAGGTGGAAATCAAGGTGGCAATAAGTCTGCTATTGCCTTGATTAAAAATCCAGTCTTTCATGGTCGCAGCAAGCATATTGATACTCGGCATCACTTCATAAGGGAAAGTGTTGAAAAGGAACAAATAAAGATCGAGTATGTGAGTGGTGAAGAACAGAAAGCTGACATTCTCACTAAGGCCCTTCCTAGATTGAAGTTTGATGAAATGAAGAGCAAGCTTGGATTGAAAGAGATTACAAGCTTAGGGGGGGTGAAATGTTAGTCTAAACTTGTAATAGAAGGTTTAGTTAGTTGTGTTTGTTAGTTTGTTGTTATAGTTAGTTACATTGAATAATCAGCAGCTACAAAAGGGCCGAGAATCTGTAATTGTACGCAAGCAGATTAATAAGAAATCAAAGAGATCGATTTCCAAAATACTTTCAATCAGAATAATCAGATACCATCTTTCAGAATCACAGTAATAACACTGTTTTCCTATTGATTTATTCTTGAAAACAAATAGACGGAATCATGGAAGAAATGAGCCTCGATGCGTTTCTTTTAGACTCATGAGTCATGAAGCGTAAGCCTCAAGACACAATAAAAAAATAATTAAAATAATAGATGCATCTCATATAAGTCGCAATTTAATATAAAACAAATGCCACAAGTATCACAATTTAAGTACAAAAATACTTCAACAACCTAATTTAGTAATGTTATGAGATTTAAATATTATAAAACTCATTTTCTTCCAAGCATAACAGATAATTTGGAAGTCAATCAAATATGAACCAGTTGAATGGAAGACAATCGAACTTGAGAGTGAGGAGACTATAAGCGTTCTAAGTTTGGAGAATTATGCTTACTTGCGCTCGATTTAAATTAGGGTTTCTAGGGCAAGCATTTTCGATTAAATGGGCTAAAAGAGGGTCCAAAAATATGTCAAATAACAGTCCGGGGGAAAATAGGCCATGTTTCGTAAGGCTTAAGCCTCATGGCCTTGCCTCACTGCCTCAAACAAAGCCTCATGGCCTTGCCTCACTGCCTCAAACAAGGTGAGGCTTAGGTTTCAAATCACCCCTGTGAGGCTAAGCATTTTATTCCTTTTTCTGCCGACCAAGCCGAGGAGTAAGCCTTAAGGCGCCTCTGACCACCTTTTTAAACCATGGCTAATCCTAAATTCCAATTGGGATTGCAATAAATGATGATGAACAAGTACCACATTTGTCGGCACCAGCAGAAATCGAATTTAAGATAATGCGTATGAAGCGATGAATGAATGTTGCATCACCTAACAACATGCATTGCCTAACACTGTTTCACCTTAATTACACTAACGGTACAATATTTGGTATGCTGCAAATTTATATATATTAGCACAAAAGAATCTATCGTCATAAATAAACATATATTTGACGGGTAGCTTTGGGAGGCAAATTAATGAATAAACAACAAATCAATTCACATCCATCTCCTAACAAAGAAACAATTCTACTCTCTTCAAAAAAGGGGAAAAAGTGTTTGCTTGATGATAATATTAATCGTTCAAATTTCGACAAATATACATATACGTTTATGTATGCATATAAATAATCATTTTACATGACATGAAACTAGACAATTTGTTCTTGTTGCCTCCACTTTCTTTTAGTTGACAATTGTTCTAGGAAAGATAAAGATTTTTTGTACAGAATTAGACGTTCCAAGAATTCAGAAGTCCCTAGCAATTCACTAGTGTTTATGAAGCCTCTAAGTTTTGAAGGAATCACCACATTATAAAAAAAAAAAGAAAATTAAAACACTGTTGCTAAAGAACTCAAGAACACACACACATAACACACAATTATTATTGAGAAAATTGTAACATCAAAAGATTTACAATAATCAAGATAATGTCCTTCCAAAATAATCATGTGCATGACAATAAAAAAAAACATGTAGGAGTTGACCATGGGCAACCTTCAATCATTCTCGTTGATACATAAGAAAAGCAAGTGACAGATGGCATGGTCTGTTATGCAAACAATGCATTATAATTTTTTTTTTTTGAGGATCCTAATCAGGGCTGTCTATGAGAGATTAGGTGCCATGTGCGAATGCTAAAAATGGCTCCTATATATGTGTGCGTGTGTGGTATTTAGTTTTTAACTAAATATTAAGTGAGTTAATTTGTTTTTTGACCTAAATTTAAATTGTAATGAGTTATTGGGTCAAATGTTTAATCAAAACAACTTTCTTTTAGCTTTTATAAAATTCGTAATTGGGTTAAATATATATATAAACTTGGAATGTAAATTATATGTGTTTGTTGTTAAATAAATTAATATATATAATATATACAATTTTTTTAAAAAAATTAAGGCCCCTAAAAAACCGAGCTTTGTGCGGTCGCACCTCCCGCGCTTGCTCTAAGACTCCGCTGATCCTAATATTAACCTAAGTATTAGCGGATATAATTCTAGTATAGATAGTTGAATATCTTTGTATTTATTGTATATATCATACTTGTATTTAGAAGATTTACTTTCCTAGTTTACGGATTCTTTTGTGTATATATTCTATTGTTATCAATGAGAATTCTCCAAGGGAGTTTATCATTCAACATGGTATCACGAGTCTAAATCCTACGGCCAAAACCCTTCCTGCTTCTTTCCTGCTTCGGCAAAACCCTTCCCTGCTTTGGCAAAACCCTTCCCTGGTAGTCGGCCATGGCTGACAAACTTGAAAACCCGAAGAAACCTGATCATCCTTCCCTTCATCCAGTCTACTCAGTTACCAATATCCAAAATAAGGTCAGAATCCTTGATGGCATTAAAGTTTCATACTCATCCTGGGTGAAACTTTTCAAACTCCATGCCCGAGGGTATGATGTCATGCACCATATCGATGGCACTCCTCCTCCGGATCCTGATTCTCCTAACTACGATTCTTGGATCAAAATTGATTCGATTGTCCTACAGTGGATCTACGGAACACTGTCTGATGAATGACTGCTTCGAGTACTTCAAACCGAGTCTACTGCCTTTGAGGCCTGGACACGCCTCAAGAACCTCTTCCTCAACAACAAAGGCTCACGAGCCGCTGCCCTGGAGCATGAGTTTGCTACACTCAACCTCCAAAACATGCCAAATCTTGATGCACACTGTCAAAAACTCAAGGACATCAGCGAACAATTGGCTGATGTTGACAGCCCGGTAACTGAACAGAGGCTTGTCTTAAAGTTGGTTAGCGGTCTACCTACTGAATTTGATGTTGTGGGTGCTTACATACATCAAACTCTTCCCAGTTGGGACACAGCCTGCAGCATGCTTCAACTCGAAGTTCAACGCCAATCAACCAGGGATTCTCTCACAAACCCCTCATCCCCCGCTGTTGCTGCTATTGCGCAACACCCTCCTCCGGCCTCACCACAACCATCCCCTGCACCAGCTATTGGATATCGCCGAGACCAACCAAAGTCTGGTCGCCATCAGTCTCGCCGACCTAATCCATCTGCTCCCTCCCAATCTTTGCCTTCTAATTCCAGAAACGGCCAGCGCCACAAGCAAATGTCCAACCGATCCCACAACCCCACTCGACCGAATTTCTGGCCTCCAAATCAACCATACTGGCCTCCCTGGTGGACATCCGCACCCCCTTGCCCATACCCAACTAACCCTTGCTGGCCACCCACTCCTTGGACTCCTCCTCAATGTCCTCCAAACTTCTAAACTTCAACACCCCTACTACCCTCCTATACCACAAACAACCCTCATACAGCCACCTCAGGACCTTTGGTTGTGCTTGTTACCCTAATCAAAATGCCACCCGCCCACACAAACTAGCACCAAGATCCACCTTGTGCATTTTCCTTGGCTACCCACCCAACTTCCGTGGTTATAGGTGTCTTGAGGTTGCAACAGGCAAGGTTTTTCTATCAAGACATGTCACCTTTGATGAATCTACCTTCCCATTCTCCAAATCCTACAAACCCACTCAAAACACCTACACCTTTCTAGAACCGGATCCATCACCACTATTCAACTTTCACCCTCCATCCACAATCAACACACCTGTTCAGCCACAGGTCAACACCCCTGCTGCCACCTCTCAGCCAGCCACCACAACCAGCACCCCCTCTCCACCAATAATTACCTATAGCCGTCGTACTCACCAACCAACCAACCAACCCAACTATCCCCTCCACTTCTCAGCCTACTGCTCCACCCCCTACCAACCAATCCAACTCCACCACCCAGCCTACTCCCAATCCGTCCCACCCCATGCTGACACGCTCCAAAACTGGAACACTGCCTCCACCACTATACAACCTCAATACCACCACCATCTCCCCAATTCCCAAAACTCACCTATTGGCCCTCAAGGACCCTAACTGGCACTCCGCCATGACTGATGAATACCGACCTTTAATTGCAAATAACACATGGGAATTGGTCCCCAGACCTGCAGATTCGAATGTTATCAGGTGCATGTGGTTATTCCGACACAAGTTTCATGCTAATGGCACTCTCCAGCGATACAAGGCTCGCTTGGTCGTCAATGGGAAATCCCAACAGGTCGGTTTAGACTGTGAAGAAACCTTCAGTCCCGTGGTTAAGCTGGCCACTATACGCACCGTTCTAAGTCTAGCCACATCAAGGTCTTGGCCCATCCACCAATTAGATGTCAAAAATGCGTTTTTGCACGGGGACCTCAATGAAACGGTTTACATGTTTCAGCCTCCTGGTTTCACTGATTCTCAGCATCCTAAACATGTGTGCAAACTGAAAAAGTCGCTATACGGCCTAAAGCAAGCCCCCCGGGCATGGTCCCATCGGTTTGCGATTTTCATTCAACAATGTGGATTCAAATCCACCATCAGCGACACTTCCTTGTTTGTCTATCAAAATAATGCTCAATTGGCATACCTACTCCTCTATGTTGATGACATCATCCTAACGGCTTCTTCCCAGAAACTGCTGCATCACATCATTGCCATGCTCTCCAAGGAATTTGCAATGTCTGACCTGGGTCCACTGCACCATTTTCTCGGCATTAAAGTCACCAGAAACAAAGGCTCCCTTTTCCTATCCCAAACGCAGTATGCAAAAGAAATTCTGGCCCGTGCAAAGATGGAGAATTGCAAACCTTGTGCCACTCCAACAGACACAACCTCCAAACTTAGTGAAACCAGTGGCAATTTACTACCTGATGGTGGGTCTCATTACCGCAGCTTTGCAGGGGCTTTGCAATATTTGACATTCACAAGGCCTGACATCTCTTATGCGGTTCAGCAGCTATGCCTCTTTATGCATTCCCCTAGAGAACCTCACCTTAATTTCATGAAAAGGTTACTTCGATACATCAAAGGCACCCTCAATCATGGCTTAATCATTTCCCCATCCAAGACAACTACTTTAACAGCCTATTCAGATGCTGATTGGGGGGGATGTCCTGACTCTAGGCGCTCAACTTCTGGATACTGTGTTTTTCTGGGTGACAATATAGTTTCTTGGTCCTCTAAAAGGCAGCCTATCATCTCCAGATCAAGTGCTGAAGTGGAGTACCGGGGAGTTGCCAATGCTGTGGCAGAATCTACATGGCTTAGGAACCTCCTGCTAGAGCTGCAAACTCCAATTACACAAGCCACTGTTGTCTACTGTGACAATATATCCGCTGTCTACCTTTCACTAAATCCAGTTCAACATCAGCGTACGAAACATATTGAGATAGACATACACTTTGTGCTAGAAAAAGTCCGGATGGGTTCTATTCGAGTTCTACATGTCCCAGCTGACTATCAATACGCTGATATTTTCACTAAAGGTCTGCCTCGACAGCTGTTTGAAAGGTTTCGATCCAGTCTTTGCATTCATCCTTACCATGCTACGACTGCGGGGGCGTATTAGCGGATATAATTCTAGTATAGATAGTTGAATATCTTTGTATTTATTGTATATATCATACTTGTATTTAGAAGATTTACTTTCCTAGTTTACGGATTCTTTTGTGTATATATTCTATTGTTATCAATGAGAATTCTCCAAGGGAGTTTATCATTCAACACTAAGATCTTACTAGAATACAATCTTACATCTAATCATATAACCATCATTGTAAACTAATTTTGAAGATTCAAAAATCTCATATCAATATCTGCTAAATGATGTCGAGGATCTTAATGCTAATCTAAGGCTATTGATATTGGTACACTACTGTACCAACAGCATCACATTTTTGCACTTTTTAAAATTAAAAATATTCAAAAAATATGTATAATCAAAAGTTATGTGAGCATGATTTAATTGATTTGATCTAAGGATGGTATATAGAAGTCAATATCATCATACATCTAACCATGAAACCATGATTGTAAACTAATTTTAGTGTTCTATGATCTCATATAAATATAAAATTTCTTGGGGTCTCTAATATTAACCTAAAAACTTGTAAGCACACAAGTCAAACAACTAATCACCTGTAAACAACTACAGATACATACATACATACAAAACAAGTTGAAAACAATCAACTTACCAAAAACAGGAGATGGGCAACAAGTGCCTGAACCAGTTGCTGAAGCAACACACCTTTGATAACCGAACTCAATGGCACCGAGTTCTTGGCATCTTCTTCCTTCCTGGTGTGCAGCCGATAGTTGTCGAGTGGTGGTAGCAACTGAAAGAACCCTGCGTACAACCAGTAGACCACAATCGGAGCAAATGTACCCATCACTTCATCACTCACGTACCCTTCCCAAAACACCATCACCGTAAAATCAAATGAAATCCCACTTAATAGCAACCAGATCCCCAAATCAAAACCTTGAGCCTAACTAAGACAGATTTTGGGGTGATGAAATCAGATTGAGAAGAGATTAAAGGGAAGTACTGAAGCGTGATTTTGAATCAGATCTGTTGAAAGAAGACAGCTGTAGAAGTTGTAATCTTGTTTATCGATTTGCTGGACAGAGATTCAAATGAATAATTGATTCACATTACTCGGCCACACAATTACTTCTCTAATACATTTACTTACCAATAGGATCCTATAAGTGTTAAATAATACTCATGGGTTAATAGTTATATTTAAAAACGTCCTCTTTTATACGCTTTTGAGACTGGCAAAGATAAACTAAAAGTCTGTAAATCCTTTTTTCTTTCTCAACTATAGCATCTAGTTTTAATTTTTTTCTTCCTTTTCGAGTATCCATATTCGTATTTCCTATTTCTAATTGACATAATGACTATATCAGGTAAAACAATTAAACAATAGCTAATTAAAACCTAAGCAAAATCTAAATTAACAAGTCAATCACTAACAGTCTAACCATTAAGTAATACACTAATAAATCAATTGAGTCAATTACTAATAACTAGTTAGTAATACACTAACCAGTAACTTATACACTAATAACCAATTAAACAGTAAGTAAGTAAAACAATAATGCATACATACAGTAAATCAATTGAGTCAATTAAGTAAATAGTAAAGACCTAAATCAATCAATTATAAGCAATAGAGTAAACTAATTAAGAAGTAAGACTTGAGAGTGTATTAGAAGAGTACTGAACCCGCAGGTTCACTGTTTAGGAATTAGCCATTAGAAAAAACTAATACTGAAAATCTTTAATACAATACACCTTTGATTATAGAGAACTGAGAACCTTAGTAGCTCGGTTAGTTGGCTCAGAGGGGCGTTGGGTGAACTCGCGAAAGGCAGTCGGCAGAGCCGCAGAGGCGGTGAATCAGTCGAGTCTGTAACAATGAACCCACGAACAATAGAGTGAACTCATGAACGGTGAAGTGCGAATCAGTCGGTGAACTCGTGAACGGTGAACTATTGATTGATGATTTGATGATTATTGAACAACAACGTGAAGCCGTGACGGGTTATTAGTTTCCTTGTCCCTTTATTTCAACAACGATGCAATTGAAGAGTCTATGTGACAACGATTCGGGAAAGGCGATGGTGGCGACTGGCTCGATGCACTGGTTCTTCTAATTCGTGATTCATGTATGAGAGATGAATGAGGATGGGTGGTGCCGTGGATTTTCGAAAATGGTTCCCGGCTCCCGCCCCTTTTGTTTTCCACCTTTTTCCTTATTTCAAAAGCCCAACAAATTTAAAAAAGCCTACCAAATGGTCCAAATTCAAGACACATAAGCCCAATAAGTATACTTTTAGGGGGCCTTATTAAATTTGGGGTCATAGGCGGAGGCCTAGGTTCCCAAGCCCATTGGGTCGGCACTGCTCATGGGCAGAACTATAACATTAGTAGTGTGGGTTTATCGAAACCACCATGTTTCAAAGATTCAAAGATTTAGTAGGTTTTTTTGAAAGACTTATAAGTTAAGTGAATCCATTATTATTTTTAAGTAAGGATTTAATGTAATTTCCTAAGCAATTGCAAACTTAAATAGTGCAAGTGATTATTGTTAGAAATTTTTCAATAATCAATCTTTGTATTTTTATATGATCGTGTTAAATTCACTGAATTGTCTGTATGTTCTTATATTAATTTCCTCTCTATGATATATCACTAAGTGAAATGAAAACTATTGGTGGTTAAATTCGTGGAAAAGTTAATTCTAGCCATATAAACTAAACAAATTTCATTTAAGTTTTGGGGCGTTGACCAATCACCGTAACCCTTTGGACCCTACCAAGGGCAAATTTCATTTAGGTTTCGGGGCGTTGTCCAACCTAATACGTTTGTTACATCATTGTAATTAAATAAATAATACAACACAAAACACACTTTATTTTATTGCAACTTAAATTAAATTTGTTACGACTCGTTACAAATTTATAACAACGTAAATTTTGGTTGATTTTGGACCTAAAATTACAACAAACCATGATTTCAAGTTCGTGACAACTATTAGCTTATGGGTTTAAGAAAGTGGATAGAAATTGAATAATAATATGTGAGTTGACATTATCATTCATATTTAGGTTGGACTTGCTAGCTATAGTCAACTTATGACAATTTGTCTCAAAACCTCCATCATTTTAAATGCCATCATTCGCCATCCAACTAACATTATCAAATCCACATCATACCAGGTGAAGCACAATTTTTGATTCCATTCTCTATCAATTATCAATTGAACTTGCTAATTAATTCAAGTGAGTACATTCATACTTCCTTCTTTACATTTTGTAATGTTTTAGAAATGTTACACATGTCATATATAATTTATGTTATTCTGAGAGTCAAAAAACCAATGATGCAAAGACTTAGTCTTTAGAGATTGCCTTAATTTGTATGCGATTACGTGTTGAATTCTATATGTATTATTCTACACAATTGCAAGCACGTGTTTACATGCTTACATCAAGGCCTTACAAGCCTAAAGGGTACAAGTATGGTTTGACACTGTTTGAGGACTATTAAGGACTATCGAGGACTATTTGAGAACGATTGAGGACTATTGAGAACTATGATTACTTGTTTGCTTGCTTTGTTTAACTATTGAGAACTTATTTGAATTTATGTGTTACACATGATGCCTTAGAAACTGTAAGAACATGAACTTTAGATCAATATCTTTTAGACTTTGAATTTGCATATTTTCTTATGTATTATATAAACTCGTATGTGTGCTCACCAACTATGCTAATAGTTGACAGAAATATATTTTACATGTGTAACAAGTTAGGTGAAGATGATGAAGACTTAGGATAGGGTTTAGTTGACCTAGTTTAATATTTAAATAATGTATTCAATTGTAATGGTTTGGTTTTGAATATTGTAATGTATTTATCTGATTTTAATGAATGTTTGTCGTGTTGATTAATAAGGATGCATTTAATATCGAAACATTATAATAGCACCATGAACTAATAAACAGTCAAACTCGCGCCTCGACATATTCCACCTTCGATCGGGGTGTGACACCTAAGTTGACACATATGTTCTGTTTGCATAGCACATATTCGAGTTCTCAACTTAGGATGAACATTTGAATGGCCAAACTTTTCAAACAAACACACGACCACTTGAGTTGAAAATAGTCCTTTCTGAAAATAGAATTAGACTCAAGAATTAACTAATTTAATGACAACATGGCCAAGTTATGATAGTTCAAAGTTGAACCAAAGCACCTGTCAGGATTACGGAACGACTTTAGAAGTTGCAAGACATAATGTTTGATTATGAATTCTTATGTTTTTGTGCAAGATCACTTTTTTAGCATGATCGTACATATATTATTTTTTTTTGTTTTTGATATAGAAAACATTAGGTTATGCTTGGCTAAATATCATATCAATATTTTGCAAAATTAAAGATTCAAAATGAGGGTTTTTAACACTTTTAATGGTTTGCATCTAACTTGTGTTTAATCTCATATCCAATCATCGATGATGATTTTGAACATTCATATATGATTATATATATTATTTTGAATGTTCTTGAGTCTTAAACATGGATTCAAAATGAAAAGAAAGGAAAAAGAAACTACAACAAAGGCTTACCACACTTTGCAAAATGGATTGATCTTCAAATCTTGTTCTTCTTGTTGATGTTCAAGATGATAATGATGGTGATGGATGGCTGAATTATAGGGAGAGAAAAATTATGTGTTTGCGTGTGTGAAAGAGATGAACTGAAATGATGGCTTAAACATTAATTAATTGTGAGTAATGGAGGAAAATGAAATGGCTTGAACCCCCTTCTTTTGAATGATATCTAAGCCCTAGAACCTTGCAAAATTTACTTTGTTACATGTCTTATAACACAATAATATGTTACAAATGGTTCTGTGACGTAGAATCGACCTTTATTTCATGTAATATTGTTTAACATGGTTATTTCGTAGCTTTTTGTGTGACTTTTGCCTATGTAATTATTGGTAACTTTTATTAGTTATTTTTATTTTTTATAAGTATTGTTTAGTTTGGATATCAACAATGTGTGTTGGTTAAACCAAATTCTACAACTATCATTGCAAAATCTTGGTTTTACCGTCATCTCTTATTTTACCGACCAAGCGCTATCATATGTTGATTTGTACATGTATAACACATGTTTATAGTGTTTAGTCATAACTGAAGTAAATTTGGCATGCCTTGGTGCATAACTGGAGAAAGTGGTGTCTCATTGGAGAAGAAAGAAAATTGGTTGTCGAGGATGTAATATTCTGTGTGTGTATGTGTGATAGAGAGAGAGAGAATAAGAAAGAATAAGTCGCAAAAATGATGAAAGAGTAAAAGTTAATTTGAAAATACAAGTATAATATCATATATGATTAAGTTAGAAATTGATATGTAAAGAAGTTTAAAAGTGTTTGGGTTTAATCTGCTTTTAAAGAATTTCTAGAAAAACCATTTCTTTGAAAAAAATTTTTTCTTTAAAAAACTATTTTAGAAATAATCATTCCAAACAAGTGTTTACGTGCTACGAGTCACCTTTGACATATATTATTGTAACATTATGATACACAATAACATAACAGGAGACAGAAAAGATAAGATAATTTTTACTAGTACTATATGTCAATAAATTTTTATAATCGATTAAAGTTATTGTAAGCAAACTTTTATATATATTAAATACTACAAATAAACAAACTTATTACAACTCAATATGCATTAACAAAAACTTATTACAACTCGGCATACATTTGGTAATTTATGAACCAACTTATTACAATTGAAACAAAACACAAATGCCAAAAAACTACAATACAACAATTTATATGGAGATTATACAATTCAAGTAAATACACACATATATAGGGTTGCTGAATTTTCCGATTCTTAGTATAAAAGTTTTAATAATTTTTTTAAATTAACATGGGGGCATATATGGAGGGGGTGGCAAAATTCGATCATTGCTAGATTTCCCGTTTCTTACTATGAATACCATCCCCATTCCCCAACTCACATGTCGTTCAAAATGGCAATGCATGAACCATACACCTGAAAAATACATATACATCAAATGTTGAGAATATTGATCTTTCAAGTAATTTAAAATTATTAAATAGTAATTAATTAATTTAATCATATACAGACCTGAAAAAATATCAGGAATTGAAAATACATTAGGTTTTCACATCATAAAACATTAATACAAATGTATATATGTGAGAAATTTTAAAGAAAGAGAGAATTTTTTTGACTTATGTGAAATGTTTTTAAAATATATTAATTTCAAATTCTAATAAATATAAGAGGGAAATTAAATACGCTTTAATTATTCAAATATAATTAACTTTTTTTTTGTTTATTAATTGGATGTTGTGTAATTAAGAAAACTGTAAGCTTGGTTGTTCAAAAGAATAGTGTAATTAAGAAAGATAAATTAAAATTCTTTAATTGACTTTTATGAAGAAAATATATACCCGCGGCCCTACGCGCATATGTATATATATATATATATATATATATATATATTTATTCTAAAACATCACCTAACTAGATGTTTTAAATTTAATTTGTTTTCTGAAAACTTTTTCAAGTAATATATTAATATGTCACTTAACAATAACAACTAGCCAACCGTCCTTTTATTTAGGAAAATGCTTTCTATATCTACGTACACACACAAATATTAATACATACACATAGGGATTGTTTAACGCGAAAACCCAATTTTAAATAGAAAGCTCTTAAATTTTATATGGTTAGTCCATTTGAAAATTTTGAATATAAATATAAGATACACGTTAAAATTGAATAAAAAATTTAAGTTTAAATAACTAAATCAATTTTAATTGTCTAACGTGTCTCACATGTTTAGTTTTACCGATTTTAATTCTCTCTAAAATTTAATTTTCATAAGATACAAACCATATATATATATAATCAAATAAATCAGTAACTAATTAAAAAACAAATGATTATAAATCAGTAATTAATTAAAAAAACAAAGGAATTTAATTGAATTAATTACCAGGATTATTCGCTTTGAATCTAATGGCGGTCCAACCATTCTGAGGAACAGCAATGGTTTGCATATGAGGAGGATCCACCAGATTATACGTCAAAGAATCCCTGCTTCTTTCATAGTTACCGAATCCTGATCCCACCACGTAAAAACTATGCCCATGCAGATGCATCGGATGATCAATTCCGGCCACCAAATTCGTCCCCTGAAACACCACCTCCACCGTCTCATTATGCTTCAGCATCTTCACCTTCGTTGCAACCTCCGGCAACCGCAGCGAAACATTCAGACCACTCGCCTGCGTGTAGTTAAACTTCAACGGCGGAACATCCGGGAAATCATTCCCATAAACACCGTTCATTCCTCGGTAGTATGCACCGAGAATGGACGTCGATGGCATGCCGAACGTTATGTTGTTGATACTTGCAGCAAAACGGGAAGTGTTACGTATCGCCTCGCATGTCTGGTTCGCTGGGCATGGGATCGCGTTGATCGACAGCGTGTAAAAAAGGGTTTTTTTAATGTTCAACGGCACGTCGATCGGGTGTTGAGCGCTGGCCAAACTCCGTAGTCTTCTGGTGAAGTTGAAGGATGCGTTCGAGTCGTTGAACGCCGGGAGGTCTGGGAAAACCGGTGGGGTTGAGCTTTGAGCGTATTCGATGATGGCGGTGGTGGTGGTGGGGTCAAAGCGACTGGCGGGTTGGCCGTTATAGAGCTTGGCTGCCATGTAGTAGCGGTTGTTGGGTGACTGGTTGGCTTGTAGAAGAATGTCTAGGGTTTGACCAGGTGATATGGTGATGTAATTGGAGCTGAATGGTTTGGTGTAGGCACCGTCGGTTCCGACGACGGTGAGGGTGTGGTTGGCGACGGCCAAGAACATGAGGTTGTTCATGGCGGCGTTGACCATTCGCAGCAAGTACGTTTTTCCTTGTTCCACTTTTATCTTTGTAGTTCCTGTAATTACAACAAACGTATTTAATTTAATTTATTTTCTGGTTATTAATTATTAGTTTTTATTTTATCATTATTTCTAACAGTAACACCAGAATTTTATATATATATATATATATATATATATAGGGAAGGGTATAAAAAATAACCCTCATCTTTTGCTACAACTACATATATAACCCATTTAAACCAATCATAAACTTACACATAAGCATTACATTAAAATATTAAAAAGGGCATCATAGTCATTTTACCATTTATAAGTTTCTCCCCTCTCTTTTTTAAACATTAATAACTTTTTTATAATATATTATTTTTTAAAAAAAATTGCACCATTATATTCGTCTCATTTTTCTCTTTAATTCCGTTATAGTCTCGACTAATTTTTTTTACCTTTTTTAAATGACCTATATTTACATCATTGTAACGAGGTTAAATATAACAAATTTATTTGAATTTTTTTAAAAATGATAAATTACAGTGATATAATTTACATTGACGTAATTTATCGTGATGTAATTTACATTGACGTAAAATTCGGTTTCGGTTTTTTCGGTGAATTTGGTTTAAATTATAGTGATGTAATTTACATTGACAACAAATTAGTTTAAATTTTTTTCGAACAATGATAAATTACATCACTATAATTATCATTGTGAGAGAAAAAAAATCAAAATAATGTGTTCTATTACATCACTGTAATTTATCATTGTAATTATCATTGACGTAAAATTCGGTTTCGGTTTTTTTCGGTGAATTTGGTTTAAATTACAGTGATGTAATTTACATTGACAACAAATTAGTTTAAATTTTTTTCGAACAATGATAAATTACATCACTATAATTATCATTATGAGAGAAAAAAAATCAAAATAATGTGTTCTATTTACATCACTGTAATTTATCATTGTAATTATCATTGCTAGAGAAAAAAAATAAAATAATGTGTTACGTCACCGTTAATTATGTCATTGTAAATTACTTCATTTTGTGTTACATTACTTCATTTTTTGTTACATTACTGTAATTTACCATTGTTAGAAAAAATTTTTAATTAATTTGCTATCTTTAAGCTCGTTACAATGATGTAAATAGATGACATCAAAAAAAAAACTAGTCGAGACTATAACGAAATTAAAGAGAAAAATGAGACGAGTATAATGGTGCAATTTTTTTTAAAAAATAATATAGTATAAAAAAGTTATAAATGTTTAAAAAAAATGGGGTAAACTTTACTTAAATAACAAATGTCTTAAATGCCCTTTATATTAAAAAAAAGAAAAAAAAATGAATCTGACACATGTCACCATCCTATACACTTACATTTTTAAAGTAACCATTGGATGATGGTTAATGGGTTGTAACAAAAGATGAGGGTTATCAAAAATTCCATGCCCTATATATATATATAT
Source organism: Mikania micrantha (assembly GCA_009363875.1). Classification (NCBI taxonomy): domain Eukaryota; kingdom Viridiplantae; phylum Streptophyta; class Magnoliopsida; order Asterales; family Asteraceae; genus Mikania; species Mikania micrantha. The sequence continues at coordinate 82,913,997 of CM018682.1, read as the reverse complement.
ATATATATATATATATATATATATATATATATATATATATATATGATAATATTGTCACTAGTAACACTCGAAAACATATATAGTCTTAATTTGGTTATAATTATTTATAAACAACACGGACAATTACGATGAGGGTTCCAGTTTAATTTTTAACAAAATGTGTATATTTAGAAGTAGTGTGATTAGTATATAAAAAATAAGTTATTAATTTTTTCTAATACGGACATATACTGACTAATTTATTTTATATCAAATAACTTAATCAGCAAAATTAATTAAGTTCAATTAAGAACTTATCAACGTACTATTGCTTATTGGCAATATATATGGTTGTAAAAACTGGACCATGTTGTTCAAAATAAGGCGTTTGGATCATTATCAATTGAAATGTACGAACTAACTAAACAAATATATGGTGGTTGAAATGAATACTTTTTCCTCAAAAACATTAAAATAACACCTTAAGCATTATTGCGTTTGTTTAAACAATAATTATGTTTTTCCGTAAGTAGAATTAAACTCAAAAACTTTAGCGTCAATTATTATTTCATGTATATATGTGCGCATATATATAGTTAACTAGGTTATTACCCCATGTATTACACGGAATAAATATAAAATATTAAATAATTAAAACTAATAATTTAGAGATTATAAAATAACATTTTGATATAAAATGATTATGCTATGTATTAACAAATATTTTGAGTAGTAAAACAAAAATTAAAAAGTTTGATAGCTACATAATTCGTATTCAATCTTTTTTATAGTACAAGAAAGTAAAATACTGTTTTTGTAATTATTAAAAAATTTTCAATGACTAAAAAAATACAAAAAAATGGTTTTACATGAAATGAATAAATTTAAAATTTTGCAAACTAGTAGTTTTATGAAAAATTTTATATGTTAGATCGATATCATATCAATAGTTATTGAAATTGTTAAGAATAAAAAATAATAAATATTTAAAAAATATAAAGTTTATTTTAAAATAAGATATAATTGAAGCTTAATTATGATTATTAAGTTATAATAAATTATTAAAATAAAAAAATTTATATTTTTTACATTTAATTATATGATTTAATTATTTAAAATTATTAACATTAAATAGGAGAGAGAGTTTATAAAATATAATTGAATGAGAGACAAATGTGAAAATAACAAGTGTCAAAAACTAATAACAAATAAATATGGGAGTGACATGTGGCAAGTTTGTTATTCTTTTATTATATAGTATAGATATAGATTGGTTACCAACATGATGCAAATTTAAAATTATTTTTCAATATATATATAATATAAATAAATTCAGACAATTAAATTAGAAAAATAAATAAATAAATAAATAAACCTGTATTGGAACAATTGTAAAGATCTCCCGGTTGGCCGTTGATGGTAAGCGCGTCGGAGCTTGCTGGATCTCCTCCACCACGCACGAAATTTTCGGTCACAGTTCGTATATCGCTTTGCCACCATTCACCTGCAATATATATTTTCCATTATTTTAATATATTTTTTTAACAATTCATCATATTAACATATATATTAAAAACCAAAAGATAGTTTGTGAGACACATATACTATTCCTTTTATTACAAGATATGATGCATAGAGTACAATTGGTTTATACATAGGTTTCTTTTATATATATTAATTTGCAAAGTTTGCCATACACACATAAATCACTATTATTTTTGAGACTTTTTCACACACACATCACACACACAAAATCCACACACACATCACACACACACACACATATATATATAGAGTTTTTATCATGTGAAAACCCCATCTTAGAGAAAAAACCCTTAAACCCTATCTGGGTCGTTGATTTGGAATCTTGAAAATAAACATGTGGTCTACATTAACCCACATTAAAACTGATTTGTTTATCCAAAACCTAATTTTTTATTCAAGTTTAATGTGTACGGTGTACCACATATTTTATTTTCAAAAGTCCAAATCAATGGTCCAGATAGGGTTTAAAGGTTTTCTCTCTTATACCGGGTTTTCATATGATACAAACCCTCACATAATCACTATTCACTACCGCGTCTAAAGATCAAAAGATAGATTTCAATAATTTTTAATTAATTTTAAATTTTCGTTTGTAACCCTGAACTTTGAACTCTTATTTTTAAAGCCTCCTCTCACTTTACTCACATATTTTTAATGTTCACATGATTTTAACGCGTCATTAGGTTATCTGATAAATGTCATAATTATATTAATTTGATCGCAATGACCTCATGAACGTTTATATAAATTTCTAACCCAAACGGTCACAGAAATTTTGCGCGTTGTTTACATGCCTATAACGCATTCGTACGTTATCGAATATTTGTATCGTTTATATCATTTTTATCGTAATTAGTTCACAAACGATTTAGATTTAATAATTTTATAAACCATGAGTATTATATATACTACATATATATACGATTTACATTTAATAATTTTATAATATTTGTATCATTTATAAATTCTACATGTACGCAGGGTCTTTTTTTTAAGTCTTCTGTAATCACATTTTTTACTATTAAATAAGTTCTTAATCTTCAACCCTTAGTTTCAAAGCTTACGTTATAAATGTTGTATAGGGTATTTTCGTGCATTTTATTGTATACGATTTTAACCTCATGTTCTGTTGGCTTTTTTTACGTCAGTATATCAGACCCCGCCGCAACGCGCGGGTCCTGTATACTAGTTTAATCAATAAAGTAATGTCCAATTTTTTAATTTGAAAGTTTCTCTAATAATATAATTAAATCGAAGGGTTTCTGGCCGGCCTAATTAAGGAGAGGAGCTTAGTGGGGGAAACGTATTTAAATTTAAATAAATTAATGTATAGTAATTCTATTCTGGTAAGAATATATGATTATTTAAAGACTACGCAATAAAGTATATCAAACATCATTTATAAAATACGTAAAGTAATAATCATATATGTCATATACCAATAACTAACATCATTTACTAAGTCAAGCACGTAAGATGCTATAATCTCTAACATATATGATTAATTAAATTATTAAAATACACAACGACTTCAAACATCAATAATATAGGGCATGGTTATTTAGACGTAGTCATGTTCTTTAGACGCCACTAACTCTATATATAATTTATATATAACCAATGATCATCAGTTTAAGTGGTTGAGGGAAGGTACTCTGTGGCTTCAATATTGGGGAGGTCATGAGTTCAAGTCATGACATGGACAAAATAGAGATTTCATGCTAGGCTAGGGGGTTTTCTCTCACCTATGGTGAGTTTCCTCCTATTGGGTGTGGATATGATCGGGTGGGCCTATGACCCGTCAGTAATCCAAATTGTCGTTCAAAAAAAATATACCTTATATGACTTGTGTAGTGTATATATATGATTCGTATAACATCTTATGTATAAACCTAAGGATCGAGTCGCATATGTTTCTCATATAAGCCTATAAATATAATATAAATCTTTTGTATTAATTACCATATATAACTCGCATAAAACTTTTGCATAGGTGTATAAGTCCTATGATATGGTAGCTAGGTGATTGGTAGGTCTATTAAATATATGTTAATTAAGCGTATAACACTATAACCTCTATACAAGTTGTATATATGATCATCAAATAATCTATTACGTTATGTTTTTAATAGCTAGCATCCTGCATCCTTAACAAAATTATAAAATTAGTAAAGTGATGATCGATCATCATGTCTAAATAACATATTTTTTAAGTCAAGCACGTAAGCTATGCTTGTTTCTAGGTAAAAAACACAAAAAAATAAGGTTATAATATAAAACAATTGCCAAATTTCATTTTTATTTATGGAAATGAAATGTAAAACGTATATATTTTAGTTTTTTAGTGAATGATTCTTTAATTATGAAATGTAACTTGTATATATTTTAGGTTATACTTATCCATTTTCATGGAAGCAATCTTACTTTTCTTAAGAATAGATATAATATTTGTCTACATCTCACCTTCTTCAAATATTAGCAGGAGAAAGAAAAGGGTAGAGTGGGTTCAATTTGGGAAAGAAGAGAAGGATCGGAGGCAAGCGCAAGAAGATGGTTGTGAGGATGGGGCCGGGCTTGTTGTTGTTGCCGCTAGTACGGCTCGTCTGTTGCCGAAGGGCACCCTGCGCAACCTAATAGCTAGATTCACTATATACAAGTACATGGGACTTTTTGGGTATGGTTGTTGTTTGAGATTTTAATAACAATATAATTTCAATTGTGTTAGTGTTTTCATTTACCTAGATCATGATATTAGACGTGTTATAAGTGTTCAAAATTTTTCTATAAGAAAATTAAGTTACTAGTTACTAGCTAAAGTATAATATATATATGTATTAAACAGAAAAATAAAAGGGTAAATCAAAGGTAAAAAACATAAACCTAAGACAACGGGTACTTCTTCATCAGGTTGAGGAAACGGGTAAGTAGTTCCAAGCCTAGGTAAGATGACAATCAAGCCATGTATGCTCGCTCGCGACCAATCGCTATGTGCATGCCACCATAGGGTGCCTTCTTCGTCAGAGAGCAAAACCTTTTGGCTAAAGTTAGCCCCTGGTTGGATCGGGCATTGTGTAACAAATTCTGGTCCATCTGACCATGGATACCTTGGCTGTTTCACTCCATGCCTATATATAATTTCAACATCATAAAGTATAAAAAAATATAAATTATTTTAATTTATAAATAAGTAATACAACATATAAAAGAAAATATCATGTATTATATCTAAATTATGTTACCAATGAATTGTGATATTTTGGTCGCCCCCGTTAATAACATCAACAATGACGGTGTCGCCACGATGAGCAGTGATGGTTGGACCGGGGAACTGCCCATTAACCGTTAAGAGATTCTTGGTACTGCATAGCCTTGTGTAGTTGGTTTCTTGAACCTAAAATTCAAACAGAAAATCATTAGCTTATTTAAGTAACTAAAACTTATTTTGAAACATACACACACACATATATAGACACACACATGTGTATATATATATATATATATGTATATATGTATATATGCTTATGAAATTAGTGTTGCTACTTAATTACCACAAAGGTATATTTAAGGACAGCAGCTTGTGAATAGATGGATGAAAGAATGAGAAGAAACCCTAGCAGTGGTTGGAAGCTCATGAATTTGATGTTTTTAGTTGACAAATTAATTAATTAAAAGACGTATGTATGTAGGTGAAAATATTGGAATATGGTGTGTGCATGAATGGAGTGCATGTATTATTTATAGTTGGTTAAATAGGCATATCGAGAGGCTGCTAACTGTTGGCTGGAGTCGGTGGATTTTGAAATGTATTTTCAATTCGTTGACCACGTATTATTATGCACATATATATGTTTATAATATTAACTACTATAAAACGTTAAATATCATGTTTTATATATTTATAGCACCCGAAACAATTAAGCATAGGGCGTTTGTTTTTGAGGTGACATTTGCAACTGCGTATGTTGCTGGAGAAGAACTTATGGTTAAAAGGTGCATGGGTACATGGAGTGTTAAAAAAACTAACATACGGTTAATGGTTGCCTCCTTTACTTTTCTATGAGATATCTTGGGTTCAAATTCTGGCTAAGTCATACTTGTTGGGGCAATATTCGGGGGTTGACACGGTTGTGGGGTTCAAACTGGGGTGTGTTCGGGCATACGCCTCAGAATGTCAAATCCAACGACGGTTAAAATCATGTTTTGGGTGTCGTTATAGCAAGGAATTAAAAAAAAAAAGCATTGGGTATAATTAACGTACTATTTGTATTTGTTTCTTAACCTTATCTAAGGTGAGATATGTCAATAATTGTGTTAAAACGTGCAGTGGCCTGCTTAATCAATTTTAGTGCCTCAACAAACTAAAATATTATTGGGACAGATCACAAATATTCAAAAGTAATGTTATAAATACTTCATCAACTATTATCTTATTTATTATTTTTTATATTAATGTAAATGATAATTCATTAAAGATTATTATATATACCACTTTAACACATTTTATAATTAAATCACATTACAAATCATGAAAACTGATGTAAAAATTTGAGTCGATCTTTTAGTACATGTTAAACAATGCATTGTAACAGTCCGTAATTTTTTAGTTCTCCTTGTAATGGTCCGTAAAGAATTGTTAACATGCAATAGAAGTTTTAAGTTAAAAATATAGTAATGCAAAACTGTAAGATCATAAAAGGCTGATGCTCTCCAAAATATTTTAAGTCCTTGGCTCCACTCCCAGAAGTCTAAAACAAGTGTTGGAAGAACAAAGTTATCTTTCGAAAGTAAGTAGTCTTCGGAAGATAACCTTGTTCTTCAAAGAAAGATAATGTCTTCCAATGACAATTGTTTCCGAACAAGTTCTGAGCAGCTTCCGAATACAAAGACTTCCGAAGACTTTTCTCTGATAAGATCCAAGATACTTAGATAAATAGTCAGAGTTGCTTTTTAACATCAAGACCAACACAGAAGACATTCGAATGATAGTCAGTAACAAAGAAGATTTGTCAGATTTACAAAGACGCCATGAAGTTAATGCTTTTTGTATTTTAGGTATTTATTGTAAAAGTCAATGGAGTCATTTGTATTAATTGTAATTAATATGGCTTGGCTTGTCAAGCCATAGCAGATACTTGTTTAAGCATTAGTTTGTTTCTAGTGTTTTGTCCAGCCTTGTATCCCTACGAGGAACAACTGTAGTTTTTGTATATAATCCTTCATCTGTAACTTAGCAAGTGTGCGTGTGCTTGTGCTTGAGATAAGACTTGTATTTCTAACAGTTGAATGCAATATACTTTAACCTTAATTTTATACTTGTCTTGTGTATTCATTTCAAACTGTTTTGCAAATCAAGTTGATAGAGTTTCCGCATCTATCAACTTAGTAGAAGATACCTTGTGAGAGTGTTGTGAAAGTTTCATAACCCGATCCAACAAGTGGTATCAGAGCTTTGGCTCTTTAACTTAAGCAACTAATCATTTTTAAGTTACTGGTTGTTTTCTTCTATTACTCTTTGCTCAAAATTTCCGTGTCAAAATGATTACCATGAACAAACACGACACTGAAAATGGCACCCTCAACAAGCCCCCCATATTAACACCAGATGATTATGACACTTGGAAGGTCAGAATGTGTCACATCCAAAGCCGGCGGGCTGGATCAACTTTCCCGTCGGGCGGAAGGTTCTCGGGGCGGGATATCGTTGTGATAATTGAATTGATCAGATTGTTTACATGGCACATGATATATAATTGAGAAATGCTAACATGACATTGATACAGAATAACAAAGTTAAATTACATTGTTATGTTCATAATTTAAACAAGTAATTCTTCCAAAAAGAATCATGGAGTTTTCTATCTTGTATCTGCACAAGATTTACAAAAGATGATTCATAGTTCTGTCATTCCAAGATATGCACAACACAAAATGAGCTAGGTCTTCTAAAAGTCCACTAGCTTAAGTCCTGAAATGCTGGTGACTAAACTTGTGCGTCACCTAAGAAAAACATACATTTAAACAAAGTCAACACTAAGTTGGTGAGTTCATAAGTTTAGTAATTGAAAACAATTGACTTATTTGTTATCATCCACAATCACAATGTCATACACAAGTTTGATTGATAAATGTTTCATCTGTCTCACACAATGTCCTCTCCATAGTTATACTTGCAAATAGTATTTCATCCAATCAAGTATGCTTATATATAGGGCATAAGAAAGGGGACAAGCCCCAGACGTCATCCCACCACATACCTAACAGAACTCAACACCACTTGCAACACAACTATGGATACCCAATCCTATCTCACATGTAAATCCCAAATTTGATTTTCCCCAATATTTAGAATAGAGACATAATTGTCTCTGTTAAGCCATTCCTTACGGAGTTGCCCGGTCTGTAGATATCCCCCAACGATACCTATGAGATAGAGGCTTAATAGTCTCAGTAGCTGATCATTACTGATTAGCCCGAAATGTAGGTATCCCCCAACGATATCTAGAGCAAGACTTAGGTGGTGTTTGTTTTTTCAGAGGTAAAACGTCTGCGGTCTGCGTTCACATCTGCAAACCTCTTTTGCAGAAGAGGTGGACCAAACCCCTGCAAGAAGAGTTTTTGAGGGTGTTTGTTTTCCAAAAACCTCTTTAAACAAATAAACCTCTTCTTATGAAAACCCAACCTCCGATCACCATCACCTCCGATCGTCTGCTCAACCCCACCGATCACCATCACCTCCGATCGTCCCCCTCCACCTACCGTTGAGCCACCACCGTCCTCCACTACCGTTGAACCCTCCGATCGTCCACCACTGTCACCATCTCGAACCCTAACCTGCAATCTCGAACCCTAACCTGCAATCTCGAACGAAGACCTGCAATCTCGAACGAAGACCTGCAATCTTGAACCCTAACCTGCAATCTCGAAACCTAACCTGCAATCGAACGAAGGAACCCTCGGTGGTTCGAACGCATATCAAGGAAGGAACCCTCGGTGGTTCGAACGAAGGAACCCTCGGTGGTTCGAACGAAGGAACGAAGGAAGGAACCCTCGGTGGAGTATGGTCGAAGGAACCCTCAGTGGAGTATGGTCGAAGGAACCCTCAGTGGGGTACGGTCGAAGGGATGACGTTGGAGCAGGGCGGAGAGGGCGAGGGCGGTGGAGCAGGGCGGCGACGGCGATGGAGGTGGAGCAGGGTGGTGGAGGAGGGGGCTGAAAATGGGGAAGTAGGCTGGAAGAGGTTTGAAGATGTGGGAAGAGGCTGGGTCACGTCTGCACCAAGAAGAGGACGCACAGACGTTTTTTAATGAAAGGTCTGCGAGAAAACAAACGGTCTGTAGAGGTTCAACCTCTTCCCGCGTCTGCGCGGCGTAGACATAAGAGGTCACGCAGACTTTTCTGGAAAAAACAAACACCCCCTTAATAGTCCCTTTGACTGTCAGTACTGACCAGTCCGGCCTGAAAGATATCCTCTCCATAATATCTATTAGGGTGAGACTTAGTTGTCTCTAAGCTTGTCACTACTGATAAATTTGGAATGCAAGATATCCTCTCCATAATATCTAGAAGAGTGAGACTTAAGAGTCTCAACGACTGTCATTTCTGACGAGTCCGGCCTGTATGATATCCTCTCCATAATATCTTGAGCAGGACTGAATAGTCCTAGTGACTGTAATTACTGACCAGTCCGGAGTGTAAGATACCCTCCCCATGGTATCTTGAGATCTGAATATAATCCCAAACTTTTTAGATTATTATTAATGTAAATGTGGTACATACAATACCCGATATGATTCCAATAAAGGAAGCCAACACCGTTGCAATTTATATGAAAATATCACTATACTGATGTAAGGATTATCAGGAATAACCTAACTTTAAAGTTATATAATAAACTCAACCCAATGCCTCTTGTTCCCTGCTATATAATTTGTCACCCTATCCTAAGGATGTGATCTCAATGACATTAACACAAAATGATAGTTTTTTTTAACTTTATGTTGTAAGATCTGGTTTTATCACCCAATATTAGTATATGTGGAGAATGACCTCAACCCTTAGGTTATGATGCAGTCATTCTTGATATCACACGTATTGATCTCAAATGTTTTTCCGGTGTTATTAGCTCTTAAAGATATGTGTTCTCAATGACCTTAACAACGTATTATAAGATCATGTCTTATTACACTAAGTTAGTAATGTGGTGAATGATGTCATCATGAATTTATAATAACATGATTTTCATTCGTGATGTCACTTGTATTAGTCTCCGTGTGATCCCGTAGCCTTAACTTAGTTGTAACCTTAGTGTTGTAAGAACTAGTCTTACTACACTTAGTTAACTCAGGTGGTGAATGATATAATGAAATTTTATTATCATCATATCATCCTTGTTAATTATTGTCATTGTCAAAGTGATATCCGAATGTTTTTCTTGTAATAATGATCCAATGTTATAAGATATAATCTTATAATCTGTATTATTCTATTGTGCTGATGAATTCATGATACTATATTATAATAATTCATCCTAGATGTCTCAGTTCTGTTATGATCACACAAGCATGCATACAATGATAAATGATAATAATGATAAAACAATATTATCGAAATCATAGAGTAAATGAAGTATTTTGCTAAAACTTTTAAATAAATAAAATGATTAGCATGTTTCTCAGCCTCGTAAGTTAAAATCAAAAGATTAGAAAAGGGGCGTATGAACTCACCTTGTTATTGAAGTGGTTGACTAAGTATTAACAAGAAATGCACGCGCTCACTGTTGTTCTAGAGTTTGTTTTCACGATCCTATATTGATTTCACGATGTTTGTAACTTATATGTATAAGTTTTTGAGTATGTGTGTGTGTGTTAGCCCTAAAGTTGGCTAACACTTGGAGGTCTTTGTTGTCGTTTGATCCGGATCCGCTTGTGGTGGTACATGCTAACACTTAACCAATTAGATTAACTTAGCATATCATGTCTTTAGGTTTTATGTTTAACTTGACTTGAAACCATAATAAGTTGGGAAAGTTTGAAACCCCATATAGTTTCTAAGTATAAAACTTAGAAATTTAAGTTCATATGTTAAGGTTTTGGCATGTTGTAGAAATGTAGAAAACTTATCCTTTCTTGGACACTTCAATTCATGTTTTAAATGGTCCGAGCGAATGGGGCTTAGCTGAGAGAAATGGTTCATCAGAATGGGTATTGGTCGAATGAGAGGAGGTCGCGAGAATGGAAGGTGGCCGACCGAATAGATGGTCGGGCGAAGGAGGCCAGTCGGTCGGCTGGACATTCGGCCATAGGCCATTCTCTCGGTGTTGGTTCAGCCACAGTTCAGTCGGCCTAGCTCCTTTCGGCCGTGGATTCATTCTGTCGGGTTCCTTTCGGTCGGGTTGGAGGCAACCGCGCCCAGTTGTTCTTTTTCAACTCCAATCAAGATCCATGATGGTTTCTCAGTGGTCATGTGTGTTAGGACCAGTTTCGGGGATATAGGGTTCGATTAGAAGGGTTTTTAACCGGTTAGGTCATGGGATTCGAACAAAGGGTTACAAAACCCTAATTTTCGCAACTTTGAGACTCATTTACCTCGGTTTCGGTTGGTTTTCGGAATAGATCCTTTGTACTTTCGTGTAGAGGATGATAAGAGCTTCGATTTGGCACCAAGTTTGCGCAATTTGGTTGAGTATTGAGAGAGATCTTGGTGTTTGAAGGTTGAAAATCTAGAGAGAGAAATCCGGGAATTAGAGTTTAGAGAGAGAGAGTGAAGGTGATAAATGAGGTAGATGAACTCATTTAGAGTTTATATACTCCGGGTGTGTTCGGGTTCGTTTCGTTAGCTCAGTTTTCGTTTTCGTCGCGTTTCCGGATCGTAACCGCGTATTCTACGTATTTAAATAAAAGGGTTTTATATTTAGGTTGTGATTCCTAATAAATCTTTTAAATTTATTTTTCTTAATTTATTTTATCGAAAACGTTTATTTTAAAGGTTCTGTCAAATCGCGTCACCTTCGCGCATATTCGTTCGAATCGTCACCCGAACGAACACGAGGGTTTCACTTTCTGATTTTTGTTTTCTACTTTTCAGTTGTCATTCGGAACATTAAACTCACAGATATGTTTGTGTGAATCGTCACTCACGCAAACACACTGTCAGTTTATTATTCGTACTCGAAACTGATATGTTATTTGAATTGTATTTCCTCACAGACGGACTCAACTAACTTGCCTATTTTCACGTTGTTATACTTGAATTCCCGTTGTTTTCTCATCGAATTGTCGGCCATCTGATTCCTGTTATTTGTGGACATCAGATAGCAACCGATATGCTTTTGTCATTTGTTCTCACGCTATCGTTTCACATGAATTGTTGTATTTACTGTATTTAAATTTTCACTTAAACACATACAACTGTTATTGGTTTTTACATTGTTAATTCGCATTGTATTGTTGTATATTTATATGTCAATTCTCATCGAAATATATAAAGCTGTTAATTGTTTCCATTGAATTGTTATCACATACTATTCATCACATAGTGTTCACACAAAGTTTAAGTGTAAGTACACACACCGTATGGATTTGCCGGACGATCTGGTACAGGTTGTCACAGAATGGAAGGCTTCATCAGGAATCAGGACTTCAAACTCTGGAAGTCAGTTCTTGAAGGACCATTCATTCCAACAGTTGCTGCTGCTGGAGCTGGTGGAGTAGCCGTTCCAAAAGATCCATCTCTTTATTCAGACGAGGACTACAAGAAGATGGAGGTTGACTCAAAGGCACTGTGGCTGATTCAAATGTCTATTCCTAACTCTATCATACATGCATTCAAGAAATGCAAAACTGCTAAAGAGCTGTGGAACTCTTTACAGCAGATGTATGAAGAGTCTGATGATGTGAAGGAGAACAAGAAGGACATGCTCAAACAGAAGTTTGAGAATTTTTGCCAAGAAAACAATGAGAAGATCGCATTTCAATACTTAAGGTATGTTCAACTTGTTGATGAACTAACAGCTGCAGGTGTAAAGATGGAAAACCAAGATGTAAGAAAGTTTCTGAGATCTCTTTCACATGCGTGGAACATCTATTCTGTTACCACTAGAAGAACAGAAAATCTTAGAACCTTGAAGTTGGAAGAACTCTTTGGTATACTCAGTGCATACCAAATGGAGATGGATGCTCAAGAACCTAAACAAACCTCAGTCCCTTTAGGATCAGCTGCTTTGTATGCTCCCATTCACAACCCTCCATTTCAGAATTATCAGCCTATATACCATTCAAACTCCACACCTATCATCACCTTCCCAGAAACACCAACACCATCTCCATCACACTCAAATCCATTTTCTAGTACAACCCCACAGCTCACCACTGGTCAGGGAGCATTCATGGTAGAAGAAACAAATTGCTTTCGGCTGTTCCAAGAAGATCTAGATGGTATTCATGTAGATGATTTAAAAGAAATGGACATCAACTATCAGATGGCCATGATCTCTTACAGGGCAAAGAAGTTTTACCAATAACTGGAAGACAATTCAAGAAGCACAACATCAAGACTGGGTTTGGTCTAGATAAATCCAAACTCAAATGTTATAACTCCCAACAGGAATGATAGTGTAGCAAATGTTCAAGTAAACCACTCCAAGAAAGGCCATGTTAGAAGCTCCAAGTCAAAGTCAAGCAGTTCAAATTCATCAGCAAGAAGGAACCCTCAGAAATCTTCCAATGATCAAACAATGTGTCTAGTTTGTGGAGACATTAACTACTATGCTGCTGATTGCGTCTTCAACCCAAGAAGCAGAAGAAACTCCAAACCAAGCAGAAGATAAAATGACAAGGTAAGTTAGATCAAAACATCTCAGTCTTCGGAAGGTCAAAATTCTGCTTCAGTGAGAAAAAGGTCAGGCAAGCAACAGAAGAAACCATAGGAAGTCTCTACTTCTGACAATAAGAATAGAAGAAACAAGAGGTCATCCGAAGTAAGGAATTCATCGGAAGCAAAGATCAGATCTGCTTTCGACAAAACCAAGAAATCTTCCTACTTTGGAAGAAGACAAGTTGAAGAAAGACAACAGTTCAAGACCAAGTCTAAACCATCGGAAGGCTCAGCAACAAATGCTTCCGATAGGTTTTGAAGGAAAGAAGAGAAACATCATCAATCAGCTCTGAAGGTCTACAAAGTCTGGAAGAAGAAAGAATCAACTGAACCAACAGTTCCACCAGCAAGTTCGTCATCTGTACCACCTAAGATGATGTCAAAGAAAGTTACTTACAATGTTGCAAATGGAAAACCCAAGACCACATGGGCTTGGGTTCCCATCAGAAACTAATACAATACTCATGTGTGCAGGGAGACCAAGACTCAAAAAGCAACTTGTGGATAGTTGACAGTGGCTGCTCCCGACACATGACAGGCAACAAGACCCACTTGCACAAGTATGAACCATTCTTCGGAGGGTCGGTTGCCTTTGGAAGTGATCTAGTAGGTGGGTACATCACAGGTAGGGGAACAATAACAAATGGCAGGTAAGCTTTGAGAATGTACATTTTGTAAAGGATTTAAATTACAATTTGCTAAGTGTCTCTCAAGTGTGTGACCAGAAACATAACATGTTGTTCACTGAGCATGAATACATTGTCCTGAAACCAGGATTTGTTGTTCCTAATGACCAAATTCTGCTCAGAGCTCCCAGAAGGAACAACATGTATATGCTGGATATGAACACAACTTCACCGCTTAGCAATATAAACTGCTTTGTGTCCAAAGCCTCACTTGATGAATAATCTCTTTGGCACATAAGACTTTGTCTTGTAAACCTGAAAAATATGAATAAACTAGTTAAAAATAATTTAGTTACAGGCTAACCAACAAAGAAATTTGTTTGTGTTGATAAATGTGTTGCCTGCCTTAAAGGGAAGCAACACAAAACTTCTCATCATGCCAAAGAGATAAATTCCATTACAACAGTCCTACACTTGCTTCATATGGACTTGCTTGGTCCTACAAGTGTGAAAAGTTTAGGGAGAAAATCTTATTGTCTGGTGGTCACTGATGACTTTTCATGATATACTTGGGTATTATTTTTTAGTACCAAGGATAAAACTACTGAAATCTTGAAGTCATTAATTCTTAGAGTTGAGAATGAAAGTGATCACAATGTCAAAATCATTATGTCCGACCAAGGTTAAGAATTTAAAAATCATACTTTAAACACTTTTTGTGAGTCCAAATCACAAGGCAATTCAGTGCTCCTAGGACTCCACAATAGAATGGTGTTGCTGAGAGAAGGAATATGACACAGATTGAAGCTGCTAGAACAATGTTATCTGATGCCAAACTGCCAATTACATTTTGGGCAGAAGCATTCAATACTGCATGTTATGTCCAAAACAAGATATTGGTAGTTAAATCACATGGTATGACTCCTTATGAGATTTGGCATAAAAGAAAACCATATATTGGATTTCTGAAACCATTTGGATGTCAATTCACAATCTTGAATACCAAAGATCATCTAGCCAAGTTTGCTGAGAAATCAACTGAGGGCTTCTTTGTTGGATACTCTTCTCATGCTAAAGCATATAGAGTATACATCAAAAGTTTTAGAGTTATTGAAGAGTCTGCAAATGTTCTATTTAGTGAACATAATGTCAATAAACCTGGAACTGGTCCTAATTGGTTATTTAATCTTGATGGATTCACATCTGCTTTTAATATTTCAAAAGAATATGTCACAGGACCTCAGACATCTACTTCAGTCTCAAATCAGCACAGAAGGGAAGAAGATTTTCATGTTGAACTGCTAATAGCTTCAAGACAAACCATGGCGGAATCCACTTCAACACCCCAAACAACCTCACAATCAGAAACCATCATCACATCTCAAGCAGTTCCTATAAGTGACTCCACTTCTGCCCCACAGAGTCAAGAGGAAGTTGGAAGCCCTACTAATGAAGTAACCACTCTGGAAACCTCTCTATCCAGAGAAAGTCCATCCACAGCAGTCCAACATCAAAAATTCAAGATCTGCCTGGAGTACAACTTGAGGTTGTACTTCCAAATCTTGAGCCAAACACTCAAGATTTATGTTCTCAGTTGGATGTTGTTCCTAGAACTCGCATTCATATCTCTCATCCAGCTGAAAACATCATTGGAAATGTTGATGAAGGAGTAAGAACAAGAGGCTCCTTGCATGAAGCAAACATCTATTTGTTCACTTGCTTTCTATCCCAAATTGAACCAAAGAAAGTTGCGGAAGCTTTGAAAGATAGTAGCTGGGTAGAAGCAATGCAGGAGGAAGTCCTTCAATTTGAAAGGAAAGGAGTTTGGAAAGTATGCCCTTTACCTAAGGGAAAGTATGCCATTGGAACCAAGTGGGTGTTCCGAAATAAGAAGGATGACAAGGGTGCAGTTATTAAGAACAAAGCACGACTGGTGGTGCAGAGATACACACAAGAGGAAGGAATTGACTATGATGAAGTTTTTGCTCCAGTTGCAAGAATCGAAGCCATCAGAATATTCTTAGCATTTGTAGCTGCGAAGAACTTCAAGGTTTTTCAAATGGATGTTAAAAGTGCCTTTCTCTATGGGAAAGTTGATGAAGAAGTGTATGTTTGTCAACCACTTGGATTTGACGATCCAAAGTTTCCTGATCATGTCTATAAGCTTGATAAAGCTCTATATGGGCTGCATCAAGCTCCCAGAAAATGGTATGAAACTTTATCCTCATTTCTGCTTTCAAACAACTTCAAGAGAGGAACTATTGACAAAACTCTTTTCTTCAAGAAGTCGAATCAACATATTATGCTTGTTCAGATTTATGTTGATGATATTATTTTTGGTTCCACTAATGAATCTCTCTACGAGGATTTTGAAGCACTAATGAAGTCCAAATTTCAATGGGAGAGCTTACATTCTTTCTTGGACTTCAGGTGAAATAAACTCGTACATGAATATTCATTAATCAATCAAAGTATGTCAAGGACATTCTTGAAAGGTTCAACTTTACTGACTGCAAAGCTGTAGGGACTCCAATGTCCAAAACAACATCCTTAGGACCAGAACTTGGGGGGAGGATGTTGATCAGCACCAATACAGAGCTACGATTGGCTCTTTGATATATCTCACAGCAAGCAGACCTGATATCATGTTTGCAACTTGCTTATGTGCAAGATTTCAGGCCAATCCCAAGAGTTCACACATGTTTGCTGTGAAAAGAATCTTTAGATACCTCAAAGGAGCACCAAGCCTAGGATTGGGGTATCCAAGGAATGTAGATTTTCAGTTCATGGATTATACTGACAGTGATTATGGAGGTTGAAACATCGACAAGAAATCCACATCAGGAGGATGCCAATTTCTTAGGTCCAAAATAGTTTCACGGCAATGTAAGAAGCAAACATGTGTTTCTACTTTTACTGCAGAAGCTGAATACATTGATGCCTCTAGTTGTTGTGCTCAGGTTATCTGGATTCAAAATCAAATGAAAGATTATGGAGTAGAAATTTTCAATAACCCTATCGAGATAGACAACTCAAGTGCAATATCCATCACCAACAATCATGTCAAGCATTCCAAGACCAAGCACATTGACATCAGATATCACTTCATCAGAGATTGTGTAGAAAAGAAGTTAATTCATCTAGTCAAATTTGATACATAACACAACCTGTAACATCTATGCCAAAATCGTTACCGGAACAGTAGGTTGCACAGTAAATTTCACAGTAACTCAAGTACAAGCTACGTAAACCAGGTAGATACTATTTACACATGATGCTTAACATTAAACTAATTTGCGATTGTCTGAAATCCTGATTTAAACCTTATGGTTTAAACAGTCAGAAACACATAAGAGAACGATGAACAGGTACACATGTGCTTGATTTTATGCTATTAGGTATAAACGTATGCGAGGATAAACAGAACAAAACTATAACAGTTGTTGTTACAGAATGTTAAACCGACGAATTATTCGTACAGGTGACGATCTATACGAACAAATCTGAAAGTTTAACGATCTGAAATGATGACTGAAGAGTAGGAAACAAAATCAGAAAGTGAAACGTACGATCGTGTTCGTACAGTTAGCGCTCTGTACGAAAACGCGCGTAAGTGACGTTTTTTGACGAAACGAAACGAAGACGATTCGAACGATAATAAATTTAAGGAAAAATAATATTTCCTATTTTACAATTTTGAAACTCATCAGAAATAAACTAAAAAGAAACCACATTAAATTAAAATACGTAAAATTCGCGAAGGAAATAACGAAACGCGTAAAATAATAAATTACGACAAATAATTCAAGAAAATAATATTTAAAATATTTATTATAAATAACCACCTTCCAAACATTTAAAACAAAGTCTTTTTATTTACATTACAAAAACACGCGCGTAATAATCCGGAAACGCGAGGAAAACGTGAACCGAGCAACCGAAACGAACCCGAATACCCTCGGGGTATTTAAAGCATCAAATGAGGCTTTCACCTCATTTCCTATCAATTCTCTCTCTCTCTAGATCTCAAAACCGTCATCTCTCTCTCTCTAACATTCAAGACTTTAAACCTCCGTATCTTGCTCGGTTCTTGACGAAATCACGCATTCTTGGTGTCCACGCGAAGCTCTCATTATCCTCTACCTAGATGTACAAACGATCTGAAACTTTGCTCAGCCAAAATCCAGGTAATGAGCTCTAATGATTCGGAAAAATAGGGTTTACACACCTTTATTCTCACACATACACACACCTTAAAACCTTGACCTATCCTACTTTTACCCTTCGTTCAAGCCTCGTGAAAGTTGGTGGAACTAGGTGTGAGCCATGGGACCGTTAGAAATCCCTCAGGTCGACGAAGATGATGGAACAGCCGCAGGTTCGTGAAGTGGCTGAACCAAACGAACCCTTGCACCCTCACTCTCAGATCTGGCCGAACCTGTTTAGGTGAATATGCAGGTGGCCGAACCTCAACCCCACTGGAGCCGAACCTTATTGCATGGGCGAACCTCCCATGCGAAGCTAAGATCGGCCGAACCTGTTTCATCATCACCGAACCCTCACTGTAGGGCCACGAACCAAGCTGACTTTCTGCGAACCATTCATTGGCCGAACCCTTGTCCTCAGGTGGCCTAACCTTGTGGTTGAAAAGGGAAAACCTACACGTTCTAGACGAACCTTTCCCTTGGCGAGCCCTCTACCCAATACCGAACCTTCCACAGCTTTTACTCAGCCGAACCTTCAAGCAAGCAGGAACCTAGCCGAACCTTGCATGCATAACCAGCCGAACCCATGGGCAACAAGGGCAACGAACCATTAGAGACGAACCATAAGGTTCGTGGGAGTACACCTTGGCCGAGACTAGGCACCCTCAAGTCGGAGACTCGCTGAAATCATTCCCGGCCCATCCTTGTGCTAGGCCCAATCCATGAGTCCAAACCCTTGACTTGGTCGAATCTATTACTTGGCCCACACAATTATCTCGGTCCAACAACATTGGTGTGACCTATATGCTCAGTTAGGCCCACACACAATTTAAACTGGCCCATAGTGTTTGAACCAATCCATTCATCAATCGGCCCACCGATGTGGGCCAATGGCACACCTTCGGACTATGTGTCTCAATTGGCCCAATTCATGTTTGCGGCCCATATACACACGCATGGCCCAAGGGAACCGTGGGGCCCATGTAATTGTGGAAGCCAAAGACTCAAACCCCATTCGGCCCACGCGCCTAACCATTGGTCTAAGGCCTCAGTTGGACCCAAACCCAAAGCATTCGGCCCAAGTTCATTAAATAAATTAATTATAACGATTTACATAATTAGTGTTGAAACAAAATAATTTGATTAATTCTTGGACTTAATGCAAATCATGGTATCTAAGATGTTACACTTCTCAAATATAACTTTATTGTTATTCACTAATAAGTTCTTACAAGATGCTTAGGACTTATAATGTGTAAACAAAAGAAATCTAAGTCCTTGTACTTAGAATCTCCTTGTGATGAAACTAAATCAAATTAAATTCTAGATCAATAACAACATGTTAAATCTAATTGGGTCGATTGTTCTAAAGTAACTAACAAGTTAACAGGGTCGAATGATGACCGAGACTCACAAGTGTTAGCCAACTTTAGGGCTAACACATACGCACATACACATCAACCATAACTTATACTTATAAACTACGAAAAATGTGAAATCAATCCAGTATCGTGAAAACAATAACAAGTACAACAACGAGCGCGTGTGTTCTTGTTTATACTTAGTCAACCACTACAAACCCAAGGTGAGTTCATTTGTCCCTTTTCAAACCATTTGTTTTAACTCAGGACTGAGAAGCATGTTATACATTTTAAACAATTATTGAAATGTTTATTAAATGCTTTTACACTTATTTATAATGCTTATACTAATGCTTAAGCTCTTAACGCTTGTTTTGGAAACTAAAGACTAAGACTATAGTGTAAATAGGTAATGCTATTTACACTATACTTATTTACATTATACTTAAAATCTATGCTCAAACTAGATACTAGGGTCAACGCTACAAACTCTATGCTTAGACTATATGCTAGAACTAAAGCTACAGATTCAATACCAATGCTATTTACACTATACTTAATTGCTTAAAACTTTTGAAACATTTAAATATATGAGGAAAACTAATGCTAAAACTAGAAATGCTTATGAAAACAATGCCTATGTAAACTTGGAACTTAAACTTAGAAAGACCCATATGTTCAAATTTGCTATAAAGACTTATGTGTTTGGGATACTTGAAACGCTTGAATGCTTGATGTACATGGAATACTTGAAACACGTGAATACTTGATATGCTTGGAATACTTGAAACACGTGAATACTTGATATGCTTGGAATACTTGAACACTTGAATGCTTGATACACTTGGAATGCTCAGACAACAGACTGATTGACCACCGCGTGTTGACCTGTGTGTCAACCCCTACCAGTCATCAGTAAATCTATGTGAATGCTATAAACTTGTATGCTTAAGCTCTCGAACATCGCAACACAGACTGATTGGCCATCGCGCCTTGACAATTGTCAAGCCCTACTAGTCATCAGTGTTCTTCGTTGTCAGGACCTAGTAAGACAGACTGAATGGCCATCGCGTGTTGAACCGTGGAGGCAACCCCTACTAGTCATCCAGTGTTCTTCTTTGTCCATTCATTTTGATTTTTATTGAGGATTAATACATTTAGTTGTCCTCGATAGTGAACTCAAAACTACTCATAGAACAATCAAATGCTTAGTTGTTGGGAGATGAAACGCTTAATTATCATTAACAACAATATGTTAAGCAGCCCGGTATGTGGTGGGATGGTGGCTGGGGCTTGTCCCCTACATATGCCCTATATATAAGCATACTTGGTTGGATAGCATAGGTGATTGTTAGTGAGGTTAAGGTTGTCATTTCGGGGGAAACAAAGTAGACATATTCAGGAAAATCAAACGTCATGGATCAATAGTGTGGAATGAAACGCTTAATTATCATTAACAACAATATGTTAAGCAGCCCGGTATGTGGTGGGATGGTGGCTGGGGCTTGTCCCCTACATATGCCCTATATATAAGCATACTCAGTTGGTTAGCATAGGTGGTCGTTAATGAGGTTAAGGTTGTCATTCGGGAAATCAGGGTAAACATTTACAGGGTAATCGAATTCTATAAATCAAAATATACGAAATCAAGGATGCAGAATGAAACGTTTAATTATCATCAGGAACAATATATCATGTGGTTTAGTATGTGGTGGGACGGTGGCTGGGCGGACGGTAAGGTCGACCCTACATATGCCCTATATATAAGCATACTGAAACAGATGGTATAGGTGGTTAATGGTGAGGTTAAGGTTGTCATTCAAGTGGCTTTTCAAACTATTTTTATAAAAAAAAACTACATGAACTCACCAACCATTGTGTTGACTTGGTTTTCTCACATGCTTTCTCAGGTGATGCACAGGTTTAAGCTAAGACACATGATTGCATGCTAGGATACTCAGATAGAGGACCTAGTAGAATTTTGGAAAGCACATCTTTTGATATCGATACGAATCACTTTTGATATCTTGTACAGATACAAGATAGAAACATTTGATTATTTTGATAGGTTTACTTAGTTAAATTACTAGACATTGGTATTGTAATTTAACTTTGTAATCCTAGTTTAATGCTTTATTGTGCTTTAGTTATTCTTATCATTGATGCTATGTAAACAATCTGATCAACATGATTATCACTCGCGATATCACGCCCCGAGAACCTTCCGCTCGACGGGGACTTCGATCCAACCCCGCCGGCTCGGGGTGTGACACAACCTTTCTAATCTCTTCACCAAGGCATTTGCTAAAGGAAGATTCAAGTATTTAATAACAGCCATTGGCATGATCAATTTTGAATAAATGAATATGTAACAAGGTTTAAATAATACTTCGGAAGATAAACTTAACTTATCTTCTGATAAGTAATTACTCATCAGAAGAAATGATAAGTCTTCGGAAGTATTATTTAACTCTTGTCGGAAGCAATTACACTTCGGAAAAAATTAATTCTTCTGAGGTAATTATCTTTCGATACATTTTCTTTGTCTTCGGAAGCTTAATCTTCTGATTATATAAGATTGCTTATCTAAGAAATGAACAATCATCAGATGAAGATGACTTCCGAAGCACAAACTATTCTGATGAAACCTTCTGAACCTTCAGAAGAAATTGCTTCCGATGATATATGCATCAAAAGTGCACTTCTTCTGAAGAACATCTTCTGGTCTTAAGCAACACTCCTTCCGAATAGCAATATCTTCGGAAGCTGGTATCTCCTTTCGATAACTAAATACTCCAGTGTGCCACATCTGGCTCGGAAGTCCTTTTCTCTGACACTTCGGATCTCAAAATTAAATATGTCTCTAAATTAAATGCTGACTTCAAAAGGTATAAAAGGTCTCCCACTCATTCCCCTTTCTCTCACTGTTCTTTTCAAAAAAGATCCTTCGTTTTCTCTCAATCAAACCCTATTTCCATTCAATTGTCATGGAAGCACTTGCCTTTCGACCTGCTCACAATCTAGTAGAGGAGCTTTAGCTGCTAACGATGCTAACTTCGCACCCATTATCTCCTTTCTTCAAAGGAGCAGGTATTTCTTCACTCTTACTGTCAATCTTGTGGTGTATCAATCTCATCACCAACAGTTTTGGCGTTCTTGTTCTATCATTCCCTCCCCCAATGGTAGAACTCTTTTTGCTACTATTGATGCTCATCCTATTTCAATTTATGTGGAGACCATCTGTCGGCATCTCCAACTCAATGATGCCGGTGGAAGGGTCTTATTCACAAGGGACGTGGTAACAGTGACCTTTAGGTCAATGGGATACGAAGGTCCTCTCCCTTCGACTACCTATTTGAAGGGTAGAGTGTCCTATAATTACAAGCATCTCATACATCTTTTTCTTCATTGTCTTTAAAATAAAACTGGTGGTTGGGATCAAGTCCCCTCTGATTTAGCTTCGGCGATTCATGGCTGGATCTCCAATCAACCATTTAACTTTTCCAGCTTTTATCTTCAATAATTTGGCTGACAATCTTTTGTCACCAAATAAATTTTGTATGTATCCCAGATTTTTGCAACATATATATTTAATAGTGAGTTAAGCTCATCGCTCTCACTATCTAGGCATACTTATATTGTTCCCTTCGTCACCTCAAAGGTTTTTGTTCAATTGAAGAAGAAGAAGAGTGCACAATTCTCTGGAACTTTCACTCCTCTTCTTCCTTCCATGGAGCTCCCTGCTCCTGAAGGTGATAGCTCTGTGGAACCAAAAGATGCTGATCCCACACCTTCCCCTTCTATCCCACACCCAATCAAAATCACCTACAAACGCAAACGAACCCTTGAACAGCTCTCTAAAGCTGTTCAGGCACCTTCTTCTGAACCCAAAAAGAAAAAGGCAAAAAGAACTGGTAGGGGCCCAGTTCTGCCTAAGGTGCAAACCACACATGCTTCTTCACCACTGGTTCTTCCTCTGGAACCAGTGACTGCCCCTCACCAGCCTGGAAGCCCTAAGTGTATGTCACCATACATACCTGAGAATGCCCAAAGGGATACACCAATTATGGAGTCTGCCTCTGTTGAATCATTTCACTTAGTTCCGGGACTGTCTCCCAGGTCCCCAGATATGTATAGCCCATCAATGCCCCCCACCCATACTGATACCCAAGCTCAAGGCACCTCTCCACTAGCTCTGCATGAACCCCTCTCTCCCACTTCCCAAACCTTACTAAGAGTGGTGACAGAGCTGTAGGAGAGGTTTCCCGACCCAGAGCTTACAATCTCAGATGTTGAACCCTCTCTAGTTCATCAGGACAGCGGTACAGGCAATAAGACCTCCTCTGTGGCAACTCACATTGCTGATGACTTCTTTGAAGTCATCTTCAATGAGAGGAATCCAGGGCGCCAAGAAACCACATCAAGTGGTGGAGGTTTAAGAGCCAGGATCAGGACTCCGTCGTCCAATGACTCCACTCAGGTGGATGAGGGCACAACCATCAAGGAATTGACTACCACCATTTCCACCCTACAAGCTAGGGTAGCTTCCCTTGAAGCTGAAGTGGCTACCCTGAGGCAGCAAGTCAACAAAAGGGATGCAATGATCAAACACCTACAGCTTCGTCCACCCATGGTCTTTACCCCATTCTGTCCAGACCCTACCACTCTTCCTTTCATTGATGCTTCCAAAAAAGGGGAGAAACCACACTCCGTGGGGTAAGATAGTCCAACCATAAGAGAGAAGGAGCAGCCTCAAGAACCCATTTCCTTCATTTCCAATCTGGATAATGAATGGGATGAGTTCCTGCGAACCTATTTTCCACCATCAAACTCTTCCTCTTCCAAGGCTGCAGAGGAATCCATGGAGACAATACAACACAAATAACATCTCCTACCTCCATGGTGCCTAGATCCCCTGTTGGGATTCATGAGTCCCTTTCTGGGACTCTGGCCCCTGATGAGACAAGAGCAACTGCTGATGTTGCTAGTGTTGAAGACCTATCCTCCAATCATGAGTCCTCTGAGGATACTACTAAGGAACCTTCCAATGTGTTTGTCAACTGGAGGAGGTAGTGAATGCTAAGATTAACTCCGAAGCTGCAGCTGCTTCCGAAGACCCAGTCATACTTGAGGTCTCCTCCTCAGAAGAACTATTGGCCAATGAACCAACTCGTGAGGCCACAAGGTCCATCTCCACTAGGGTAAATAAAATGAACAAATGTAAAAGGAAACTCACCCTAGAGGAGGAGACTGCTCAAGAGGAGAAGAGACCATTAAAGAAGAAGGACCGACCAGACACTTCCCTGGATGAATAAATTTTAACACTATCTGGTCTTCTCCAGGAGAAGGGATTTGACATAGATGAGGTATCGCTCAGGTTGGTACCTAAGATGGTTGCAGAGCTGGATAAGGTGCAGCAGCGAGAACAGGCTGCTGCTTCATCCAAAGTTATGGCAGTCCTCTCCAAGAAACAAAAGGAGACTGCCTACCGAGAGAAGATGAAGAAGTTCTTGATGAACTATGGATTCTCTCGGCAGTAGCTTGGTCCTGTGAAGAACTCTACCTTGTATATGCATGTGAGAGATATTAAAAATAAGATGTCCAAAGGAGAGCTGCCTTCACTGGACCAGATTCAGGCTTAAAGGGAAGATCTGAATTTAGGGCTTAAGGAAAGAAAAATTTTTGACACACCTCTCTCCCGAACAGCATTCAGAAAAGGAGAGGAGGTGATGTGTGAAGCTGCTACCGACGCCTTCTTCCCAAAGCAAGAGCCTCTCTCTCCTCCATCCAATCCCTCCTATGATAGCATGCCTATATCTTCAGTGGTCAGAATAAACAGAGGAGTCACACAGAAAACAACTACAGTTCATGATCCTGAGGTATCTACAAGGGAAGATGAGAGGAGAACTGAAGAAGCAGCTGTTACTGAGGATGCAGTAGCTGAGTAACCAACAAGAGGAGAGGGATCCAAGGAAGCACAAGAGGCCAGAGATTAGAGAAGCTTAACTTTACATAAAGGCCAAAGAAAATTCAACATAAGAAAATCAATGGCTAGAAGAAAAAAGAAAACTCTCAGCTTCTCTGACTCTGAGTCTGAATCTGAGCCTGAAAGAGCACCAGAGCCCATCAAAGCATACATCCAATTACTAAATGGAGCTTTGATGCCAGGCATAAGATGTTAACTCTTAAAGCAAAATGGAGGTATAATGGTGCTAGACATACATCAGCTCATAGTTCTTGCTGATCCCATTGTCTTTGACCTGGAAAGGCTCCCTCTCAACAACCCTGATAATGGTTCAGATGGCCATCAAGTCGGTCAAAGGAAGAGGAAAGGAGCTCGGAGGAGAAAAGTAAAGTTTTGGAAGCATCAGCCTAGGGGGATACTGTAAGATCATAAAAGGCTGATGCTCTCCACAATATTCTAAGTCCTTAGCTCCACTCCCAGAGGTCCAAAAAAATTGTCGGAAGAACAAAGTTATCTTCCGAAAGTAAGTAGTCTTCGGAAGGAACCTAGGTTCCTCAGAAGACCAAGTACCTTCGGAAGATAACCTTTTTCTTCAAAGAAAGATAACCTCTTCCAATGACAAATTTTTCCGAACAAGTTCTAAGCAGCTTCCGAATACAAATACTTCCGAATACTTTTCTCTGACAAGATCCAAGACACTTAGAGAAATAATCAGAGTTGCTTTTTGACATCAAGACCAATACAGAGGACATTCGAATGATAGTCAGAAACAAAAAAGATTTGTAAGATTTACAAAGACACCATGAAGTTAATGCTTTTTGTATTTTAGGTATTTATTTTAAAAGTCAATGGCGTCATTTGTATTAATTGTAATTAATATGGCTTGGCATGTCAAACCATAGCAGATACTAGTTTAAGCATTAGTTTGTTTCTAGTGTTTTGTTCAGTCTTGTATCCCTACGAGGATACAGCTGTAGGTTTTAGTATAGAATCCTTCATCTGTAATTTAGCAAGTGCATGTGTGCTTGTGCTTGTGCTTGAGCTAAGACTTGTATTTCTAACAGTTGAATGCAATATACTTTAACCTTGATTTTATACTCTTCTTATGTATTCATTTCAAACTGTTTTGCAAATCAAGTTGATAGAGTTTCCATATCTATCAACTTAGTAGAAGATACCTTGTGAGTGTTGTGAAAGTTTCATAACCTGATCAACAAAAACTTGGGGGCATATTTTTATTAATAGCATAAAATCCTATGCACTACCAAAAACTAAAATTTTCCCGACAAAATATTCATCGGAAATACCAAATAACGGCATACTATTAACAAACACTGTTTGTCAGAATTTCAGGTTTGACTTTAACATCTAACTTTGACCAAGACATGTTAAAATTAGTATTTGAGTTTTTAGTCTATAGACGAAGAAACGACGATAAACTAAGGACTTAAAATGATAGTTGTAGATTTTGGTTTAATTAACACACATTAATGATACATAAATTTAATAATACTTATAAATACTTAAAATAACTAATAAAAGGTTAACAATAATATTCATAAATAATTTAATAAGAAAAGTCATGCAAAATTTATAAGAATAACCAAATAACATAAGAAAATATGTAATTAAAGCCAATGCTATGTTACATGACGACTTGTATCATGTTATTGTGTTACAAAGTTGTAAAAGGAACAAATTTAAGAACTTTTTATAGGCATTGTGATCTGCTACTCTCAAGGGGATTTCAAGAACTCAAAACACACCATTAACTCTAGTAACCTGATCCATAACTTGCATTGAAACACACCTTTTCGTTTTCTCTACTTAACACACCCAAAAACACTTTCTTTCTCTTAAGATCTAGCAAAAACACAGCCCCATCCCCCTCCTTTCCTTCGTGAACAAGAGATAGAGAAGGCAAGGTTGAAGCTTTGATCCAGGTATATATAGTCGTAATCCCATACTAATTTTCATTCCTTGCATCTTCTATCTATGATTTAAGGCTCACTAATACACATGATGATTTATATAATCACGTGTGTGTGTGTTTAACATTTAATTGATGAGACCATGTAAACCCATTCACATCTTACAAGCAAACCTTGAAAAAAATAATAAGAATTGTAAATTTTGAACTCTAAATTTTTGAATTTATTAGCATGAGATTTATCCAAAGATAATTTTATGTTCATAGCAACAAAAACAAGAAAAAAACATATAAATAATCATGCCAAAACGTAATCTTGGACATAAAAACATGTTTCACTAATTAATCAATAAGATTTGAAACCCAAAACCCTGTTCAAGAATTCTGACAAAGACTTTAGTCTTACTTTGAACGACCATAACTTGATTGTATTGAAACCAAATCAGTCATTGTTGAGTCTAACTCAATTTCAGTGAATCTAAATTTCACTCCAAGTGGTCATGCATTTTTTTTACAAGATTTAGCCCTTCAAATATTCCCAATTTGAGAACTCAAATATGTGTTGTGCAAACAAAACAGATGGGTTAACTTGGGAAGGCTATGTTTCAAATCTATGGGCGGAAAACACATAGACAATATTATGCAAATTTGTACAATTAGTATTCATGCTTTAGTATTCTTGTGACGATGTTGTGACTTGTATATGAATGAGTAGGCAATAGACAATTTTATACAACCCATTTTGATAATTCTCTCATAGAATCACATTCAATTAACTTATAAGGCAAGCTGATGGACAAACATTGGACAAATCTATTTGGTGTTGACAACCCTCACATATGGTTTGGTCGTGTCAACCATTATTTGTCATAGAAAAATAGGTGAATTTACTCCTTACAAACTTATATATTGATATCAACCATGGAAATTTGACAAGTGTGTTATGCGTTTGTTTTGGGTAGACTTGTCATAGGCTTGATTGTGAGCTCATCTTATTTACTTTTTATTTATAGAAGTGCGTGTAACCCCTAGGATTTTCGTTTCAAGTTTGAATATTGTAATCGTGTTCAATTTCTAATAAAATAAAGTTTGGAGCATGTTTCAAAATATCTAGGTACATAATGAAGCATAAAAATGACAATATAAATACTAACTGAGTTTTGATTTAAAATTTCAAACTATATTCATGCCTTAAAAAACAAAAATAGTAAATAAATATAATTACATACACACATACATACATACATACATACATACATATATTAGTTCTTATCTCCATTAATAAAATATATTTTATTAAAATATAAAAATTATAAGCCTTGTAAACTTTAACTACATAAGTTTATAAACTTTTAATACACACACTAATTTTAATGAGTTATCATCAAATTATAAATACTAAAAATAACAACAACAACAATAATAATACTAATACATTAGATTATCTTAAAATCACTTTGTAATAATAAAACTTATTTTAGATTCATAAAGCATAATGAGTTTTATAAGAAAACATTAAGGTAAAATATGTAGCATAAAGTTTACATAACTTTAAAACTATTTTAGATAAAATGAAAAAAGAACGAGTTAGAAGGACTAATTGTGCAATTAACCAAACCATCAAAATCAGTATTAAAAGTAAAAACTAAAAATAGGGAATCAGTGAAAAATGGGTGACTGAACTTTTAAAACCCTCGAAATCATTTTCCCCTCAACCTATATTCCCTGGTGGATACCCATCAAACCCGATGGCAGCATAGCAGCATCCAGCTCACCTCCAACTATCAACCATTTATCAAATCAATTATAAATCACGTGTAATTGACTTACCAAAACTCAAGATACGACTGAAAATTAAAAAAAATGAGTTTAACCAATAAAAAACTCAACCAAACATACGAGAAAATAACAAGGAAGTTAGTAGTAGGGCTTCTGCTAGTTTTGTAGAGGCATCAGTTGTATTGATAAATCCACCATTTGCACCAGTGAAACCACAATTTACCAATTATTTTGGTAAAAGGAGTTTAACAGCTCGTAAGACTACCAGGATGCCATCAAAACAAACACTTACATCGCAAGGCTCATCGGAACCCGATATGATGGCAAGGATCTTTAGTGTCACTACTATTTTTGCAACATTTTTTGTAGCATTCATATCTATCATGGTTTACTTAATTTAGTAATACCATAATAGCTAACCTATTATGTTTTTAGAAGACAGGTGATTTCAATGCGTCTAAATTTTATGTAATCCAAATAATATCAATGTTACTTTTATTTTACTATAAATTA
Organism: Mikania micrantha; assembly: GCA_009363875.1. Taxonomy (NCBI): domain Eukaryota; kingdom Viridiplantae; phylum Streptophyta; class Magnoliopsida; order Asterales; family Asteraceae; genus Mikania; species Mikania micrantha. The sequence goes on along the minus strand of CM018682.1, from coordinate 82,884,223 downwards.
TGTTGTGTTCTATTATATAAGTTTTGGTTATATGCTATATTTATGTAAGTTTTTTCTATTATCTAATGTTTGTATTCTGAGTATAAGAAAATCTTTCATGTTTAGACAATTGCCGAATCAAGAAACACTCTAAATTTTGCAGCAATATTAGCGAAATTTATTGAGCCTCAAAAACAATGGAGGCTTGGGAGGAGGATCTAAAATTAAAATTCTAGTGGTAATGATAATTGATCGGGAGGTAACAAGAATGATAATGGAGGTAATAACAATGAATCAAATGATAATGGTTATAATGGTGGAGGTCGTATTCTTGGAGCTCATGAAACAAAAAGGGGGATATACCTATAAGAAGTTTGTGGCATGTATAGTTAAAGAATTCAATTGAAAAGATGGAGAGGTAGGCTTGCTGAGCTGGATAGAGTGGAAGGAAACTGTCATCAACAGCTTGTCTAGAAAATCAAAAAAGTAAAGTATGTTATTTGCTCGTTTCATCAGGGCACCACGAAGTGTAGATTGTTCATAGCACAAGGTATATAGTTGTAAATAATTCAAACATCACATTCAAAACATCATTAAATTCGGACATTTAATACATTATTACAAAATTCAAACCGTAACTATTACATCAATTGTATTCAAAGCATTAAACATAAATAAACTCAATCCAAGCTCAATAATTTAGATACTCGGCATTCCTACCTGAAACATGCTTAAAAATCAAGTATCAACTACAAAGAGTTGGTGAGCTTTGCAGGTTTAAACACACACAAAAAAATAATTTGATAAAAGGTAAGTTGTCACATGTGATAATAAGCCAATATAAACTAAAACATGTGATTAAACCATACGCAGATCAAATAATGTTAACAAATGATGTTTGACCAAGCTAGCATTCCTAACAATGCTGAAGTAGCAAACAACCACTGCTGAGGACCGAAGTCAACTCAATCAACAATGGGATGGTCCGTCCAATAGATCTATCATTGTTACTAAAGATAAGTTGTGATTAATGCAAGATCAAGCTAAGTTCACACTACAGTTAAGGTCACAAAGCTAAGTTCACATGTATATAAGTTAAAGATAAGTTCAAAGTTACATGTTTCATCCCAAAAGTTCAAAACAAGTAAAAGAGGGTCTATAAAGACTCACCTCGACATGTGAGATAGCCTTTGTAATTTATGTCAAGTTATAGTTCATTATATATCCAACAAGTTCAAAGTTCATATAAATAGTTCATTAAATGTAAATTCAAGTAGCTATGACTTCTATGTAACACATAATATCTAAATAGGTCAACTAGTTTAGTTTTTGTTTTGCAGTATAGTTCAATTGTTTTGCTCAAGTGATAAGTAAAATCTTATTTGGTTTTATTGCAAATGTTTTTTCATTTATATGTTAACTAGCATTTAAAGTTTAAAATCTTTATAAGGTAAACCATTTAATTGATTTAAGGTATAAATTAATTTTAAGTTTATAAATCAAAAATAGTTCTATAGTAGTTTTAAGTTAAACAACCAATAATAAAAGATTCATCGAGTTTAATAATATGGAGATAAGTATAAAAATATTATATTTAAAATAAGTAAACTTTTAGATCTTTCACGTTATGTAAATCTAAATAAAAGAAAAAGGATTTATCCTTAAAAGAACAATTAAAATGTTCTTGTTTAAAATATAAACATTTTAAAAACATTACAAGATTAATTACCTTTTAAAGAATTATTTGTATGTTTTAATGATAATGATAATGATAATGATAATGATAATGATAATGATAATGATAATGATAATGATAATAATAATAATAATAATAATAATAATAATAATAATAATAATAATAATAATAATAATAATAATAATAATTTAATCATATATAAAGATTAAAATATATATTTGTTCTTGTAATATATTAAGATTTAAAGCAATCTTTAATATATATGTATTATTATAATTCTAAGCTAATAATTATATTTTCTTTGTTAAACTTAAGGACTTATGCTCATAAAAATTTATGGTGAAAACAGAATTTTAAAAAAATTTACAGATTAAAAGTTATAACAAAAAAAACATTTCCCAGTAAAAAAAATCGGCCCTAAGGGGGCTCAAACTCGTGACCATTACCTCTAACACCATGCGTCTACTAGTAGAACTAGGCATTTGGCCGTGATAAAGTTCCAACCAAAATTCCTTTAACATGAAGCGCAACCCTTCCCCCAAATCAGTTTATATATCCCGCAACCCTAGTTCCCAACCTCATCAAATTGGTTTGATTGAAAATCTGTTAGCCTCAAAAATCGTGGGGCTATTGTTGGGGATTGAATTATGATCACACTGGTATAAGAAACACCAACCTTTGATGATTAATTCGTAGAGTTTGATTGAAGAACCGAAGGTGGCGAACCGAGAGCTTCAAGCGGCTTGATTCGTGATTTAGAATAATTGTGTGTGTGTTTTTCGTTTACAGAAACTTTCGGAATGTTCCAAGGAGTCCATGTGTTCGTTTAATTGAGGTTTTATACACGATTGGTAAGAATTTGAATTCTTGGTCGGTGTTTCAAGTTTAGGAATGATTTCACTTGTTTATGAGTTGTTAATCGATCATAATGGTTGATTGGAACGATTTACGCGTTCGAATCCTTGCCCAAATTAGGTTTGATTAGCTGTAATCAAGTGGGTCGCGAACGGGTTGAATTTGAACCTATGGTTGATCCGGTTGGGGTTTTCAGTGAGGAAGAAAAGGGGTTTGGGGTTTTGGCAAAAATGGTCCCTCCTTGTTTTCCCTATTTGTTAGTAGTTTCAAAATTGACACTTTTTATCCCTCAACCCTTTATCAACCCTTTTTAATTTTTATAAAATGAGTCAAACATTACATAAACTAATATAAACAATTATTTATAAGTTTAGGGATGTTTAATCATTGTTTTAACATTATATTTGTATTATAAAATTAAAACAAAGTTGTTTATAAAAAAAATAATATGATTAAAGTTAAAAGTTTATAAATGTTTTATTTATTTAAATAAAATGTTTTTTCTTGAGATTTTTCTTATTAAAGTTTTTTCACAACTAAATTTTATTTATTTCTTTAAGTCATTTATAATTAAATACTAAATTTTTATAAGTTTATAAATAACCTTTAAAAATATGTTTCTTTTTATTCTTTTAAATTGTGTAATTACATAATTTCATACATACATATTTCTATCATATACATACATATATTAAAGATGTTTAAATTTGTTTTATAACATCTATGTATGTAAACTCATAGATGGAATTTAAAATGACATCATAAATTATTTAACAAATAAAATTATTTACTACAAATTACAGGAATGTTACAATGCGCGTTCAGACGAGAAGTAAAGAGGCGATAACACATATGATATGGGATGATTTGACATTAGGGGTGTTCATCGAGTCGGATAACGAGTTTTTCGGGTCGGAAAATTTTTTTGGTCTATCCGAAACCCGACCCGAAATTCAAAATATATTATCCGACTCGAAAAACCCGAAATCGTTCATCCGAATAACCCGAATTACCCTGTTTTTTTCGGGTTTTTCGGATATCCGACCCGAAAAAGCCACTTTTTTGCATATCCGAAATCCGACCCGACCCGAATCTAAAATCATATTATCCGACCCGAAAAACCCGAAAAAGATTTCGGATACGGTTTTTTCGGGTTTCGGATACGATTCCGATTTCGAATTTTTTCGAGTTTCGGATATTTTGAACACCCCTATTTGACATTGCTATTGATTTATGAATATTTCCCAAAGAACGAGATGCAAAAGTTGGAACATGAGTTCTGGAACTTAACATGGTTGGAGTTGACCATGCTGATTATATTGATAAATTTTATGAGTTAGCCAAATTGGTTAACCCTTGGTTACCCCAGAATCTAAAAGAATCGATCAATACATTTGGGGGCTTGCACTTGAAATACGAGGTACGATGCAAGTAGCTGAACCTAAAACTCTCTAAAGTATGATTCTGAAGAAAACAACTTTAATTGATGAAATTTTGAGGATTGGAAAACTACTAAACAAGGTTAATGATAAGAGGAAGCAGAATGAAAACCCAATCTTAGAACTCAGTATGGGAATCATAAAAATTTTTTTTAGCGAAAATTGACCTTCGGCATCAATTGCGGATCCAAGAGGACGACATTCCAAAGTTGAAATTTAGAAATCAGTATGGGCACTTTGAATTTCTTATGATGCCTTTTGGGTTGACTAATGCTTTGGTCATATTCATGGATCGAAAGAACCGAGTTTCTAATTCGTACCTCGATAAACTCGTGATAGTGTTCATTAATGAAATAATGATATACACCCAAAACCAAAAAGACCACTAGAAACACCTAAGATTGGTTTTGGAACTACATTATTTGATGTTTTTAATTGCAAACCTTGAATGATTGGATATTTTTTTCTACGTACTATGAGTAGATTTCTTGTTCAAGAACTTTATTTTCTTATAAACTAGGTTTAATCCCACCCGCACATTGCGGCAAGTTATCACAATACAATCCCGAAAACAGTTATTATATATCATTTGCAAAATCATAAGTTACATAACAAAATCAAATCTCTCATCACAAACTTTTTACAATTATATATAAATAAACATAAAATTATACAAAATCAAAAAAACAAAATTTAAAAGTTTTAGTGGCCAAAATCAAATAAACAAAACTTTATATTATATAAAAGTTTTAGTGACCAAAATCGAAAAAACAAAACTTTACTATTAAGTTTTAGTGGCCATAATCGAAAAAACAAAACTTTATATTATATAAAAGTTTTAGTGGCCAAAATCAAAAAAAAAAAACTTTAAAAAGTTTTAGTGGCCAAAATCGAAAAAAGAAACTTTATATTATATAAAAGTTTTAGTGACCAAAATCGAAAAAACAAAACTTTATATTATATAAAAGTTTTAGTGGCCAAAATCAAAAAAACAAAACTTTAAAAAGTTTTAGTGGCCAAAATCAAAAAAACAAAACTTTAAAAGTTTTTGTGGCCAAAATAAAAAAAACAAAACTTTATATTATATAAAAGTTTTAGTGACCAAAATCGAAAAAGCAAAACTTTCCTTTTAGTGCCCAAAATCAAAAAAACAAAACTTTATATTATATAAAAGTTTTAGTGGCCAAAATTGAAAAAACAAAAACTTTAAAAAGATTTAGTGGCCAAAATCGAGAAAACAAAACTTTAAAAGTTAGTGGCCAAAATCGAAAAAAAAACTTTATATTATAGAAAAGTTTTAGTGGCAAAAATCAAAAAAACAAAACTTTAAAAGTTTTTGTGGGTAAAATCGAAAAAACAAAACTTTATATTATATAAAAGTTTTAGTGAGCAAAATCGAAAAAACAAAACTTTACTTTTACTGGCCAAAATCGAAAAAACAAAACCTTATAATATATAAAAGTTTTAGTGGCAAAAATCGAAAAAAACAAAACTTTAAAGTTTTAGCGGCCTAAATCGAAAAAACAAAAACTTTATATTATATAAAAGTTTTGGTGACCAAAATCTAAAAAACAAAACTTTTAATTAATTTCAACTGTCTTTTAATATAAATATATATATATATATATATATATATATATATATATATATATATATATATATATATATATATATATAATTACAATCTACAAGACCTCTTGTGTTTGAGCGTCTCACAAACTGTTTAATGAGTTTTTTTTTTTTTTTTTTTTTTTTACATTCATCCATTTATTAAATGAATTAATATGAATAAATATCACTTTTGTTCATTATATTCACAAAAGTTCGATGATGTGTTATCTTATGTTCGTTTATATTTATTTGTTTATGTCCATTCATTAGAATCGCTTGTTATGTTTTTTAACATTTAATTTATTACCTGAACATTTAAACTAGAACCCCTGGTGCTTCGAAACATGTATTTTCTTAAAAAATTAGTCATTAGAAACTATTTATTTGATATAACACTTTGGAATTTTTAAGCTTTTTATTAATGTTTTTAACCTATATATTGTTTTAGGATAACTACATTTTTATATTTGTTAAAAATATTGTTTGAGGTTAAGAATATTGAGTTTTATTTTTCAAATATTATATGTTCGTTTGTGTTAGTCGTTTAAATTTTTTAATAAACTAATAGGAAATGAAATTCCATTCGATTACTATTCGTTAATCATTCTTGAAGTTAATGCGTAACGAATTAACACAAATAATGCTTCATTTGGTCATGTTTCATTTCTTTACATACGATTATGTACTTTCAAGTAATATCATTAAATATTAGTTTATTTTTTTTATTAATATCACCAAAAATGCATATGAAATGTAGTCATGACTCATGACAAAGGGACCGACTATAACCCACCCTCGGTTCGGTTTGCGGTAAAAAAAAAATGAAACAATAGCAACATTTTGTACAAACTCTATCAACTAAAATCAAGTTTCTGCATAAAAATTTAAAAATATTTATTTCTTGATTTAAATTTGCATTTTTTTACTGAATTTTACATACGATATACGCAAATAAAATACGGTACGAAAAAACATAAATTTAGTACCAAAAGGGACAGATCTAATTAAAAAAAACATATACTTCTATATTTTTTTAGTAAAATCTTTATTTTCACTTAAAAACAATATGAAAAAAAACTTAAATTATATACTAAAAAGACAAATCTAGTAAAAAAAAAAACATGCATTTTTATTTTTTTTTAAAAATATATTTTTTATTCAAAATTTTCTTGAGTGCATGATAGACTATACCTAAATGTTGAAAGTTTTTCTTATGAATGAATGTTTGACAATAATTCACGTTTTTAATGTCATTGTCCTTACGAAACTTTGTCAAAATTGTTAACCCTTTGTACAAATTAACGTGTGGGGAAACATTCAATCATGCGAATGTTTTATTATACATAATAAATCAAAATAAAAAATGAAACATATCACTTTTCTACACTATTCTAACGATAATTTTTCCGTTTCTCTCTTATTTAATGCATCATAAATTAAATAATAGTATTAAATATTGAATACACATTTATACATTTTTAAATGGAAATATTTTTTAAGACATTAAAAATATATTAATATAAAAATTACTTTTTTCTAAAAAAAAGCAAAATGATTATAAAATAAGAAATATTTAAAACAATTTTTTAAAATAAAATGTTTAAAAAAAAGCACTATTTAAAAAAATAATATTATTATTTTATTACTTAAAGTAAGTTTTTCAAATATTTTAATCATATTTTATTTTAAAAAATCGACTTACATTATAATGATTTTCATTAATAACTATATATTATTTTTATATTTAACTTGTGTATTACATGAGATATTAACCTAGTATATGATAAATTAGAATCCCAATTATATACACACACAGATGATAGTTTCATGAAAAATCTTCACTTTGAAAAAAAATATATAAACTAATGACAGTCATTACCAATCAATTTTATTTTTCGTTTTTTGTTTTTCATCTTTATATTATAATATTAGAAATGTTAAAAAAACAAAAAAGTAAAAAAAAAATGGTTTATGTTATTACATATGTGTAACTTATACATCACATATATGAGTTACATATATGTAACTTTATATCTTACATACGTATCTTTGTGATTTACATATCTTTATTAAAAATGTTTCCTTACTTATAACATTTTTAACCTTATAATAAATAATTATGATTTTTTTTTAAATTAAGTAGATAGTAAAAGTTTTCTTAATTTTCTCTAAAATGAGAAGTTTTCTTTTGAATCCTCCTATATATGTATACATATGTGCATATACCTATATGTATATACATAGGGAAATTATAATAATATAACTCAATAAATTTGCAATAACCTGTTAAGATCAAGCCAAAATTTAGATTTTTTTTAACATGATTGTAAACACATTTAGAACATTTTCTTATTATATGAGTTTGCGTAAATTCATAACCGTTTGAGAGTTAACAAAGATTTGGCTTGATCTTGACGGATTATTTCGGATTATTGCACATTTAGTGAGTTATTTTTACTTTCATTACCAATTAATTTTTTTTTCATTTTTTATTTCATATTATTATAAGGTAAGAAATGTACAAAATATTAAGAAAAAAAAATGTATTTCATGTTATTACATATATGTAACTTATATGTTACACATAATAGTTACATATACGTAAAAATTTTAACATTATAACATTTTAACATTAGAATAAAAATTACGAAAAAAATTTTAAAAAAATTTATTAGCAAGTATGAGTTTTCCTGTTGTTTTCAAAAATAAGAAGTTTTATTATGAACATTCCTGTGTGTGTATGAAACTAATTAATTAAATAATTTTTTTTCTTGTTTTATGTAGTACGTTATATGGAAAGTAATTATCTCAAAATAAAACATATTCTCATTTTTTTTAAATTTAAGAATATAATTAATTATTATGTTTTCTTTAATTAGCACCTAATATACTCCTAAATCTATCTAGCATGTCAATTGAGGTATTTAAACCCTGATTTTCGTAATAAGGAATCATATATGACACATATGTATACCATTCGACCAAAAACCCTTTGGTAATTACATGTAATTATAAATAAGTAATATTAAAATAGTAAAAATTAAAATACATGTAGAAAAAAAAAATGGTAAAAGAATGACATATTTCCTACAATAAATTCGATACATATGTTCTACAAGTTCACATATAAATCAACGCGTCATGCTTATTTTCTCTCCTGCCTAACAAATATATTATTTGAAAATCTCCCCTTTTTTTAATTAAAAAAATTTCCCAATTGCAGTAATAAACAAATTAGCTGTTATGTCTTGTTTTAAATACTAAACAACTTCGGGTGTGTTGTATTTAACCCTCACAATCTTTACCTAAAATAAGATAAATTGGATAGTTTAGGTTATCAATTATTCTATTTTGAGTTGAAACATGTATCATTATAACATATAATAGATTGAAATAAGTAATATTTTCATACAATACAAGTCAAATAACCCAAAAACTATGCGAATAGAACATATTCAAATGAGTAAGAATTATAAGTAATATAACGTTAAGATCAAATACAAATTGGTAGTTTTGTAAAATGTGTAAAATCAAAGTGTTATTATAAATAACAAAGTGCTATTATTAAAAAGGAACTGTTAAATATTATAATAACATTTTGTTAATATTATAATAGCACTTTATTATTTATAATATCACTTTGTTTTTTATACTTTTTACAAAACTAGCACTTTGTACATTAACCCCACCCTGGTAATATATTTGATGATATAATTAGTAAAGATTATACAAGTAAACTATTTGTTTACTTAAAACCCATTTTAACTTAAACTATTTTTTTTTTAAAAAAAAAAATGACTCATTCAGACTCAAACGGATTTTGCTTAAAACTCTTGTTGACTTAATTTTACTCATCAAGACTCAAACTCGTTCTGATCCGCTACCCAACCCAACCCGACCCAACCACTCATTTTGTCAGGCTTAGTTGTGTTCAATTGCCAAAGTAATTTGAAAAGGTATTGCTTCTTTCAGATTAAGTGTTTGATCTTTGTCATATACAAATTGATGTAAAAAACCTGTATAACAAAAAGAATTAAAAGTTGTAACAATATATATACGCTAATCTTATGAAATTGCTTAACTTTAGTTTTATCCTAATCTACCATAAATTTCCATAAACACAATGGTATAACCCTATACTAGCCTAACTATTTTTTACCTAGCTTATCCAACATACACTTTTTTTTTTTTTTCATGTGAAAATACCCTAGATTGCTACTTGCTCTAGCAACCCACGCCAGTCACGTCGGGGTTGCAAAGCATCCGATTCTAACACAAGAGGCAAGCCAAAGGTGGCCCCTCCTGCTTAATGATCATACCACGTCCTAATTATTCAACAACTTGCTATAATATTATAAATTAAACTAAATTGAAAGGAACCTTTCAAGAAATATTAAATTTCATGTATGATTATGTGAACAAAATTAAACAAGTATACAAGGTTTATCGGTATAGAAAGTTTGGTGGTATGCTGTGTTTCGAAATTTACAAAACCTTTTTTCGACAAAGTATAGACATAAGTTAGCTAGAGATCACTGGAAAACAACCAAACATACACAGTAAATCTTACTTGTAACATATAACTATTTATTGGTTATGAAGATGGTTAGATATAAACAAATCTGACCTTTATCGTTAAGAAAAGAGAGGACAAACTATTTTTTTTTTAACGGAAACAGTCGATAATTAGTTGGCACGTCCCTGAAGGACGGTTTGTACATTAGCCACATTACCTATATCTCATTAATTCAAAAGGAAATCGACTATTAGAAAAACGTCCTACTCATCGAAGAGTTCCCATAAAAAAAAGTCAAGAAAGTACTAGTGGGCTATTATCTATTTAAAAATTAGGGGATACCATGGCAGTATAAGGGCACTAGGAGTCGTCCCATCCTTCCCCACTTTTCCCCGTTGCCACATCAGCGCTACATCAGCTTTCCTTACTTTTCCCCACTTGTTCTCACTTTTCCCCATTTTGCACGATGTCGTCCCACTTTTCCCCATTTTCAAATCTTATTTTTAATTAATTATTTTAACAATAAATAATAATAACAATAATAACACTAATAAAACTTAAAATTAAAAAAAATACAACAAAAAAAGAAGAAGAATATAACCTAAAAAATTAAGTTAAAAACCTAGAAATGGCAATGACATCCCCAACGAGCAGCAATTTCTCGTTTACGATCGAGAATCAGTTGTAGCATTGGTTCTTGATAAATTGTGTGGTCTTTCATCGTGAACTCTAAATCTACAGCCTTTTGTTGTTCGTCTAAAGCCTGTTGTTGTCGGCGCATTAATGCGACGCGTGAGTCTTTCTCCTCTTGCAAAACACGGAGTTTTTCTTCTCGAAGGCGGAATCTTTGTTGGGATTCCTCTTTGTTGAACGAGTTGAATTCCGCCATTTGTTGAATTAACTCGTCATGCGACGAGGAGGACGCGGCCGATCTTTTGCCCTTTCTTGTTGGCCTATCCGGTTCATAGTAAATGCGTTGGCCATCACGATCAAATTTGATGTTGATGTGGGCGTTCGCACTACCCATTGACTCGTTTGGCTTCGGCCTTCTTGTTGTAGATTGTGACTCACAACCTACTGGTGGAATGTCACACCATAAAGGGTTATCGTGGACCATCTCCCACGCTTGGATGTGACCGAATCCCTTTGACTTGGCCAAGATTTTGTAGTTTTTCATGGCCTTTTTCAAAACTTGTTCATCCCCTTCACCGTTTTTGCGATTCATTGAAGACTGTTGGTAAAAACCATTCCATTTCTTCATGGAGGCGTTCATATCGTTCCATTTGGAATAGATTTGATCAACAGTCCTCGGCTTGTCCTTCACGAGATGGTGAAAATGTTCGGTTACCTACATATAAACAACATAAATTTAAGCATCAACCGTGACTTTTTTGTTAACTTAAACAATGTTAAAAAATACCTTTTTATAAAAACCATCCCGTTTTTGCGCATTACCAACATCGGGATTTTCAGAAATAGTTAGCCAAGATCTGGCCAACGCAACCTCCTCTTCATCGGACCAACACTTGGCCGGTGCTTTCTTTCCAATTGGTTTCTTTCCCGTTCGCCTAACCAGTTCTTCTTCTTCTTCTTCCGACTCGACTTGAACACTTTTATTATTTCGCTTGAATCCGAGTCGTCTTGATTATGGTCACGATAGTCTAAACATAAAAATAAACAAAAAAATAGACGTAAAAAAATAAACGTATAAAAATAAACATAAAAAAATAAAATATAAAAATAAACGTATAAAAAATACCTTGAAATGGAGATTGTTGTTGAAAAGTTTGTTGATCGAATTATTGGTAACTTTGTTGATCTTGTTGATACGATTGCTCTCACCGATTGAATTGTTGTTGAGTGCCCGGTGAATATTGCAAATATGGAGACGGGTTCATTGGATCGTAGTAAAATGTTGGTTGATTCGGAGATGGCATTTGTGGATGATACACGGATGTGTTGAACGGGTTCATTTGAGGCGCTTGAACATTTTTTTGTCGTGGTTTTTTAAATTTTTTGGTTGACGACCCACCACGTGATGAACCTCCTTCCATTTTAGTTGAAAATTTTATAAATTTAGTGTATAGATTGTAGAAAATGAGAGAAAAGTGTGAGATTTGTGATTGTTTTGGAGTTGTTTAAGTAGAAAAAAATTGGATTTTTTTTTAAAATGCCCAACGGTCGAAATCCTTCCTTTTCCCACTCGGCTTGAATCGGTGAGGAGTCCCCGAATTACCCCACCCCATTTCCGGGGGACGGTGTTCCCGTTCTTCCCCGAACCGGTGAAAGGCTCCCCGGGTTCTTCCCGGCTTCCACTCCGAGCGCTCTAACCAATTGATTCTTCACCGATAGACCATTGCTGCCAGATGTTGCCAATTAATGTAAATTTTCAGTAAGCAGTGCGTTTTATTGTTTTAATTACTTTTAAAGAATCAAAACAAATATTGCCATTTTCGGTAAATCTAAATAAAACTTGCAAATAATTAAAATTTAAAATATGTACCTCAAAAAAAAAAAAACTGTTTGAATACATATTAAATACAAAATGTCACATAGTACGATGAATTAGCGATAGAATGATCATCCGCCGCAAACAGGTGTCTCTAGAGGTGGGCATTGAAACCGGTTTCAAACCCGGAACCGGACCCGGTTCCAACCCGGTCTACCCCCAACCCGGTTCCAACCCGGTAGAACTCACCGGTTCCTAACCGGTTTGTATTTTGAATTTCGCCACCGGTTCCAAACCGGGTTCAACCCGAACCGGTTCCAACCCGGTTTCAACCCGGTTTTGACCGTTTGAACCAAAAAGTCGAGTTCTAGCCATTGAACTAGCCGTTTGGACCGATTTTTAGCCTTTTTTTGATGTTTTTTGATCCAAAACTTAGTATAAATTGTTGTGGCTTGGTTTAGTTTGATTCCACACTTGAAAACGAACATTCTAAGCCAAAAACGCTCTCGTTTCGTATACCCGACTGCTTTACTCTCTTTGTTTCGCGATACTTTTTTATTACACGCGTATTTTAAACCACTTGTTAACGCAATGGCTCAATCTACATCTTCTGTCGGTCAAGGTTCTAACGCCGAAGTTTTAGTTGTCCGTGTTCTTACGCATAGTAGGAACATGGAAATATGGTGTAACTGGGATTTAGTTGAGATGAGTGACGGATCTCAAAAGGCTCGTTGCAAGTATTGTGGTATGCTTCTTGCAAAAGAATCAAACACGAGTTTGAAGAAACATATTACCAAACCATTTTGCAAGGCGTTGAAGAATGATCCAGAAAGTCAACAAACACAAATCAGTAATGATGGTGGAATTTTTCACTACAACGTAGACGAGGTTCGTGATAGAATGGCGAAGTTCGTGATTCAAGAGGCGTTGCCGTTTGGACATTTCGACAACCCTCGTTTAACAAACATGATTCGAGATACGCTTCAGCCTCGTAATAATCATGTAAGTCGAATTACGCTAAGGCGTAATTGTTTACAAATGTGGAACAACGCAAAAAAGATTTGATCTTATTTTTTTAAAAACTAAACACTGGTGTAAACTTAACTACAGACGTTTGGTCTGCACCACATGGTTTACCGGAATCGTATATTTGCGTCACCGTCCATTGGGTGGATCCCGTGTTCGTGGCAAATGATGAAACGTACGATTGCGTTTGAACTTTTCCCGTATCCACATACGGCTGACTATTTGTTTCAACTATTAGATTTCGTAATAACACAATTTAATTTGGAAAAGAAACTATTTTCAATAGCATTTGATAATGCTTCAAACAACACTGCTGCAGTGGAAAAATTAAAATTAAAATACACACCATTTTGCAACGGTATATTTTTCCACAGTCGATGTGTAGCACATATTATTAACTTAGCGGTGCAAGACGGTCTTTCTTCACCGAATCTTGAAACTTTCAAATATGGTTTTAGAAATATGATACATGATGTTTTTAAAAAAAGTAGAAAAACATTTACCGATTACAAAAAACTTTGTAAAGATACGAACAGATCTTGTTATGGTCCTAATTGGGATGTACCTACTCGGTGGAACTCCACTTTTAAAATGTTTGAAAGTGCTTTAAAACAAAGAGAAACTTTACAAACATTTAGAACTTTTGTCATGGTGGAAAGGAAAAGAATCCGATTATCCGATTCTATCCACTATGGTACGTGATTTACTAACCGTCCAAGCTTCTACGGAAGCTTCGGAATCTGCGTTTTCTCTTAGTGGTAGGGTATTATCTTTACGAAGAACAAGACTTACTCCGGAATCAGTAGATATGTGTATTTGCTTAAAGGATCACTTGGTCGCGATCGATCGAATTCAAAACATAACAAACCTCGAAGATGAAATCGAACTTGAAACAAGGGTACACGAAGAGGAGGTGGATGAAGGATTATCTCCCGACATATCCGATGAAGAACTTGCACAAGAAGCTCGTGCTCGTAAACGTACGCAAACGCAAGCGGGAACAAGCACGGAATAAAACGCATGTTCTCAAGTTATTGTATTTGTATTTATCTTTTTAAGTTATGTATGTTTTTTTTAAATAATTAAAAGAGAAATAAATGTTAAATACAATTTTTATTTTTATGTTATGTATGTAATTTATTGTAAAATTACTAGAAATAATAATGAATTTTTTTAATATCATTATTTTTTTTATACATGTTCTTAAATCAAGTATTTTTTTATTATTATTTATGTATGTCTTTTTTTAAATAATTGAAATATAAATAAATGTATTAAAAGTTATTTTTATTTTTAAGTTATGTATGTAATTTATTGTAAATTATTAGAAATAATAATGTATGTTTTTAATATTATTTTCTTTTTATTTATGTATTCACATTTATAAAAAAAAAAAAAAATTAAACCGAACCCGGTTTGAACCCGGTAGGTGTACCCGGTTCTGGACCCGACCCTACCCTACCCGGTTCTATCGGTTTTAGATCTTCAAATATGAAACCGGTTCCAAACCGGTTCGGGTTCACCTCAAAACCGGTTTCACCGGACCCGGTCCAAAATTGAACCCGGTTTGAACACGGCTCGGGTTTAAAATTGAACCCGGTTTGCCCATCTCTAGGTGTCTCCATCATACGACTATATGATAGAAACAAGTTTGAAAATATCATACGTAATCTTATCCTTAATATCACCCCTTCAAAATGTAGTACACAAACAAACTTACCAAGTATATTCATATTTTTCAGTAGGGTTTGAGGGAAAAATGGACACAAACCTTATCCCTATCCTAGTTGGGATAGAGAGGCTGATACGAATTGGAGTTTCCAGCTCAAAGTTATCGTTTGAAGTTAATAATCTCAACACTTTTAATGTTATTTTCACAAAATAAGTAAAATAACGTTAAAATTAGTGCAGTTTTACTTTGAACCCTTAATGGTCCACATATATATACATCATACGCGTGCACCGCAAAATAATGATTTATCATTATTGGTGGTATATTGCCATATTGGTGATCGATAATCTCAACTTCCTTCAATATATATAATTAACATTTAATCTGATGGGAAAATAATGCGAATTCAAAAAATGTATATTTGTAAAGCGAAATGAAAATTGAATTAAAATGCATATATCCCCTTACTAAAACCTTTTATTACATATTTACCCAATCATAAAACTAAATTACATATTTCCCCTTTCTAAACCAAAGATATTACATATTTATCCATTTCATTAAAAAATACATCATGTATTTCCTATTTTACCCTTAATAAACCAACTAAAAACAATTTACATATTTCTTCTTACTAAGGGGCAATTTTGGAACATGGGGATATTTGTAATTTTACTTTAACATTGGGGATATATGTAATTTTGATGTTTAATAAGGAGATATATGACATTATCCCTAATTGATAAATCAAACTGAAAACCGAATTAACAATTATGTTCAGTTTTTAGGTTAACTAGTATGGGTGACCCGCGCTTCGCAGCGGAATTTAGTTTGATTTTTAACGGTAAACCTTGAAAGATCATATTTGACTGTGTGATATATACGTGACGATTACTTTGGATCCAAATTGATAAGACGTTAAAGGACTACTATGATGATGCACCGGACGATGACATTTCGTATACGTGTTTGGCATTTAGGGAAGAAGAAATTGAAGCAACATCAGAGGCAGGGACGAAGCTTGAAAATTTTGGGTAGGGGGGCCGACCCTTAATATAAAATTTTTTGGAAGAAAAACCAAGGGGGCCAGACTCTATTAATATAAAATTTTCCGACCAAATCATACTACATACCTGCTTCTGAGCCGAAAAACAACAGGGGCCGGGGCCCCCCTAGGCCCTCACTATACTTCGTCCCTGATCAGAGGTTAGAATGGAGAAAGAAGGAAGCCAGTAAAAAAGAATTATTTAGCATCATACTCTTATAAAATTGTACCTCATGCATGATAGGTGGTGCAAAATGAATAGTGTTTTATGTCTCACACACCGACTTTCCTTTTTAAAATATATATATAATGATACAATTTTTTTTTTTTTTTTTTTTTTTGGACATACCCCTATCAATATGGTTACATGATAAGATAATCAACTAAGCAAATAATAAAGTAACAAGATAATCAAAAATTATATGTCAAATCTTAAATACACAAACAACTCTATAAAATCAGGGCATACCTCCATTATCTATATTAAAAAGTTAAAAATATTTTTAATTAAATTATTTAGTGGGTTACTCGTAAAAAAAATTAATACTAATAAAATACATGTTATGAGCTTTAAACTTAATACCTTTAAGTAAAGGTATTAAACCAATTGATATATGTATTATTCTGTATGAATTATAAAACAATTATGTAAAAAACTACTGTGTTTTTTTTTTTTTGATAATTGTGGCCTTAATTACAATTTTGAGCGCCATAAGCCTCTACCTACATGTAATAATAATAGATAGCCAACCCTGATTATTAATCAGTGATCTGTCAGTAACTACTGTCTGAAACTCGTTTAACTTGTAGCACACTATTGCAAAATCATAATTATGTCTAATCTATGGCAAAAGTTTATCGCAAATACTTATATTTGCAGCGTAGCATAAACATATATAATCTGATTTTCCGTAAGAAAATGTTAAAAAAATTGATATATTTTTATGAGATAAAAAATAACATGGTTTTTACTAAGCAAACCGATCTTATCAGATTTTAAAAAGTTGTATACTTAAGAAAATGTAAAAATTGATTTTATAAAGAAATCGATTCGAATAAATTAATAAAAAAATATATGTAACATAATAATGTCCAGGTTTTATTATCCTAAATGAACATATGTGATTTCCTATAATCTTCAAGTATTTTAAAACTTTAACTTGTGGTTTACCAAGCCATGCACATTGTCTTATGGTTATGACTATCAGCTGATCTCAAAACAAAGGAAAGGAATGCTATAACATGTTGTCTATTGGTTTAATCAAGTTGTTGACAGGTCAGCGGGTCAAACAGGTCAATAGGTTGCGGTCATAAGAGTAAATCATTTGGTTGGGGCATTTGAGTATTTGACACTACAAATGGACGTGGAAAGTGAAAGTATCAAAAGTGTGGTCCTCATGTTCGTGGGTTTCTTGGTCATGGGAAGATGCATCACTTTTGTGCTTTGGTTTTCATTTGTTTTTGCTGCACACGATGTGGATGTTTACATAGGTTTAGTTTTTTTCACTATATACAAAAGTAGGTTTATTTCTTGTGTATGATACCCCTTTAATTCAATCAATAGGGACATGAACCAACATTCTCTCGTCCTAAAAATACTAATTTTAGATCAAATTCAAACAAAAAAGTAATAAAACACAAATAGAAAAAAAGGGAAAAATATACGTGTAGGAGAGATTGAATTTCCAAAACACAGCAAAAGAAAGAGTCAACGGTCAAACCTTGGCCTATTTAGTATTAGAAGACTTCAACACCATACTAGATGAATTTCTTTTTTGTCTTTAAAAATATATATACAAATATAGAAGATATTAGCAACCAAAGAAAACATGAGTATTTAGGTATTAATGTAATACTTTAACTTGTTATTATGTTGTGTATTACATGAGATGAATAAAATATTAAATATATAGTAACTAATGCAAATCTATAAATATGAAACAACTTTTTTTATATAAAATATGTTTAAAATTGCATATAAGTTAAATAACAAATTTATAAAAATGTAACGATTTTTCTTCACCAAATTGTAAAATATGTTAAACATGAGGATTTGTAGCTTGTGACCAAGAAAAGTGTTCTTGGAATCGAGAAAAACGCGAAAAACCATTTCGCTTAGCTCATGATTGCTTGATCCAGGAATGCTTGCCGCCGTCTAGGTGGTTACTGAGAAACTCTCAGCACTTCGCAAGTCGCGACTAGGAATTCTCGGCCACCAACGAGCCATTACCAAGGTCACACGGACACCATTGAGCTACCGGCCAGGCTCCTGTGCCACCGGCCCCATGCCTTGAGCCATGGCCCTAGCCACCGAGTCCTCTATCACACCCCAACCGAAAGTGAAATATGTCAAAACGTGATTTGCAATTGTTTGATAGCTTATTGTGTTACTCTAAATTTTTAATATTTTAACAACCGTTTTAAGGATTTAATACATAAAATAATCACAGAACTTGCGACATACAATTCAATCATCCAATACATAACAAAATATTAATAGAAATGTCTATTTGTTAAACTAGGTCTAAGAACCTATGTTTGTCTTTGCTTTTCCTATTATACATGTAAACTATAGTTTGTTAACAATTTGCATAGTTAGTGAGTCTTATACAAGTTTAATATTTAAGTATAATTATAAATATGCTAAACTTAGTCTAAATAGTATTGAATTTAAATGAATGTATTCAAGTTTACCAATAAGAATTAGTCAATTTCGCCTTTACTAACATAATGATATAAGTCATTAGAGAAAGACTACTAGTATAATATGAATTTGTCGATTTCACCTTTGATATTGTGACAATTTGCAATTTCTAGGTTAGAATCATAACTCGAAAATAAAGAAAATGAGGGTAAGCGAAATTTCGAAACGAGGCTCCGATTTCAAGATACACAAAGTCGAATATAGCGTTAAATAAGACATCAGATATTTTTAACACTTCAGGTCTTGAAATTATAATGGTTGGAAAGAGCTTGAAAAATCGTAAACATGAGCGAAAACTGCGCGTAAAACGGAGTTCGTATACTCAAGTTATCGTGAAAACAAGAAACGAGTCAGATCACGCCCGAACGCGCCACATGTCAACACGTGGCAGGCATGCAAATTCCTACATCCGGGCGTACCGCCCCGTGTCAAACCTTGGGACCAAGCGATGCGCCCCGGAGCTGGATTTCACCCTATAAATACCAGACACCAGATTTCATTTTTTTTTCGCGAATTTTCACTTTCTAACTCTCAAATCTCGACCCTACACCTCCAAATACCCATATTTAACCCCTCCAATCATCTAGTTTTCAACGCGAGATACTACCGAGCTTCTACAAGGTAAAAATCTAGTATAATTTTAATCTGTTAGGATGCTTGTTTTAGATCTTATTATTATTATTATATAATAAGATTATGATTAATTGTTTGGTTTTAATCAAAAATATGTCAAGGTTCTGCCCGACTAATTTTTGGGAAACAAACAATTATAAGCAGATATTCTGCTCAATTGTTTCCAGGAAACTTAAGAAATATAAGTCAAGGTTCTGCCTGACTAAAAACCTAAAATCTCACTTTTATAAACAGAGACTATGTCCAAAACAAGTATACGAAACCTCAGTTTTATAAGTCGTTATAATGTTCGATTATCAACAACCATATTACATTTGATTAATCTGGGAATGTCCTGATTAATCCAACGAGTCGCAGTTAGCACACTTTTTGTGATATTAAGCTAAGGAATTGATTAAACATTTAAGATAAGACTGATGACTTGAGTTGTAATGCCCTTGACATTGAACGACAAGTAAAGTTCTGAGAGTCAGATTAAGCTTAAGTAACTCATAAAACTCTAATGACATACAGGTTTAGAGTTCAAGAACTAGTGATACGAACGTTGTGCATTGTTATTGATTTGAATCAACTCAGGTGAGTTCACGACCCCTTTTCTGTATTTTGACTTTTGAAACTCTGGGAATGAGAAAACATAAATACTCATTTGAAATATTCTGATTTTTGTGGAACTCTGAAACGCTTTTGATACATTTTGTGAAACATGAAACCTGATTAGATCAGGTGGAACTCTGAAATGCTTTTGATACATTTTGTGAAACATGAAACCTGATGTCACACCCCAGGCCGGCGGGAACGGATCGTGTTTTCCCGTCGGGCGGAAGGTTCCCGGGGCGCGATATCATGAGTGATAATCAAATGATCAGATTGTTTACATAGCACATGATAAATAAATGAGAAATGCTAACACATCCATGACATAGAATTACAAGATTAAATTACAATGTATCGTTCATAATTTAATCTAGTAAATCTACCAAAAAGAATCAATGTAACTATATCCTGTATATGTACAAGATATACAAAAAATGATTCATGTTCTTGCTATCCCAAAAGTATGTAATCACAAAAGTAGCTAGGTCTTCTAAAAGTCCACTAGCTATGTCCATGCATAATAGTAGCTACACCTGTTCATCACCTGAGAAACATGTATTTAAACAAAGTCAACACTAGGTTGGTGAGTTCATAAGTAAGTTAATGTAAAACCTTGATTCATTCACATGCACATTCACAATGATAAATATGTTACTTGTATGATTGTTTGTTCACATGTTCACACAATGGCTTCTCAATAGTTATATTTACAAATATTATATCATCCTAGTAGTGATGCTTATATATAGGGCATATGTAAGGGAACTAAGCCCTAGCCAACATCCCACCACATCACCACTAGAACTCCACACTACTTGCAATACAACTATTGATTTCCATTCTCATTTCTCATGATTGTCCCACTGATTCACCTGTGTTCTCATGAATAGAATAATATAATGATAGCGTTGTAGTTATCAAACCGAAGTATTGATAACCATTTTGTGTAATAAGGATATTAGATTTAATTAATCTGTTCCTTGTATTATTCTATTTTCTGCGCGTTAACTGTTGTTACACTTTTAAATTATTAAAAGTGTTAGTAAACTGTATGTAATGTATTCTCAAATGCAACGTATAGAGCCCAAAAGGAGTCCATTGTGATCCTCACGTAATCAGATTACAATGCACCCGATTCACCTCTATCCCGCCGTGTGAATCCCAATGACTTCATCGAAACTGTTACTAATAATATGACATGAGAGAAAATAAATTCCTCAGTCTACTAGTCCACAGGTAACGATGGATGATGTACATCTGTGTTATTACTGATCTCAATGTGATTAACAAAGTTGAATAAGAACTTGTCTTATTACGTTATGTAAATCATGATACGAATGATATTGTCATCATGAAGTTACGTTATCATGACATCATTCGCTTGAACCCATATGCTCACCATAACATCCTTAAACCATATTAAGAACAAGTCTTAATACTTTTAAGTCATGCATGGCGGTTAAAGAATCAATACGATCATACTATCACATAGTATGTTTTTAAGGTATGAGTTAAGTGTTATAAGTAATTGACTTATCACACTCAATCAATTATAATGTGAAATGATATTAAGAAGATATTTCATCTTCTAATCATTCATGTGCTGTGAAGTGTTACCATGTTCTACTGTAGTAGTTCTCATTGTTTGTTTGTATAAGAATTGTCTCAATGTTTACTCATGTAGGAATAATCAAGTGTTATAAGATATAATCTTACAACTATGTTATTCTAATGTGTTGATGATTATGAAATTACATTATCATAATCATCTGAGTTTCCCTGTTATCTCAAAATCATACAAGCATGCATACAATGATAAGCGATAATAAACAGTTTAATATTATCTAAATCAATGTATAAGTAACATGTTAAGCAAAACTTTTAAGTAATTAAAAGTAAACATGTTTCTCAGCCCCGAGAGTTTAAAATCAGTAAAGATTAAAGTAAAAGGAGCATATGAACTCACCTTGTAGTTGTAGGGTTGACTTAGCTTAAAGAAGAATGCACGCGCTCCTTGATTGTATTTGAGTTTGTTTTCACGATCCTGTATTGATTTCACGTGATTGTAACCTTATAAGTATCGATTGTAATTTAGTCATGGGCATATAAATGTGTTAACCCTAGAGTTGGTTAACACCCGTGAGTCTCGACCTTGGTCTCCATTCGGCCTTGTTTAGTTCTCAAGTTTATTAAATCATATTCGTATCAAGTTTGAGTCATCACTCTTTGTTATAATTAATCTAGTATGTGTAGAATGATTATTAGAGAGCATACTCTAATTGTTTTCTAGACTTTACTAGTTAAATTGAAATTCCCTTTATGAGTCAAGAACCCATTGGGCCCATGGGACTTAAACCAATTACCATATGGCCAAGATAGTTATTTGAGCAAATTAGTTGGGCCGAATCATAGTTGGGCCTTGGACCGGTTAACTATTGTTTTGGGTCAATGATAAAGTTGGGCCTTATAATTGTCGTGGGCTGTTGGGCCAATTCAATTGGGCCGAGAGTCATTGGGCCGAGAATTCTTTAGGCCGACATGGAATAATATTGGGCCTACAATATGCACATGGGCCGTAGATCTTTGTGTGTGGTTCACACTAATGGGCTAACACAAGAAATATTGGGCTAGTAGGTAACTGAATCGGCTAGTTGGGCCCATGGATGTTGCGGCCAAAAAGAAAAATCCGAAGGGTTCGTGAAATGCAGCAGTTCCACATGCAGACCATAAGGCTCGGCTGAGTATAATGGGGGGTTCGGCTGCTGCTATGGTTCGTATAGGGTTCGGTGGTCACAGTTAAGGCAAGGTTCGTTTAGGTTGGCTTCGTCTGATAAAAGGTTCGTGTTCCACAGGAGGTTCGGTCGAGGGTGTAGGGTTCGCTGATGTAGCATGGTTCGCGAGAGAGTCCTGGGTTCGTGACTTAGTCACACGAACTAGCAGGGTTCGACATAGATGCAAGGTTCTTTCAAATGGCAGCATCACCATGGTTCGGGAATAGTCACAGGGTTCGCTTGCATGTGGATGGTTCGGCTAGATGGCTTGAACAGCATGGGTTCGCGGCTGAAGTTGAGGGTTCGGGACCAGACGAGGGTTCGTTCGTAGTAATGGTTCGGCAATAACACTGCAAGGTTCGGCTTAGAGGTTGAAGGTTCGGTGGCTCATAGGTTCGGCCATAGCTCACGAACCCTGTTGCACCCTCTCCCTCCTCGTCGAGCCAAGCAGTCCACACTCGATCTCACCCTCCTGTTGACTGGTCCCATCCTCCTTGATGTTCGAACGAAGGTCAAGAAGTCAGCTTGCAAGGATGTTACAACAGATTACAAGGGTTGGGTCGGTTGTGACCTAAAAACCCTATTTTTCTGAACTTTCTCTTGATCATACCTCTGATTCGGCTGGTGAAAAGCTTAGATCCGTTGTACTTCCTTGTAGAGCTCGTCAAGGGCTTCTCATGGGTTCAAGAATCACTCAAATTGGTTGAGAAACAAGGAAGTTATGGAAGATTGAAGGTGAAAAATGGTGGTTTTTGGTGTTGGCCGGAAATTAGAGTTAGAGAGAGGGTGACAAGGTGTAAAATGAGAAAAACTCTCTCATTTAGGGTTTTTATACCACGTGTGGTGTTCGGGTCCGTTTCGGTTGCTCGGTTTGCGATTTCGTCGCGTATCCGGATTTTTACGCGTAATTGTTTGAAATAAATAAAAGGAGATTATTTTACATAAATTGATGAGTTTCAAAATTGTAAAAATGTTAAATAAGTTATTTTATTAAATTATAATCGTTCGTGTCGCTTTTCGTTATTGTTTCGTCAGATCGCGTCACCATCGCGCGTATTCGTTCGAATCGTCATTCGAACGAACACAACGATGGTTTTGCTTTCCGACTTTTGTTTTCTACTTTCCAGTCATCATTTCAGAACGTTAAACTCACAGATATGTTCGTGTGAATCGTCACCCACGCAAACACACTGTCAGTTCATTATTCTGAAATGACACTGTAATTTAGTTTGAATTGTGTTTCCTCACTGTCGGACTCAACTAAACATCCTGTTATCACATTGTTTTCACATTGAATTGTCGGCCATCTGATTCCTGTCATCTATGGATATCAGATCGCAACTGATTTGTTTCTGTTATTCACTTGAACACTGTTGTTTCTCATGATCTGTTGTGTTAACTGTACTTAAGTTTTCACCTAAATACACACAACTAATGTTTCAAATGTACGTTGCACTTACTGTATTTAAATATACACGAAAATACGTACAAAGATTTCTTGTATTTAGATTTCTGATAATACAAACACTGTTCACAATCGTATATGTACACATAGTTACTGTTTATAGTACACGTACCGTACGGACTTGCCGGCCGGTCAGGTACTAGTTGTCACACCTGATTAGATCAGGTGGAACTCTGAAACGCTTTTGATATATTTTGTGAAACATAAAACCTGATTGGATCATGTGGAACTCTGAAACGCTTTTGATACATTCATGATACCTGATTTGATCAGGTGAAACTCTGAAACGCTTTCGCTACATTTTTTTAAATATGAAAACTTATTTGCATCATTTGAAACGCTGAAATACTTTTGAAACACTTTGTGAAACAAGAAAACGAAAGCGTTGTAAAACATTTGGTTAAAACACGTGACAGTGGGGCGAAACATATGACCAAACTTGTCATTATTTCACGGGTTACACATTTGTCGCTAAGCCCCCTATTCTGTAACCGTTAACCGTGGAGGGGGGCGTGATTATTGAGAATAGATGCTATTTGTGATTGACAATCCTCGCTCGTGGTTCGTAGCTAAAACCACGACTGGATGTCGAGCGGGTGCTCAATAAGGCTAAAACACACAATGTCTTGCGACAAGGACATTGGGAAGGGACTAACACTGAACTCGTCAGCTCGGTTACGAGAGCCCAAGAGTTATAATTGGACAGTTGGTCGGGAACTAAACACGACATTTTTGGAAGGAACAATGTTCTCACTGGATACCAATGTTTTACTCCTAGTTTGGGACATGAATATTATTTAACTTATGTTATGAAAACATTTGATTTGTTTAGATACATTACCTACGTTTTGATAAATAAACTTGTGAACTCACCAGCAATATGCTAATTATTTAAAATCATGTTTTCTCAGATGCATAATGATACAGGGGTGGAGCTAGGAGCTCAATATTTGGAGACCTATAGTAGAGTCTATGTGAGATAGACTCAACAGTGTGATACATAGCATAATATATATGTGTAATAGCATTATATGTATACGTGTGAGACTCAGTTAAAATTGTTATTACATTAGGCATGTGGCTAATGTAGTTGTAACATGGGTTTGTAATATAGAAACAGATGTGTCTTTTGTTGTAAATCATGACTGTGAAACCTTGAAAGTCACATCGTACGCTTCCGCGACGACAAGGATGTGACAGATATACACAATGACATAAGTCATATCACAAAGGCGACTAGCATATTACAAGTTTTTGGAAATTTCACCCCTGGCATACACAATGACATAAGATATGTGACAAAGGCTACTAGTTACTATATAATAGCAAGCAATAGTCACAATGTTTACAAACAATGTATACACATAGCATTCAAATCAAGACAACATTAGATCTATAATATGCATCAATGTATTTGTTTTGACACTAGAATAACAAGTTTGATATGACATACGTAATATCCCAAAAGATTTACAGAAAATGTAAAAAAGGGAAGTATGAGTAAATCATAGTTAACTAACTATATATCCAAAATGTATTTGATATAGTTTATGAATATAGGAAGATCACACGTTATCCTATGTTTTGTATGAATAATGAAAATCACTTAGTTTTCCTCAAACTTACACCTTAGAACATTTGATTTATTTTTAATAGTTTGATATTATTTTTAGTAAATAAATTACTTTGATACACTCCAAATATATGTGACACCTGAACTTCACCCACATGTGACACTTGTTTAAAAGCAACATCAGATTTAGGTCCTAGAAAAATCTCCATACATATTTTGTTTACAAAACATGTTAACCACTTACGACTTTCAAAAACGTATGGTTTAAGATTTTCACAACATATAAAAAAACATTACATACAAACTAATATGTGATTTACACCAAACCATATGTTTTACTAACGATAGTTCGATCCGTTCCTTCCAATCTCGAGCTCACATCACCAATTTGTATCTAACTAAAACCTGAAAACACACCCAACAATCAAGTGTTTGTTCATAAGAACTAAAAGAGTTTTTCCCAAGCTTCTACCAAGCTTAAACACCCTTTAACATCACCTAATAATTCCCATTAATCCATAGAAACTAAATAAGTTAATCCCCAATGGTTCCCCATGTCAAAATGTCAAAAAAAATAAAATTTTGGTCCAAGCCGTAACCTGGGACGTAAACCCGAGAGTTCTGGTTGTAACTCCTTTTGTTCAGCAGCCCAGGCTATAGCTTACACCCCCTGGCCATAGCATACGACCACCTGCACATTAGTTGCAAGATTTTTCCTGTTTTGTGCAGTTTTGACCATTCGAAGCCCCGTTTTCATTCCTGATCGTTTCCGAACATTGTAATAACCCCACAAACCTTTCATAACACCATATGAACATAATAATCAAATCCTGGTGTGTACAAAGTATTTTAATTAAAACTAATAAAAATCAAAACTAACCTAGACATTAAGTAATACTCTAGACTCTCTAAACTAAACTACTAACAGGCAAGTGAACCTATCAAAAGCAGTACAGAAAAGTAAGTCTGGATATCGAACCCACAGACTTCTATAGAAAATGTAAAATAGACTCAAAGACTTATCTATACAAATTTACTTGATTTAAAATAATTGTTTAAAGGGGGGTCTTGTTAATAACTGATTAAACTAAATTTGATAATCTAGAAAGAATGGATTAAGACTCAATAAGGAAAATTCAACAAAAAGTCACGAATGATGAAATGACTACTTAGGGTTTACTTTATACATGTCTAATGTGTTTAGATTGATTATGGAACTTATTTTGGAACCGGGATCTTTGAATTTTAACTTATTAACAAATTAGAGATTCTTTAACCTTTCTCAAAGATTTCAACTAAAGTGTCTATAAGTCTTTTAAATACCGGTTTAGGTTAATTACTCTCACAAGTTAACCAACCCTTCGATGATACATCCTAAAGACATTCTACCTCACGGAAACGAAAGTCTCAATACATAAACATGCAAGGGATAACAAGGAGATTCATCTTGGATTTAGCATACAAGACTATGTTCAATTAACCTAATCTTAGTCTTTTCACAAAGACTTTAACTAGTTGTTGAACACTCAAGACATACTAACAAACCCTCACCTCACGGCTATTGAATTTGGTTAAACATTTAATTCGGTTGTGACCTAATAATCATTACTATGAATCACTACGTCTAGTAATCCATCCACAAATCAAGAAAACCAAGTAATTGACCTAGCATGCACCTATTACACGAAAGACATTCGCCAAAGCACACGAGGAATCGATAAATCAAATCACAAACAATATAAACATTCATACACATCCAAGAATCCAAACCAAATCGTTATATCATTGAAAAACCCGAACTTGTTCCACAATCAATCCTCACAATCATTAAACATGCATATTATAAAACCCTAGGTGGTCTAAAAGGTTTAGCTACAAATCACCATGAATAAACAGGAAGGAATAGTGTGTAAACCACAATCAATCATCATACGAATAAGAAAAAAAACAAGAAAGGAATTAGAACCGATCACGTTACACCCTTCGGATCACTCTCTTAGGGCTTCTCGATGACCAATCTCGACCTAAATCTCTTCCCCTGGCTTCTAGTCGCCTCCCAAAGTCTTCTCCCAGTCGTCAGTAACCCTAAAAATTAATCTCCTCGACGTTTTTATTAGTCAAACTCGATTTGCTGAAAAATTCACCTTGTCGCGCTACGCGACAACAACACACAACCCCGTCGCGCTACGCGAGGGGTCTCGCTACCCGACAGAAGAGTCGGGTCAATCCGCAATCATTAACAAAGGACATTTCTGACTTTTCCACCTGTCGCGCTACGCGACAGGGTTTCTTATACCCTTCGCGCTACGCGACAACATCCAAAATCCAGATTTTTCTTCTTTTGTTCTTGGGTCCGTTCTCATTCAACCTGGAGCTCGTTTTCTTGATCTTTTGTGCTATAATAACATGTTTATTACCTACAAGCATCAAATCATGGAAATGTGAAGAACCAGCATCAATCGACTCTAAAAACGCATAAAACTGTACAGAAACTAAATAAAAACAAATAGAAAAATAGATGTGTTTCACAACACATCAAATCCCAAACATACTTTGATGAATCTATTAAACATAACAACAAAACGATTTACTAACGGGTCGTTTTCACCCAAACCCGTTTAAACCTTTTTTTTCACCAAAGCCTATTGGGACTTCCTTCCTCTCCAAGGATTCCCAATTTACAGCAATTACAATATATATAACACTTGAAATTTATATTTATAAGCATTTTAAAACACCATTAAAGTGTTAGAACATAAAATTCATCAAGTGAAAGTCAAATTATTCACCATTTCCTTAAGACTTCCTTTTTCACCAAGGATTATCAAAGTAGGTAATCACACTACTAATGATTTACCTAAACACCATAAATTCACCATGGGAAGTTCACACTACTTGTGAATCAACCCAACTCCAAATTCACACACCTTGTGAATTGTTTGTCCAATTTCAGTCAAACTTCAATTAAGAAGTTAACACCACTTGTGAATCATTCTTATTCCTCAACACCACTTGTAAACATACTAAATTACAATAACTAAGCAATTTAAACACCTATTGCATGTTATTGTCAACACAAGGTATTCAAACACCAATTATACACCAATTTAATCACCAAGCACCCAAATTCATACATACACAAATTGGACACCATTTAAATCACTAAACACCCAAATTCATACATACACCAATTGTACACCATTTCAATCACCAAACACCCAAATTCATACATACACCAATTATAAACCAATTTAATCACCAAACACCCATACTAGTTGGTTTCACAAACAATTTAACTACCCCTTTTAACTAATTTCACTTACAAGTCTACCAATCATTTTGACTAATTCCATTAATAGTCAGACACCCATATTTTCACTAGTCCTGCCAATTATTATCAAACACTTAATGAAACATTATTATGTTATGAAATTGTAACATAAAATTCACAATAAAACTCACACTAATTAGTCAACATTTGAGTCAAACACTCCAATTGCTACTATATGTGGGCTTAAGTATATATGTTACCTTAACAATGCATATTCCTCACACATTGCCAAGTTAAAAACCAATTCATTCATAACAATGCACATTCCACATACATTGTCAAGTTAAACACCAATTCATCATAACAATGCATATTCCACCTACATTGTCAATTTAAACACCAATTCATCATTTCATCCTAACAATGCATATTCCACATACAATGTCAAGTTAAACACCATTTCATCATAACAATGCATATTCCACCTACATTGTCAATTTATGGATTTAAGGCCTAACATTCACCAAATACTACAAGACATAAATCAGTAGTCAAACATTCAACAACACACAAACACAAATATGACTTATGGTTGCATATTTAGTGAGTAGGTTACTCACCTTAGCCCGTAGAATCACCACCAAAGTCAACTTGTTCTTGTCCGAGCCTTTGACTTGTTCCTTGACTTTCATCACTATAACCTAGTTGTATTACACACATACAACTACATTCAATACACATAACACATATTCACATTCATCCTACCTATTTGACCCGTTATTACCACAATTTAGTTTATGGTAATAGTTATGCATCATTTCATTCAACCTATAATCATTACTATCATAAAAACCCCAAATTGAATCATTTAATCAAACACCTTGTGTGCATAACTTAATCAAATATTCCTCTTTGATGTTTAGAAATTCATTAATCGCACTTGTAATTCCCAAATCACTAAAATCTCCATTTTCATTAAAGATAGTTAAAGTACTACCCAAATATATCCAAAACCATAATTTAAACACCCTTTTCCACCCATCATCATATTCATATGGGTTTTTTAACAAAACCCATATAACCTCCCAACATCCATATCACACCTCTATGATTCTACATATCAAAATCATGTTGTTGAGTGTTTAAATCATGTTCACATACTTAGTTTTATAGCTTCTAACACACACCAACACCCAATTTCGAGTTTAGCTAGAAACCCACATAAAACCCACTTCATCTAACCATAATACTACAAGAAATCACTTACCCAATGATTAGAATGCAAGGAAGATGATGGATTTAGCTTCAATTCTGAGTTTCTAGTCTTGAATCAAGAAGAAATTGGGAGAAGACGAACTTGGCTAGGGGTTTCTTCCTCCTCTCTTCTCCTACGTCCACTCCCATCTCCATCAAAATGATTTTGACCATCTTTGATCCCCCACTTCATATTTTACCCCCCATTTATGTAAGTTTCACCAATTAGCAAGTTTGGTCCTTCAACCTTCTATAACATTTGACTACACAAACTGTCATAGCTTAGCTAGTTTGCTTGGTTATTGTAATAACTAATCTTTATTATTATCACATTTCTTAACGTTCTTGTTTTGCAACGTAAATCGTTTATTTCATAATTTCCCGATTTGGGCCATTACAATATATCAGATACATATTCATATTTTAGAATTTATAGTACTTCCTATTGTTATAAAATCATAAAATTTTAAGATTAGTCTAATTGGTTACTTTATAAATATTTCTAAAACATTATCAACTTTTGAAAATAACATTTCTAGTCTTATTTATAATTTAAAGAATAGATTGATGATGGAAAGTATTTTCTAACAAATTCTTAGAAAAAGTATATATTTTTGAATATGATTCTTTTACAAATTATTAATCTTTTGTAAAATATTCAAATTTATATTTTTTAATAAATTTTAAGTCTGATAAAATTCTAGAATAAAAATTTTAATTGTGAATTTATATAATTCTCCTAAAAAATATATATAAATCTTATATTAAAATAATATTTTTAGATAGGATGATTTAAAAAAATTTATGAAATAAAGTTTCATAATTTTTTTTTATCATCGGTTATATATTAGATAATTTTGTAATTAATTTCTAAACTAGTTTATTAAATTAAATAAAATTAAACCTGAAAAATTATAAGGAATTTTACAAAATATTTAACATTTCTGTCAAACCCCTTTCCCGATGTCTTACTGCTAGGATTACCACCTATCGTTGATGGAATTTTCTTAATACAACAATTATCATACCAGTGTCACACCCCGACCGACGGCGGAATGCGTCAGGGCGCGATTTCGACTGTTCATTAGCTCATGGTGCTATTACAATGTTTCATATTTAATGCATCCATTTAATAATAATCAATTCATTCAACCAACATTTAAATAATCATTACAAGAATTCAAAATAAATAAACTATTACATTGAAAGACTATACAATTGTTTCAAAGTTTAAACTAGGTCACTAAGCCTATCTTATGTCTTCACCATGCTTCCTTATCCTATCACACATGTAAAATAGAGTTTGAATAGGTACTGGCGGCTTTGACTAGCCTTTAAGTATTGCATGAGTAGAGAGGTCCTAAACATTGCAAAATTTGCAATGGAATCTGTTGTAACGTATGAATTGCTTTAGGATCAATTTTGGATACTGAATGATATCGAATACACTATTTGATATTATATACCTTTGATAGTTGTGATAACTGATTATCACTAATCTTAGCTATAATATCATTGAAACTTTGAATCGTTGTCTGAAGATACAAATATAGAATGATCTGTCTAAAAATCAATAGTATAATTCATGTGGACTTATTTTTAAAATTTTATATGGAACCACCCATACTTCAATTTATAAGTCCAAATCATGTTTAACTATTGAAATATAAACAAGATATAATAAGAAATCAGTGTGTCTTGATTTAAAATAATATAATCAGAAATCATTGTGACTTGTTTGAAACATAGGAAAATATTTTCAGAATTGAATAACTAATGAAATGTCAAAATTATTTAACACCGATCCTAGGCATAATATCCTAGTGGGTTTATAGAATTGTAACATAGACATCATGGATTACAATAAGATATGAGATATAATAACTTTATAGATGTAGTGACAAGTCACTAATCATAAGAACCATATCATCAAATTTTCTATCACGAGTTTGGATAATTAAAATATGTAATATTATAACCTTTTATATTTATTGATGAATCACCATCAATAATTCTTGAGTATAATATTACTTGTTTTCTTGAATCAAAATATACATCATGAATAAAAGAAAGATAGATAACACCATAACCTTTTAGATTTAGTGATGTATCACCATTACTGATCTTAGGTTTAATGTTAGTTAAATCATAACATAGTTAACACAGAACAAGGAGAGATGATACCATATTATGTGAGACATAGTAATGAATCACCATCACTAATCTCAAGTATGATATCATGGAGTTCTAAAAACAATAGCATATACATTATAAATCCAAGAAAAGTAACACCATGAAATTTAGATGTAGTGATGAATCACCGTCACACATTTTAGGTATAATATTACTAATTCCTGGATCATAACATAGGCAACATAAATCAAAGAGAATTGACATCATATCTTGTGAGACACAGTGATGAATCACCATCATTAACCTTAAGTATGATATCATGTAGGTTTTTTAAGAATTAAAACATAGGCATTATCAACCCAAGAAAAATAACACCATAACCTTTTGATATTGTAATGTATCACCATCACAACTCTTAGATATAATGTTACTAACTTCTTGAATCATAACATAGGCAACATAGAACAAAGATAGATGATATCATATCCCGTGAGAATAGTAATGAATCACCATAACTATCCTCAAGTATGAATCATGGAGGTATTGAATCATAACATATTCATTATAAATCCAAAGAAAGGTAACACCATTGCCTTTAGATGTAGTAATGTATCAATTACAATAATGATACCAATCTGTCACACCCCGACAAACGGCGGAATGCGTCGAGGCGCGATTTCGACTGTTCATTAGCTCATGGTGCTATTACAATGTTTCATATTTAATGCATCCATTTAATAATAATCAATTCATTCAACCAACATTTAAATAATCATTACAAGAATTCAAAATAAATAAACTATTACATTGAAAGACTATACAATTGTTTCAAAGTTTAAACTAGGTCACTAAGCCTATCTTATGTCTTCACCATGCTTCCTTATCCTGTCACAAATGTAAAATAGAATTTGTCAACTATTTGCATAGTTGGTGAGTTCACACACTAAGTTTAAGTAATAAGTATAAAAAGGATGCAAACTATAGCCTAACTAGAATACGCATCATAAGCACAACATGAATACAAGTTTGAATAAATAGAATGAATGAATGAATGAATAACAATATCTTGTGTCCAAACAAGTATCCTTACAACATGTTAATTTAAGTATGGTCATACTATAGACTAACATTTATAATTCAACAAGTTTGCTAGGTGTACTTTTCACCTTTTTCACACAATGACAAAAGCCATTGCGAAGATGGTATCTAACACATCTTAGGCTACTCTGTACTGGTTTGCTTGACTGGCAACACACATAGAATCATACATAGAATCAACACATTGTATAAGCTTAGCATCTAACATATAAAGCTAACTAGGTCTAAGGCTTGCATCATAGATTGAATGAATAATAGAATGAATAAAGTTTGAATAAGACATGTGTAACATCCCAAAAAACAAAGAAGTAAAAGGGAGTGTGAAGAAACTCACATGTTTAGAATGCTAGCTAGTTCCAAGTCCTTGATTTAAACAACGAGGAAGTAAGGCTATCTACTCACCTATAATTTGAGTAATTCAAGTCTTAGCAATCCTATAGTTCAAGTTCAAGAATTCTAAAACTATGGCATCCTAATGGAAGTCCTAGTTTGAATAAACCTATGTTTTGAATGGATACTTAGAATGACTATACTTATAATATTGATTTAATAAAATAGAATATCAAATGTATTCTTTTCATTTATCAATATTATTTGTATGAATAAACTAGACTAATTGTTTAAGAATATTTAGTAACATTCTTATAATAAAATAGAATATTAATATTCCTTTTATTTATTATTTTGTAATTGAATTTCCTAAGTATGCAAATTGAATTGATTTCCATCCATTTAATCATTTTTTTGTACTAAAAAAAATACTTGCATGTTTGAATTATAAGTTTAATAAACTTTAGTTAGTCTTTTAAAAGTTTGTAAACTTTAAAATAATCATTTGAAATATATTGATCAAAAACAAGTATTTAGTGAAAATATTATTAACTTTTATTAATTAAAATCATTCTTAATATGTTTCTTTTTTTTAAACCACATGTAAATATTTATTTAACTTAAAAAGATTTTTGGACAGATTGTTTTCAATCAAAATTTGGTCTTAAGAATCCTTTTTTTTTTGTTTTAAATCAAATTAATTAATCAAAAAAAATATTTAAATCCTATCTAAACCTTTTTATTTAAATCAAATTAAATAACTTTATAAAAGAAATAATTAGATTTTATTCAAAATCATTTTATTTAATACATAAGAATCAAAAATCACCTTTTCTTTTTAGTTTTCTTCTTTTTTTTTGTGTGACATAATTTGGGATTTTAAAATCAATATTGGAATTCTTATTTTGTCTAAAGAATATAATTAGACATTAGTCTAATGAGATTTGAATTCCTATCATCTAAAGATTACTTGAGTGTGCATGAGTATGAATTGAGGTTACTTAAAAACAATTTCAAATGCAATTGCTTAAGCTAATTTAACCCCACAATAAGAAGTTGTCTTAAACTAAGGCATTCTTAGCTAAATGTAAGCAAACACATATTAACAACTATGGCTTTCCTCTATGGTAACAAATATAGCATAACACATAATGAATAAGTATAACACATAATGGATAAGTATATCATATATAGCACATAAGCAAGTAATAAACAAACAAGTGTAATATGAGATAACTCACATTTGGGTTAGCTTAGTTATAGTCTAGGCCACCATTTTCTAATAACCTAGATCCCTATAACCATGGCTCTGCTACCAATCTGTAACATCCGGCCCCGTCTATCACCAATATTGTCCGCTTTGCCCACTCGGAGCTCACGGTTTTGCCTTCGGTTGCCCGGGTGAAAACTTCCCAGGGAGGTCACCCTCCCTGAATTGCTGCAGCCCGAGCACGCTTAACTGTGGAGTTTTCATGTGCTCCACAGCCAGCTAAGCTGAAAACGCGTTGGTGATTTAAGAGGCGGATCGTTACTTATGAGCCAGGAATCTCTCCTGTTCACAGCCGATGTGGGATTTGCCTAGGATGTTACAAAACTCAACTTTCCTCTCTTCCTAAACCTAATGATCCCCTTCCATGGTGATACTTTCAACAACACTCTATCGCCAATGTTAAAATCTATCGATCTTTAGCTTTTGTCGGTGTATAACTTCTAACGATCTTGTGCAGCTTTCATCCTTGGCTTTATTGGTCGTAACTTTTCTTCCTTATCGATCAACACAGCTGTAAGACCATAATGGCTGATGCTTTCCAAATATTCTAAGTCCTAGGCTCCACTCCCAGAAGTCCAAACAAGCTTCGGAAGAACAAAGTTATCTTTCGGAAGTAATTAGTCTTCGGAAGGAATTTAAGTTCCTCAGAAGACTAAATACCTTCGAAAGATAACCTTGTTCTTCAGAACCCTCCAAGGAAGATAAAGTCTTCTGAATACAAGTGCTTCCGAACAAATGCTCAGCAGCTTCCGAATACAAGAGCTTCTAAAGACTTTCCTCTGACAAGATCCAAGACACTTAAATAATCAGAGTTGCTTTCTTTCATCAAAACCAACACAGAAGTCATTCCAATGATAGTCAGCAACAAAGAGGATCTATTAGACTTACAGAGATACCATACAATTAATGTTTTTGTAGTTTAGGTATTTATTGTAAAAGTCAATGAAGTCATTTGTATTGATTGTAATTAATATGGCTAGACAAATCCCACATCAGCCGTGAACAGGAGAGATTCCTATCTCATAAGTAAAAATCCGCCTCTAACATCACCAACGCGTTTTCGGATTAGCTGGCTGTGGAGCACAAGAAAACTCCACAGTTAAGCGTGCTCGGGCTGGAGCAATCCATGGATAGGTGACCTCCCTAGGAAGTTTTCACCCGGGCAACCGAAGGCAAAGTCGTGAGCTCCAAGTGGGCAAAGCGGACAATATTGGTGGTACACGGGGCCAGATGTTACAGAATGGTATCAGAGACACTCCTGTTCTACACGGGATGGTGGGGCAAACCTCATCGAGGACGATGAGTCTCTAAGGGGGGGTTGTATGTAACATCATAGGCAAATCCCACATCGGCCGTGAACAGGAGAGATTCCTGTCTCATAAGTAAGAATCCGCCTCTAACATCACCAACGCGTTTTCGGATTAGCTGGCTGTGGAGCACAAAAAACTCCACAGTTAAGCGTGCTCGGGCTGGAGCAATCCATGGATGGGTGACCTCCCTGGGAAGTTTTCACCCGGGCAACCGAAGGCAAAACCGTGAGCTCCAAGTGGGCAAAGCAGACAATATTGGTGGTACACAGGGCCGGATGTTACAAGTTTGAGGTACATCGGACCGTTTTGAATTAAAGCACAGGTGGGAAAGGTTGTTTATCGACTGGAACTGCTAGAGGAACTCAATGGAATCCATCCTACCTTCCACATGCCACATGTGAGGAAATGTTTGGCCGACGGGAAACACATGTCCCTTTTGATGATATCAAAGTGGATAACAAGATAAATTACATTGAAGAGCCAATTGCGATCTTAGACACAAAGGAGAAGCAAATACGAAGCAAAACGGTTCGACAAGTCAAAGTTCCATGGAAGCATAAAAAATGGTCAAATGCTAATTGGGAAGCAAAGCAAGAAATGAAATGATTGTATCCCCGCTTATTTGAAATGTAAAGTGATAGGTTTTGGGATGAAACCTAATGTAAAGAGGGAAAGGATTGTATCCTTGCTTATTCAAAATGTAACGTGACAGGTTTTGGGACGAAACCTAATGTAAGGAAGGGGCTTGTAACACCCCAAATTTTATACAAGTGAGGTTCTACCGATGTTTCTAAACAAAGTAAAGAACTTGTAAGTGGGTATTTGACAAAGGAAAAGTGTACGTATGGATTGGTACGGAAATTGTTCGAGAACAAATTCGATAAATTGCTGAAGTTCTTGAAAATACGAGTAATTGAGCCGAGAATTTGAAGTTCTCGAGCCTAAGAAGATTTCGACGAGAACTTGGCTTTGAGAACTTTCCCCTATATATATGAGTGCATTGGGAAGTTTAATTAGAGACCTTTTGACTGGTGCCATCCTCTCTGAAGTTCTTGAATGCGATCAGACACCATCTATCCTTAGTAAGCTCACACTCGATCAAGGGAAGATGGAAAAGTAAGGGAAGATAAAGGGACGAATTGACAACGTCGGATAAGTCTCGAGTTCTCCAAATGATCGGTAAACATCCCGAATGATGGACTTATGAATCGAAACATTTTCTTTTCAAATTTTAAATCTTGTTGAAGCCTTCCGAGTCTAACATATGTATACACAATTATAACATGAACGATGCCCCCATACTCGTTATGGGGTAAGTATGAACAGTGCTCCCATACTCATTACGGGGTAATTTTGAACGATGCTCTCATACTCATTATGGGGTAAGTATGGACAGTGCTCCCATACTAATCACGGGGTAAGTATGAATAGTGATCTAGTACTCATTACGGGTTAAGTATGAACGATGCTCTTATACTTGCTATGGTGTAAGTATGAACGGTTCTTCCGTCCTTGTTATGGGGTAAATATGAACGATTCTACAGTACTTGTTACGGGGTAAGTATGAACAATTCTCCAGTACTTGTTATTGGGTAAATATGGATATGGATATATAGATCCCTTCGGCGAGACATATCACATACTAGGAGCCTTGTGTAGGCATATGCCCACTGCCTACACCCAGTGACAGTGGATGTATGATGATTATGTTTTATACCGAAGGATTATAAAAGTTGTTAATGTGAATTTTGTATATAGCCACAATGCCACATGAGCTTGTAGCTTTCGAAATTAAATAAAAATATTGTTATGATAATATAATGTTTTAAATCTATTTATTGATTAGTTATTTTTATAAAAATATGATTATAACCTTACAAAACATTAGATGCAAAATTAAAAGAGTTAAATATATATAAACTAGTTTAAAAAATTTTTATCTTAAGAAAAGATACTAATTTAGCCGACTTAGTTACTAAAGGGCTTTTAAGTTGAACTAGGGCGTTTTCCAAAGACGCAATGTATTGTGTGATCTTAGTCAGGACCGAAGGTTTATTTTTCTTATTGGTTCATTTTTTTCGGTACTCTTACTTCTATTAACTTGATGTTATTTATAGATCGTGTTCAATTTGTGGGTCGGATCAAATAAAATAGTAAGATAGATAACATAAATGAGATATGTTGATATATAGAAACAAATAATAAAAACACAATGTCAATATAAATGAAAAAAAAATATTTTAAAGTTGTTAGATATGAGTTTTCATTGTTCGGAAATGTTATGTCAGTTGTTCAACCGAAGCATTCCCAACTAGCTTTTTTTTAACATAACAAATGCATGAATCATTTCAAATTAGAATAATCAGTGTATTTCTATAGTTAAACATAATCGTATGTTAGAACTTAAAAAAAAAAGGTAACCCACTTGGATTTGCACCATATGGCTATTATAAGAAAATGAACCATGATTTCTTCAATAACCATTCTATCAAATTCGATTTTAGCGTTTTAAATTATATTTGACTATATTTATAAGGTCACTTTAATAAATCTTATAAGATTAAATGAAATTTCGTGCTAACGAGTTAAGATTTAATTGGGTACGTCACCCGATCTACACAAGGTCCACCCGTGCACATGTGGCTCGTTCGCATATGGTTAACAGTTTGCCAAGATGTATTAAGGGGTAAAAAAAAATTCATTCGACTTGGATTGTTTGATGAGAACATTGGTTTAGTCTTAACGAATAGGAAAACCTTGAAATCTTCGATATTTGTTCTCATACGATACTGATGTTTAATAATGAACAATTTGACAATATATTAATTGTTATTGTTATTATATGAGACTTTATTAGTATTTGTGGAGAGGGGCATTTAGCCGCCTGTGGGTTGTATTTTTGAATATATCACTTTTGGTAGGTATAGAATTTTGTTCGCAAGAAAATCTTGGTTGGCATCCATGAACACATGGTGGGTAGGTAGATTTTTTTTTTTAATCAAAGTTATTGTTACTAAAACTATTATAAGATAGCTAACTTCAGATGTTATATACAATTTTTTTTTTTAAGTTACACCCTTATGCAACACGTAGTGGTAAAGCTCTCGTATCACTCAACGTAGGCGTCACATAAACAACTAACATCATCATCCCTTCCATTTCACGTCATTATCACATGTGTTATTATCACCCTCCTTTTTTCCCCCTTCGTCTCCTCTCAAGTGATGAGCACCCTCACGCCACCATGCACGGGTCACTACTATAAAAAATAAAAACTTTTTATCAATATGTATGGCATTTATGATTTTTAGTAAGCATTCACATTGTATTGTAGAAATGTCTCTATGCATTCCACGATATATCGTAATGTGATATAGAGTAACTCATGTACTTGGTAGAGGCTTTGATTCTTATATGTGATACTGGATCCAAGCCTAGGTAAAAAAGTATACTAATTTGGTGGTAAATTTATATATGACAATCATGACACAACAAATTAAATTGATTGGTTTGGGTAAACAATTATTTTATTTTGGGTTGAGATGAGTAGCATCATAACATGGAACGAGTTGAGATGCGTAACACTTTAACATAATACGGGTCAAGAAGGGTAACTAAAAACTATGAGAATATAATATATTCAATTGACTAAGACTTATCAATAATATATTTAATAATAAAATTAATAAAGATTATGCAAATAAACTATTTGTTTACTTAAAACGCATTTTAACTTGAACTAAATTAAAGTTTTTTACATTTAGACCCAACTTGTTATCTCACCTGTCTATTTTACCATACTTAACGGTAGTATATAAGAGTAATATGTATTTATCGTTCAAATATTGTAGAAGCTTTTTTTTTCTCCTTTTTCATTGGTGAAGATAAAGTACAATGTTGTAATATTTATATACATCAGCTTTTCATGCATTTGGTTTTCGAGTTGTTATCGGATTATGATACTAACAATTTGGGATAAACTTGTATTTTAAATGTGAATTACATGGTTCAAACTTGCGCATAAAGTAGATCAATTTTAGATAATTTAAATGTAAGAGCATATCCATATACCATATTAAAAATTTAAAATATCTGATTTAAACAAACAATTAGTTAGGCGACAATCCCCAAGTTGACATTTTTTTAATTACTTTTATTTTTTCTCTTTTTTTTAAAAAAAAAAAAACATGAACGAAAATTATTAAAAAAATAAACATAACCTCAACCAACGAGCTAGATGAAATTTATACACCAAAGTAGGGAGAATTTAATATTGTAGTTTCGCTAGGTTTTCATCCATAAAAAAACAATCATGTCTTAATATATATCGTTGCTACCAAAACAGTTTAGTTGAAGACGTGTTGATTCCTTTAACATCCAAATGATAAACATGTCTATAGAATAGTTTTTTATTGACGGCTGACTCAATCATTTTAGGGGCCATGTGCATACGAAATAAAAAATGACTCTTTTCTAATGGTTATTATTAAAAATATCTTGTCGTTTATTTGGGCTATATAGATCAACAATAGTAAAGAAAAGTTCAAGTAAGCAGGTAACTAAATCGCTAGTCCAAGTAATAAATCCATCAAACTAATCAGAATTCAATTCAAGTAATCAAACCAATTAATTAATTTGACATTCATACAAGTAACAAATAAATAATAAACATAAAACACTAGAATAAAACAAAATTTTTTAATTATAAGGCCGGCCTTGCCTTGTAGCATCACCTTTGATGCATCATCTTCTTAAACACATAAGCAAATCCACATGTTTTGCAACGATGAGAACTTAATTATCAGCTTTGACTTTTTGTATGATCGCATTGCATCCATGTATTATACATGCTTAATTTCTTGCACGTATAAACAATGATGGCATTGCATGTTAGAAAACGTGATTTCATGTTATTTTTTGGAATTAAAGTAGCTCATTTTGACGAAGAATATATATAAATTAATCTATTTAGAAGTGATAAAGAGTAGGGCCACGTCGCATCACGGGATACAAACTGTTAGATTTTTAATTACCAAATTTGTTTAGGAGTGAATAACGATATGATATACGTAATCCAGCCGATTCAACTTCAAACTTTTAGAATCTTCTGTTCCTACACATGGGCGGTCCTGTACAGGGGAATATTTTCAGGGCCTTTTTTTTTTTTTTGGTTAAAATACAGAATTTTTTAAATATTCTTTTGAATATTATATATATTTATACATATTTGAAAATTAAAACCAAAAAAATAAATTATAATTTATTAAGGGTCTTTTTATTCTCGACTCGTCCGGGATACTTGAATTCTTATGGTCACTTATGGTGTAATTCGTTTTGAAATATGTATTTAGGGAGGGTTAATTCAAAAAAAAAAAAAAAAAAGTAGGATGTATATGTGAAAGGATAAGATGAAAAGTCACTTAAATTTAGAAAACCCATAAAACCTAGTATAACATTAGCGAATGTTGTTATAAGAAAAAAATTATAAATAAATAACATTATATGCATTTGTTAAACATATGTTGCATACTTGGTTTTTTTTTTTTTTTTTTGTTTCACAATGTAAAAATGTCATTTAACTTATAGTTTTTTTTTATTTTATTATAATAACATATATTGTATACCTAACTACAAAAACCAAAGAAAAAAAATCAAATTTTACACCGAGTTTTCACATGTTTTCACAAATTAAGTAAAATTTCTAAATATTGCATATATGTGTGTGCGCGCGCGCGCATGTGTGTATCTCTGTGTGTGCACATGTGCAAGATCAAATAAAATGTTTGTTTTTCCTAATAAAAAGGTTAAAAAGAATTTTAAAAAAGTTTGAAACCGCACCAAATGAACTCTGATGGAGCACATTTCAACGGCAGTGGAACCCTCTGTTCGAACACCAGTATTAGCTTTGATGGTTCATTTTTAATTTAACTTCAGAGTTGAAGTTTAGCACTTGTTTTCTAGCTTTAAGGATTATCTTTAGGGTTTAAGGCTTGATTTTATAGTTTAGACATTAGTATTAAGGTTTATTGTTTAGGGTATAAGGTGTGGGGTTTAGGTTCAACAAGTCAGTTCCATGTATATGAAAATTAGTTCAATCAGAGTTTGTTTAGGTCAGATTTTGAGTTTTTAAAAATCTCTTTTAGCATTTTTAGGCAAAATTAACTTTTTAAAAGAGTATTCCCATATATATGGGGCAAGATCAAATAAAAGTTTATTTTCTCTAAGAAGTATTAAAAGTATTTCTAAAATCTTTGAAACTTTTATTTTAAAGAAAACTTAGAAAACTAATATCAACTTTTATCAATTAATTTTGTAGCCTTTTTCATTACATTTTATTTTTAGGTTACAAATATTAAAAAAAGAAAGAAAGAAAAGAAAAAAATGTGCAATTCACGGTGTGACATTATATGTCAATTTTATGAATTATATGTATGATAGTTATATACCAAAATTTGATAGTTGCGTAACATCATAATATACATATTTTAATTTAATTATTTGTTTTTACTTATTTCATTTATAACCTAATAATTAAAATTCATAAAAAAGTTTAAAAATTGATTGATTGGAAAAAAAATTTGTTTTCTCGGAAATGACGAGTTTAATTTTGAACCACATATATGTGACATTTCGAAGAAAACTTTGAAAACTAATCACAAGACAAAAATTAATAAAAAGAGTAAATTACATAGCATACCCTTTAACAACATAAATGGTTACACGTTTCATACTTTTATAATAAGGGAAAAATGGTTAGTTTTTAAAAATTTAACGGGAAATTTAACTGTATTAGGAGCTAATTGTTACAAAACATTAAAATAAAAGACTTCTGAAGTTCAATAAAGAAATTTGTTATTTTCAATATAGATAAAGGACAATTTTTGTAATTTACTACTCTCTTTTTTGTAATAATATTCCAATGTTGATAAAAAAAATAAAAAAATATGTAGCTCACTTTATTACATACATGTACATTGTATGAGTTGTATATATATAACTTATACGTTACATATATGAGTTACGTATATAACTTTATAGGTTATATACATAACTTCATGATTAAGTATCTTTATTGAAAATTATTTTTAATTACAACATTTATAACCTTATAATAAATAATCATGTTAAAAAGATTTAAAAATTGAATGGTTAATAGGAATTTTATTAATTTTCTCTAAAATTAGGAGTTTTCTATTGAACCTTCCTCTATACATACACACACATATATACATATATATGAATACATATACATTTTTTTGAAGGGCGGTTAACTATCCCGTCGTGCTAAATTTAGTTATCCTAACGATTGATAGCTAAAATCACACATGCACATATACATATATGTATACATATTTATATATGTGTGTGTATGTATACATATTTTAATATAGTAATAATATAATGAAAGTTAAAGGAATTAAAATTCTTGATTACATGGTATAAGTTTTATTTTAATTTTAGACAATAAAGTA
This sequence comes from Mikania micrantha, assembly GCA_009363875.1. NCBI lineage: Eukaryota > Viridiplantae > Streptophyta > Magnoliopsida > Asterales > Asteraceae > Mikania > Mikania micrantha. The sequence goes on along the minus strand of CM018682.1, from coordinate 82,840,057 downwards.
TTAAGTTAATTTAGTTTATGAGTTTAATAAAATCAAACGTAATTGATAAGCTCAATGAGGATAACTACATCTCTCTTTTAATTTTAGCACTTAAAGTATAGTATTGTTGATATTATACTAAATAAGTAATTTAGGACTATGAAAAGGGACCAAATAGATGTAACTTTAGCTTTTAACTTATATATGTGTAGATCGATATGCAAGAATACATTCAATGGTTTGGTCGTTTGAACATAGATAGGTATGCTGCTGGTTTGAGTCAATAATACTCCTGTTGTTTTAAAATATCATATTTCTAATCATTTGATTTTTATTTTATATTAATTGATAATAATTACAAAAATACATTTGCTTTGATGTAATCATGAAATTTGCTTTTCACATGTAATCCTTGATTATATTTATTTTATTTTTTTAACAAGTTTTGATTAAATGCATGTATCAAAATCTAAATTGAATATAAAAATCACGTCTTTGTAAGCATTATTGAATGAGACTTGTATTGTCTTCTTCGTTTATGGATTGCTACCTAAAATACAACCATTTTAAATAATCATAAAATAAGCATTAAGCTAACATCGATCAATGTTTCATACTTATAAAAATTTAATTGCATAAGTAACTAGACGCCGTAGATTAGATAAACTTATGCATACTAGAATAATTATGATAACTAATTTTATATACCATTATTTCTAAACAACGTCCGCTCCCTATTATTAAAATGTAGGCGAGGCCTTAGGGCCACCAAAATTTTGAGCTCCAATTATTAAAAAAAAAAAGCAACATTTTTTTTACATATTTGTATCATAATTAATACAGAATGATACATGTATCGATTGGTTTAATACGTTTACTTAAGGTGTTAAGTTTAAAGCTCATAACATGTGTTTTGTTAGTATTAATTTTTTAAGGAGTAACCAACTAAATAATTTAATTAAAAATATTTTTAACTTTTTAATAAAGATAATGGTGGTATGCCGTGATTTTAAATAAATGTTTGTTTATTTAAGATTTGACATATATTTGTTTATTATCTTGTTACTTTATTATTTGTTTAGTTGTCATGTATAGCTATGTTGATAGGGTATGTCAAAAAAAAAATAACAAATTGTATCCTTAACCTAAAAAGTTGAACATAATTGTTAATTCGGTTTTTAGATTGATCCCTATTGAGATGATAAGCACATGTTAGTACAACGTAAAACACACGTAACCAACCTTTCATCTGGTTTAAACGTGAACAGATGTGCTTCTTTGAAGAAAAAATAAAAACAGGCCGAACATGTTTTTGTGCCGTGTAAAACACATGTAACAATGAGTTACATTCCCATCTAACCAATAAATTTTTTAAAAAAAGTTTCATAATTTTTTATGATAAATTTGAAATGTTATAATAAAAAAAATTTGAAAAATATATGTAGATCACAAGTTACGTATATGTAACTCAAAAGGTTTCATACGTAACTTATAAAGTTACATATATGTAATCAATGTGTAACATACAAGTTATATATATGTAATAACCTAAAATACATATTTTTAATTTTTTTTCTTTTTTTACAGTTCTTATCTTATAATAAAAGGAAATAAAAATTAAAAAAATAATTGGTAATGATTACGATTAGTTTCTTTAAAATTATGGTTTTCTTAGTAAATTTCTCATATATATATATATATATATATATATTGTGTGTGAGCGTGTAATACATTTTGTTACAAGAAATCCCGTGAAAACTCAATGTAATATATTCTGTTATAAGATAATAAAAAAAAGTTATATTTATTTGTTGCACATATGTTACATACTTGATTTTATAATTTAACTAGCTTTGGGCCCGTACAAAACACGGAATGTATAAAAAAGCTGATTTATAATTTATTGTTAATTTATTTTTTATTAAAATTAATAGCATTAATATGTATAATTAATTTACATTAAAAGAAGTATGGTATATATATTATATTTTTAAATTTAGTCGGCACCATTGATAATATATATTATATTATTTAAATTGATATATGATGTATATTAAATTTGTTAGGTTTCTGAAAAATGTATTGAGTTTTTGAAAAATTAAAATTGGGTGAAATATTTCTATTTTTGTTATAACATATTTGTGAGGAATTTTTATGATTTTATTTTTTAAAGATAAATTTATATATAGAGTTTGTGATGACATATTAGATTTTGTTATCCAACTTATACTACTGCAAATGATATAATATACAAATTTTTTAAAGTGTAATGTTATAATACGCAACAACGTACGGTGTGAATAAACATATATTAAATGAAAACATGAATACATATTCTTTGTTTATCTTATACGGTTTTCAAAAAATACAAATATACATTATTATAAATTTTAATTTTCTTCAATGTAATAAAGGGATTATTTATATTGTATGTCTTTATTAAAAAAATTGTTAGTTTTTTCCCCAATTTGAAAACCTAAAACCGACTTTCAATAAATGGTTCTTTCTTCAACGCTCATGTGATAATTGCGTACGAAGAATTACGTCAGCAACGAATTTAGCACATTTGATCGTGTGTAAAATCCACGTTGAGTTGGCAATCGAAATTAATATGGGATGATAGTATGCAAAAAATGAGGAACGGGGGCGAAAACCGTGCGCAAAACGAAGTTACGGATTGTCCGGAATCACAAAACGAAGTTTCTGTCGAAAAATGGGAAAAACGGTCTAGGCGGTACGCCAAGGACCAGATGAGCATCCTTGGCGGTACGCGAAGAGGCAAAATATCTGCGATTTCCCGGATTTCTTCGCGGTACGCGAAGATTTTCTTCGTTATCTCGGCGGTACGCGACGGAAGGACGGTGGATAAAGATGGTTAGAAAGTCAAGATCATCATCATCTACAATCTCTACCTCTTTCTCTCGACGATATCAGCCACCACCCCACGAAAATACACTCTTTCCACCAGCAAATCTCCATTTTGAAGGTCTCACGACATTTAGATCGCATCAAGAAGCATTAAAACAAGTTCTGATCATCATCTTACAAGCAAAACTCCGCCTGGTTAGGTAATGGTCCATTCTAACCTTCTATTTTGATAATGAATGATTAAATCTTGTTTTTGAACGTAATGATATAGTTAGGGTTGTTGATTATTGCCTAGATAATGGCTAGGATTGATTATAAATGACAAACTCGAACTGTTAACGGGTAAATCCTTGTTTTGAGCCGTTGTAATGCCCGGTTTGCATGGAATCATAACAATGGTTATAAGGGTTTAAACCATTTGATTGTGACAATGTAGGTGATTAGTTTGATTAATCTTTGACATGCAACGTGAAAGTTGGGTGTTTCAAACTAATCACAATCATTAACATACTCATTGGAACGATTATCTGAGGTTCATGATAACAGTCAGATCAGTATGTTAAACATGGTTATTAAACTTAATCTAATACTACATTGTGATATTTCATGATTTTTGGGTAATCAATAACAAGGATTGATCATTCCTAAGCCATTAACATGTCTAGGAACTGCTTTAGCATAATAATCAATAACATTAACTATTTGACTAATCTGAGAATATTCTGAATAATCAAGTTTGTCATCAAAATAATATTATGAACCTGGATCAGTGTAGGTTCCTACATTATCATACATTGTATGATATGATATTAAGATAATCATTAAAAATCTTATATCGGTTTGATGACTATTAAGGCAATGTTTTTGACATTGGACGTTCAAGAAGATTTAATCAGTAAGTTAAAACATTAATAACTTATAAAACCTAAACTAATGCAGAATTTCACTATTAGCACTAGCTGCGAGTGTTCCTACAGCTGTGAGATAACAAGTGAGTTTCGTACAACCCCTTTTCTTTTTAATGTTTTATAAACATCGGGGTAACTCTGCAAACCTTTTCTGAACATATGATATGCATCACTGTTATCTGTGTGATTTCATGTGACTGATGTGTGATTTCATGGGATTTTGCCTTTAGAATCTCTATCACAGTATCAAAAGTCCTCATCTCTTGAACTGTATCTAGTGAACCCATGTGGGGCCGAACAAGAGTCATTAATAGTACTATTGGCTGACAACCATTTGCTGGGAGGATTGCATCTCCCCTTGTGTGAATGTTTGGTACCTGTTTCCAAAACACTTTTTAATGTTAGTGATAGACATTAAGATAATAAGGCATTAAGATATTTACCGACGGGTAGTATCTTCGTGAAACGTACAACTGTCCGAAAGGAACTAGATACAGGTCCCATGGTTATCCGGAACTGAACATTTTGAGAACTTACTTATCATATCATATTGTTTTAAATTGAACTGTCGAACTCACCAGCTTTGTGCTGACGTTTTAAACTCAACATTGCAGGACAACGGTGACGACACGGTGAGGATGCACTTCACTTAGTTGAACTTAAATGTATCATATTATGTAATCTATTTAGCTGTTAAGTTGATGTATTTATGAACCCTTGTAATATATTTATTTTAAGTGAATCTATGTGCTGTGATATCGGTTCAAGTAAGTCACACCTCATCTCTGAGACATCACCACTATGCTTCCGCAACCATATCAGAGTATATAGTGACATCATCTCAGGTGACGAGAGGTGGGGGTGTGACAGGGTGGTATCTGAGACACAGGTTATAGAGATTTAGGTGGACTTAGAGACCTAGACTATAACCATAGGTTCGTATAGTGACACAGAGAGCACCGAACATGTTTAACGAACAAAACTTGTTTTTTGGATAATCAGGTGGTACAAATTCCAGTTATGAGTGGCCAACATAACTGAAATCTGCAACACGTGTGTGTTCTAGTTTGATTTCAATACAAGCAGAACCATAATAACTATAAGATCGATTAGCTGCTTTAAGTTAGGAGGACATGTCATATCATGTTTATGTTGAATGTTATTATTCAATATCTATTACATGGTACTGATCTGGGAACTTTGTTTATACAGCGATGGCCGATCAAGGGGAGAGATACATTTACCAAAGGTTTCCTTATATGATACTAGACGATACACCGAGCTCGAGTTCGGGGTCTGATTCCGATCTGTCGGAAGCATCTACGGCTGCATCACAGGCTGCTACACCTGTACCACAGACACCACCAGCACCAGTACCAGCACCTATGCCATCTCCACCGAGAGCCCCAACGTGGGATGGACTCAGACGAATGCGAGGTCAAGCTCGCAAGACGACAGGTCTTCCTCCTAGACATCATATGGCGCCTAGAGATGAGCCCGGCACCATACATGAGGTAGGAGAATCTTCACAGCAGGCGGAGCTTAGGGCGCAGCTTCGCCAGGTGACTCTAGATCTCCAGGGGACTCGCCTAGAGTTACAGGAGTCTCGTGCTACTGTGGAGGACACACGTACTACCGTGTTGGAGATACTCACCTCTCATTTGATGTTGATGGAGTAGGTGAATGCACTGGATGCTGGCACGCAAGCTTGGCGGGTTATGTTCGAAGAGCGGATAAGGAGGACAGTGATTCATGTGATGATAGCGGCATTCTGGCAGCGAGTGACAGTGATGAGAGGAGTCGTGATGGGAGTACTTGAGGGGATGAGTTTAGAGGCTAGGCTACTATGTGTGGCTATAGTGTTGGTCATTATAGCTATTGTGATGGACTGTTTATGGTATTTCATGCGGTGAGGGGTGATCGAGGGATTGAGTGGTTGTGATATTATTGTACATATCTTGTGACATGGTTAGATCTGGTGGTTGTGAGTGCGGGACATTTTGGTGTACACAGATCCCGAGTTTGTGAAAGGTACAATAGGTATGTTTAGGAGGTTTTTCTTTTGTGATATCATATGTACAGACGGATAGGTTGTTGGTACGTGATGTAGAAGGGAAGTTTTGATTGTTAAATAGATCCCTGGTTGTTGGTATTGATATTACCGTTTCTGATAGTTCTGATATTGAAATTTTTGGTTGTTTAAAAGCTAATATAGTGTAATACATGTGTTGCTTATGAATATCTGTTTGTATCTATTGTGTTGTATGTGATATGTGGAATATGTATGTATTTCGAAGTCCTGTGTGGCATCATTTCAAAGTCCTGTGTGACAACATTTCAAAGTCCTGTGTGGCATCATATCAAAGTCCTGTGTGGCATCATATTAAAGTCCTGTGTGGCAACATTTCAATTGTCTGTGTGACAACATTTCAAAGTTCTGTGTGGCATCATTTCAAAGTCCTGTGTGGCAACATTTCAAAGTCCTGTGTGGCAACATTTCAAAGTCCTGTGTAATATTTTGACATGTTTTTGAATTATCAGGACTGAGTATAACTACAAATATTTGGGTGATTTCTGTGTACCGAAAACATATCAGAACTATATCAATGTAGTTATACTATGCTTTCTATAATCACATTTCAATATAAATTTCAGTGTAACTGAATATGATTGAATTTATGTGATCAAACGGGTTATACCTGTAATGTTCTTGAACTGACCTGAGTTTATCTGCATGTGAGCAGAACTATGGCTCCAAAAAGAGGTCGACCAGCTAGGAAGGCTAACAAGAACGCTACTAACACAGGGCCGAATCAAGGTCCATCAGTACATGTTGAATCAAATCCAGATCCACAGGTTAATCTGGAAACAAATACTGCTCCACCAGTGAACCCTGGAGCGAACACTGCTCCACCTGCAGGTGCAAGTGGATCTAAATCGAACGAAGCAATGATAACACGAATTGTGCGAGAGCAGCTATCTGCTTGTGGTGTTTTGATACAACATCAACCTCATATCACTTCGGGTTCTGGTGGTGACCACGATCATACTGAACATAATGCTACTGGTGGTCACGAGGAAACTCATACTACAATTGGTGCAACAACAACAAAAACAACTGCCCCTGATCCACCTCAGCAGGGATGTACTTACAAGTACTTTGCTTCCTATAACCCTCCTACTTTCACAGGAAAGGAAGGAGCGGCGGGATTATTAAGGTGGATTGATGAAATGGAAACCAAACTCAAGATCAGCCAGTGTTTGGCGGAGCATAAGGTGTCTTATGCTGCTTGTTCTCTGAAAGAGTCAGCGCTAACCTGGTGGAATACCCAGGCTAAAACATTAGGCTCAGCTACCGTTGATTCCATGGGCTGAAATGATTTTAAGACTCTGATTATGTCAGAGTATTGCCCCATCACTGAAATTCAGAAGCTCCAGGAGGAATTCTGGAATCACTCGATGATTGGAGCTGATTGTTTAGCGTATACCAATCGTTTTCATGAACTCACTTGTCTACTTCCCAATATGTTTCCCACGGAAGCATCTCTGATTGAGAAGTACATCAAAGGATTGGTTCCTCAGATTCGGGGAATGGTAACTGTAGCGGAGCCAACGACTCTTAAACGTGCAATTCTTTTGACCACTAAGCTTACCGATGAGGCGGTAAGGAGTGGTTCTTTGACCACAAAAACTCAGATGGCGGTGAGCCGTAGCGATGCCGGTACCTCAAACGCCTCTAAAGGTACCAAACGAAAATGGTTCGGAAAAATCAAGGCCAAGGTTCCGGCTGAAACTAGCAACCCAGTCGGGAGAAATTATGGTGCAGTGGTGTCTGAGAAGAAAGGTTACATTGGGCAGGCGCCTAAATGTACTCGGTGTTCATTTCATCATATAGGACCGTGTCCTACTTGTGCCAATTGTAATAGAGTTGGGCATTACACCAAGTATTGCAACTTGCCTGCTCGCCAATCAAATCAAGCACCACGACAAACCACTCAAAAGAATCGATCATGTTACAAGTGCAGGAGTCCTGATCACTTGATTAGAAACTGCCTAAACAATGATAATACCAATCCGGGGAATGAAGCTAGAGGGAGAGCTTTCCAGATTTGTGCTACCGAGGCGAGACATGATGCTAACATTGCCACTGGTACGTTCCTACTCAATGACCTTTATGCACCAATTCTCTTTGATACGGGGGCAGATAAGAGCTTTATCTCTTCTGAATTTGCATCATTACTTTCACTGCCTGTGGTAGAACTAGAAACTCATTACGTTATTGAACTTGCTAATGGCAAGTTGATTAAAACTAACAGTGTCATTCAAGGATGTTCCTTGAATCTGAATGATCATCTTTTCAATATTGATTTACTTCCTATTGAGCTTGGGAGTTTTGATGTTGTTGTCGGTATGGATTGGCTTTCTATTAACCAAGCTGAAGTAATATGTCAAAATAAGGTGATCCGTATCCCCTTACCTGACGGTAATACACTGATAGTTCAAGGGGAACGAGCTGGTAGAAAACTGGGTATTATTTCCTGTATGCAAACTCAGAAATGTTTACGGAAAGGGTGTCCGGCCTTTCTAGCAAATGTGATCAATAACAATTCTTCACAAAAACGGATCGAAAATATTCCAGTAGTCAAGGATTTCCCTGAAGTCTTTCCTGAGGATATATCAGGATTACCCCCAGTGAGACAGGTTGAATTTCATATTGACTTGATTCCAGGCGTAGCACCTGTTGCTAAAGCCCCGTATCGGCTTGCGCCATCGGAAATGCAAAAACTTTCAGGTCAATTACAGGAATTGTTAGAAAAGGGTTTTATTAGACCTAGTTTCTCACCCTGGGGAGCACCAGTCCTTTTCGTGAAAAAGAAGGACGGATCATTCAGGATGTGTATTGACTACCGGGAGCTCAATAAACTAACAATCAAAAACCGTTATCCATTGCCACGTATAGACGATCTGTTTGATCAACTTCAAGACGCTACCTACTTCTCAAAAATTGATTTAAGATCCGGATATCATCAATTACGAGTGCATGAAAATGATGTTCCTAAGACTGCATTCCGAACTCGATACGGGCATTATGAATTTCTAGTAATGCCGTTTGGTTTAACAAATGCTCCTGCAGATTTCATGGATCTGATGAATCGGGTATGTAGGCCTTACTTGGATAAGTCTGTGATTGTGTTTATTGATGACATTCTCATTTATTCTCGAAGCCAACAAGAACATGCTCAACACTTGAAACTGATCTTAGAACTTTTGGCACGTGAAAAATTATATGCCAAGTTCTCCATGTGTGAGTTCTGGTTACGAGAAGTCCAATTTCTTGGTCACGTAGTGAATCAAGATGGTATTCAAGTGGATCCCAGCAAGATTAAGGCTGTGGAACAATGGGAAACACCGCGAAACCCAACTGAAATACGTCAATTCTTAGGGTTGGCAGGTTATTATCGCCGGTTTATCAAGAACTTCTCAAAGATAGCCTTGCCACTGACCACATTGACGCAGAAAAATCAACAGTTTATATGGCGTTCTCAACAGGATGAGGCATTCCAACTGTTGAAACACAAACTCTGCAACGCACCTATCTTGGCATTACCGGAAGGTACAGATAATTTCACAGTGTACTGTGATGCTTCTCGCCAAGATCTCGGGTGTGTTTTAATGCAGAACGATAAGGTGATTGCTTACGCTTTTTGGCAGTTGAAAGTACACGAGAAGAACTATACCACTCATGATCTAGAACTTGGTGCAGTGGTGTTTGCACTCAAAATTTGGAGACATTATCTATACGGAACCAAGTGTATTATATACACTGATCACAAAAGTCTCCAACACATTCTAGATCAAAAAATGTTGAACATGCGACAGAGGCGGTGGGTGGAATTCGTTATCACCCAGACAAGGCGAATGTAGTGGCAGATGCCTTAAGTCGCAAAGAACGGGTCAAACCTTTACGAGTGAAAGTGTTAGGTATGACTATTCAAACCAGTCTAATTCCTCAAATTAAGGAAGCTCAGCAACAAGCTTTACAAGCAATGAACTACCCTGCTGAGGAACTAAGAGGATTAGACAAGCAACTTGAAACCAAAGCTGATGGAGTGTTGCATTTCAAAAGCCGAATTTGGGTTCCTCTATTCGGTAACACAAGAACAATCATCTTGGATGAGGCGCACAAGCCCAGGTATTCTATTTATCCAGGTGCTGACAAAATGTATAAAGATCTAAAAGATTTTTATTGGTGGCCTGGAATGAAGAAACACATAGCAGAATACGTGGGTCGATGCTTGACTTGTCTAAAAGTAAAGGCTGAACATCAACGACCTTCTGGGTTATTACAACAACCGGAGATTCCCATGTGGAAATGGGATCAGATCTCTATGGACTTTATTACTAAATTACCCAGAACATCACGGAATAATGACTCTATATGGGTTATCGTTGATCGCCTTACTAAATCTGCGCATTTCATTCCCATCCAAGAAGATTACTCTATCGATCGACTTGCTAAAATCTATGTTAACGAGATTGTATCCCGTCATGGAGTACCAATCTCTATCATTTCTGACAGAGATAGTCGATTTACATCACGATTTTGGCAAACTCTTCAGAATGCTCTGGGCACGCAAATCAATATGAGCACAGTTTATCATCCACAAACTGACGGGCAAACCGAATGAACCAACCAAACTCTGGAAGATATGCTCAGAAGCTGTGTGATTGATTTTGGTGGTAGCTGGGATATTCATCTTCCACTTGTTGAATTTTCGTACAACAACAGCTATCATACCAGTATCAAATGCGCTCCGTTTGAAGCACTTTACGGGCGCAAATGTAGATCACCTATTTGTTGGTCAAAGGTAGGTGAGAATCAAATCATAGGCCCAGAACTCATTCAAGAAACCACTGATAAGATCGCACTTATTCAAGAACGAATTAAAGCTGCTCGCGATCGACAAAAGAGTTATGCTGACAATCGTCGGAGACCCTTGGAATTTCAAATTGGTGATTTAGTAATGTTGAAAGTTTCACCATGGAAGGGCATATTCAGATTTGGTAATAGAGGTAAGCTTTCCCCAAGATTTGTAGGACCATTCAAAATTCTTGAACGTATTGGATCAGTAGCCTACAGACTTGAATTACCTCCTGAACTCGGTAACATTCATGATGTTTATCATGTATCAAATCTGAAGAAATGCCTAGCTGATGAAGCTTTGATTGTACTTCTTAAAGAAATCCAATTTGATGAGAAACTTCAATTCCGAGAGGAACCAGTTGAAGTAATGGATCGAGAGATGAAGGTACTAAAACGCAGTCGCATACCTATTGTCAAAATTCGATGGAACACACAGCGTGGACCCGAATATACGTGGGAACGTGAAGATCAGATGAAACAGAAATACCCACACCTATTCTCATGATCAATTGTTATCCAGTAAGTCTCCACTAAATTTCGGGACGAAATTTTTTCTAACAGGAGGAGACTGTGATAATTGCGTACGAAGAATTACGTCAGCAACGAATTGAGCACATTTGATCGTGTGTAAAATCCACGTTGAGTTGGCAGTCGAAATTAATATGGGATGATAGTATGCGAAAAATGAGGAACGGGGGCGAAAACCGTGCGCAAAACGAAGTTACGGATAGTCCGGAATCACAAAACGAAGTTTCTGTCGAAAAATGGGAAAAACGGTCTAGGCGGTACGCCAAGGACCAAATGAGCATCCTTGGCGGTACGCGAAGAGGCAAAATATCTGCGATTTCCCGGATTTCTTCGCGGTACGCGAAGATTTTCTTCGTTATCTCGGCGGTACGCGACGGAAGGACGGTGGATAAAGATGGTTAGAAAGTCAAGATCATCATCATCTACAATCTCTACCTCTTTCTCTCGACGATATCAGCCACCACCCCACGAAAATACACTCTTTCCACCAGCAAATCTCCATTTAGAAGGTCTCACGACGTTTAGATCGCATCAAGAAGCGTTAAAACAAGTTCTGATCATCATCTTACAAGCAAAACTCCGTCTGGTTAGGTAATGGTCCATTCTAACCTTCTATTTTGATAATGAATGATTAAATCTTGTTTTTGAACGTAATGATATAGTTAGGGTTGTTGATTATCGCCTAGATAATGGCTAGGATTGATTATAAATGACAAACTCGAACTGTTAACAGGTAAATCCTTGTTTTGAGCCGTTGTAATGCCCGGTTTGCATGGAATCATAACAATGGTTATAAGGGTTTAAACCATTTGATTGTGACAATGTAGGTGATTAGTTTGATTAATCTTTGACATGCAACGTGAAAGTTGGGTGTTTCAAACTAATCACAATCATTAACATACTCATTGGAACGATTATCTGAGGTTCATGATAACAGTCAGATCAGTATGTTAAACATGGTTATTAAACCTAATCTAATACTACATTGTGATATTTCATGATATTTGGGTAATCAATAACAAGGATTGATCATTCCTAAGCCATTAACCTGTCTAGGAACTGCTTTAGCATAATAATCAATAACATTAACTATTTGACTAATCTGAGAATATTCTGAATAATCAAGTTTGTCATCAAAATAATATTATGAACCTGGATCAGTGTAGGTTCCTACATTATCATACATTGTATGATATGATATTAAGATAATCATTAAAAATCTTATATCGGTTTGATGACTATTAAGGCAATGTCTTTGACATTGGACGTTCAAGAAGATTTAATCAGTAAGTTAAAACATTAATAACTTATAAAACCTAAACTAATGCAGAATTTCACTATTAGCACTAGCTGCGAGTGTTCCTACAGCTGTGAGATAACAAGTGAGTTTCGTACAACCCCTTTTTTTTTAATGTTTTATAAACATCGGGGTAACTCTGCAAACCTTTTCTGAACATATGATATGCATCACTGTTATCTGTGTGATTTCATGTGACTGATGTGTGATTTCATGGGATTTTGCCTTTAGAATCTCTATCACAGTATCAAAAGTCCTAATCTCTTGAACTGTATCTAGTGAACCCATGTGGGGCCGAACAAGAGTCATTAATAGTACTATTGGCTGACAACCATTTGCTGGGAGGATTGCATCTCCCCTTGTGTGAATGTTTGGTACCTGTTTCCAAAACACTTTTTAATGTTAGTGATAGACATTAAGATAATAAGGCATTAAGATATTTACCGACGGGTAGTATCTTCGTGAAACGTACAACTGTCCGAAAGGAACTAGATACGGGTCCCATGGTTATCCGGAACTGAACATTTTGAGAACTTACTTATCATATCATATTGTTTTAAATTGAACTGTCGAACTCACCAGCTTTGTGCTGACGTTTTAAACTCAACATTGCAGGACAACGGTGACGACACGGTGAGGATGCACTTCACTTAGTTAAACTTAAATGTACCATATTATGTAATCTATTTAGTTGTTAAGTTGATGTATTTACGAACCCTTGTAATATATTTATTTTAAGTGAATTTGTGTGCTGTGATATCGGTTCAAGTAAGTCACACCTCATCTCTGAGACATCACCACTATGCTTCCGCAACCATATCAGAGTATATAGTGACATCATCTCAGGTGACGAGAGGTGGGGGTGTGACAGCTCATTTTATAATCGAGGTTTTCCATACTTTTTGCACTAAATCCCCCATGGATGTTCACCGAAATTCTTCTATCGGCGGTGAAAAACAGGATGTAGATCTTGATTATATTTCAATATGTCATCTATTCCTGAATCGCATGATAAGTTTATAAACTGAATGAAAGGAAGATCTATTCGAAAAAACTCAAAGGTATTACGCTATATTGTTTCATTATTAAAGATTTTTGTCTTCTGTATTATTAGGAATTTTAGTATTGTTACTGTGTTTTAATCCTGTTAGTTATCATTCTACAAAGTAATCGATCGTAATTTGCCCTATGATTTATTTTGAGAATAATGTTGTTCAGTATTACGTTATATTTTACATCGTGTTTTTTTTACTGCTTTAATTAATAAGTATGCATTTGTAAGTATGATCATTTCAATAATAAAATATCATATTTTATTGAATAATGATCGGATTTTGTATGATATCTTTTAGTATTCATATTTCATGTTTACTGCACAAGTAAAAGTGAAAATACATTCATCCAAGAATTGTTATATCAAGCTTCATTTATTATAAAACCTTTATAATTTCGTATTTTGTTAAGAATAGATCAATAGAAACATCATTTCTCTCTTCATCCAAGAATTGTTATATAAGTCTCCCGTAAGAACTTAAACCATAGGCATCAAGCTCTGTGTTAGAATGATCATCTCCCTTTTCATCGACTAACGTAACTCAAACCATGGGTATCAAGCTCTTTGTTATATAATTGTTATATTTGGCCTTTATTTATTTTTTATATGGTTTTTGAAATAAAAAAACTATATATTAGTATAATTTTTTATTTTTTATTGTAATAAAGGTAGTATTTAGAGGGTAGGTCTCTATTTTTTAGAACATACACCCTTTCTTCGTTTTTTCCCTAATTTGAAAACCTAAAAACCAACCTTCAAAAATCACGTTCTTAATTTACAGTAATCTAAATTTCTTTCTTCAACACGGATTTTTTAATCGAAGTTTGTTTCAGTTTTTATACTAAATCCTGACATGGATGTTTATGGAAAAACTTCAATCAGAAAAGAAGAATACGATATATGTATATTGATTTCTATGTTTTCATCGATTCCTGAATCACATGATAAGTTCATACAACGAATGAAAGGAAATTCGTTATAAAAACCGCAAAGGTATTACGTTATATTTTGTTTCATTAACAAATATTTTCCTACTCTGTATTTTTAACATCTTTAGTATGGTAACTATGTCTAAATCCTGTTAACTTGTTAGTCTGTAAATTAAGCGTTCAATAATTTGCCGCCTGGTTTATTTTGAGAATTGTTTTATTCGGTATTAGGTTATCGTTTAATTCGTGTGTTTTTTACTGCTTTAATAGGTATGCATTTGCAAGATTGATCAGTTTCCCTAAACATCAACAATCGTTTTTAAATTCACGAAGGCGAAAGAGAAGAATCAATATCACATATATCAGGTTTCTAGTCTCACACTCTCTTTCAATTTTAAAAGAAAGTGTTTTTATTTTCGGGAAGAGGCAGTGGTCTCAAGAAAGATGATGATGGTCTCAAGATAATAAAAGTTTTTTTTTTAATTTCAAGGCACCTCTTCGAATTCGGCTGGCAATTAATGATGTTGCAGGGTTGTTTGAATTTGAAATCTTTTTCAGCAAGAAGGAGCGGGAAGAAAGTGACATCAGCAACCAAAAACATAACATCAGCATGATATCAAATTTTCCTATGTGGACAGCCTCAGAGGCTGCCACATCAGCTGGCCGGCTCAACTGTCATTAGATAAAATAGATTCTCTAGCATAACATGTACCATGTACTTATACTTTTTAGTTTTTTAGTTTTTATTTTACTATAACAATATAAATTGTATACCTAGATAAAGAAAAGAAAAAATATTGAATTTTACACCGGGTTTTCACAAATTTTTTCAACTCAAGTTAGTTTACAAATCATCCTTTGTGTGTGTGCGTGTATGTTTGGGATAAAATATAACTCAATCTTATTATACCAACTCAAATAAGTCATATAAGATCGATCCAAATCTTAGATTCTTTTCGAAAATCATTGTAGCACATGTAAAAAAATTTTCATATGTAGTGTAAATTAATCATCATTTAAAAGTTAACATCATTGTTAGTTTTTGGAAAAAGTTACAATGATGTAAGTCAGAAATTTATAATGACGTTAACTTTTAAAAAGTGGTTAATTTACACATAAACATAAAAGAAAGTTGTGTTTTACATGTGTTGCAATGATGTTTAAAAAAATCAAACACTTGGCTTGATTTTGGGATATTTATTCCGGTTAGTATAATAAGAATGGGTTATGGAAGATTTTAAGCCCTATATATATGTATCTATATCTATACTATATAATAAATAACGGTTTTTATATGTCACATGTCAAGTTTTTAGACCACTTAAAAATTGTTTTCCCACATCTCTCATAATAAATGTTCTTATGTCATTTTTTATTAAATTCTGATTTCTTTCCTCTCTCCTATTAAAATTCAAATATTTAACATGCATAAGTGTGTAATACATATATGTTTAATGTTATATGTGTGTGTATTAAGAAACATCTTTTCTAAATTTTTATTTTTAAAGTTTTATTGTATAAAATAGGTATAATTAACTAATGTTATTAGTTTTAATATAATCATTTAAATTCAAGAAGATGTAACAAAATTATTTTAATTATGTAAATTTATGATGACATAATTATAAAACCACATATTTTTAATTTGCAACCCATGTAATACACGGGTGTATAACCTTGTGTGTGTGTGTGTGTGTGTGTGTGTCTATTTATAAGAGATGATGATTCTTAAGAAAACTCATTATTTTGGATAAAAACAAGAAAACTCATTATTTTGGTGGATAAAAACAAGAAAACTCATTATTTTGGATAAAAATAAGGAAACTCATACTTACCAATAACTTTTTTAGAAAAAAAATGCATAATTCTTTATTATAAGGTTAAAAATGTTACAATGAAAAGTAAAATTTTAATAAAGATATATGAATCACAAAGTCATGTATATGTAACTAGCTAGCTAGTATGTGTAACATACAAGTTAAATATATGTAATAACATTAAAGACATATTTTTTTCTATATTTTTTTCGCTTTTATACATTTCCTACCTTATAATAATAGAAAATAAAGAAAAATGAAAAAAATAAATAAATGGTAATCATTGTGACTAGTTTTTCTTAATATTCGTTTTCTTATAAACTCCCATGTATGTATGTATCTTTATTTTAAAACCTAGCCTTTTTTTTTCTTTTCCTAAATAGTTGTGTAAATTGGCAATAATATAATAGGGCTCAAATTGAAAGCACAAGATTGCATATTGCAACCATACGTACATAAGAAGCTCCATAAAAATACTAATAGAAGCTTTATGGACAGATGATCGTCAATTTATACATAATATTGTATATATCATCTTTTATGATTGTCAAAAGAATTATCATGTTTTTAAAAAGGTGGAACATACTAAACTTTACTAGAATCTCCAATATTCTAAAATTTTAAATTCGCTTTCGATACGTGCTAAATGATGTTGACAAAATAATTATGAAAATTCAAACTGTAAATCAAAAAGAACAAACATACAAACAAACAAAATTACTCAGCATATTCTAACTTTTCTGTAAAGTATGTGAGGAAATGATGAAGACAAGTCCTACCTTATCCCGGTTGGGATAGATTGAGGGGCTACTCCGAAGAAATCTCAGGCTCAAAGTTATCGTTAGAAATTAATTATCACAACGCTTTTAACGTTACTTTTATAACATAAGTAAAAATAACGTTAAATTGGTGCAATTTTATCTTTTGTTTATTGAGGGCCCACATAAACATATGTAATGCGGTGTTAAATCAAAAAGATCAATGTACCGTTAATGCTATTGTAAAATATAAAGGTGTTAACGAAAGTGGATAAAAATGATAATGTTTTTTTAATGCACATGCAATATGACTTATAAAATATTTGAATTAACAAACTAACATGACAAATTTTGTCAAGCCACGAGCATGAGTAAAATAGAAGTCTAGATCAAAATTAAAATATATGAAAGATCAACACATTTTTGTTTAAAAAGAATAAGAACTAATATAATTTTGATATGTGTCATTAAAACTTAGATATAACATCTTATTTTTTGTATTAAATTTTTATTTTTTGTACTAGCTTTTTTTGTACTGGATTTTTGTGTGTTTTTGTACTCTATTTTTGTTTTTATATTACATTTTTATTTTTTAAATCTGGATTTTTATTTTTCGATACTAAATTTTTTTATTTTTGTACTGAATTTTTTTGTACTGAATTTTGTTTTTTTGTACTAAAATTTTGGTTTTTTTACTGCATTTAGTTTTTTGTCCTGGATTTTTATTTTTATTATTTTTAGCATGACACGTGTCAAACTCTTATTGATTTATTATTTTTAGACAAAAATCTCTTTTTAGTAGATCAAGTGCCAAAAATATATGGTTTCATGTACAACGTATAAACTTGTAATCAAGTGTAACGACCCGTTTTGTTTAAGTATTATGATATAATCGATTGGGTGGAATTATAGTTAAATATTTAACTAGTATTTGAATTGTGTTGTTTGGTAAATTAAATAACTAAGTTAGTTAATTTAGTTATATGTTTTGTTAAGTTGAAGGGTTGAAGTTGCCAAACCTCCAAACTTGAAAATTGGTGGATAAAACTTTGACTTAAGTCAAAGTTTTTAGATATTTTGTTTCTATGTGTGTATTGTGTACGTGAGAAGCCAGGGAGAAGAGGAAGAAAACGTGTCCTAGCTTCTAAATTGGTGACGATCTTGAGATTTAATCCAAGTTTGAGTATCTAAATCACTATCCTAGGTGATCTTCAACAACTAGGTAAGTGAATTTGAGGTTTATTTCTAGTTTTGAAACATTGGAAGATAAAGCCATGAATGGGTTTTCATCCAAACTTTGAATTAGGTGTTGTGAGTAATTAGAACATGTTGTTTTGATCTTGTAATCATGTTTTAAAAACCCAAACCTATGATTCTTACATAAAGAATCAATATGTGAGGATTTGGGTGTTGGGGAAATCATGTGAGTTTGGGTTTACATATGAACATGGTGACATTGATTTTAAGCAAAGCTATGTTGATGCTTTGCATGCAAGTTGTGGTCAAAACTCAACAAATATGTTAAATTTATGAGTTTATTGAGTTTGATTGTAGAAATGGGTTATGGCTAAGTTGAAACTAACAAGATAGTGTGTAGGTAAATGCTTGCACACATGTTGTTTGTTAAAATGCCAATAATTGACTTTTAAGTCAATATTTGGAAATTGAGTCATGAAATGGGTTAAAAGTGATTATCATCATGAAGTTGATGATTTGGTATTAAAAATGGTTGAATTTTTGAGCTTATATTAATCTTAATTAGAATGGTAGTTAAGAGTATTAAATTGTTGTAACTAGGTGGTGATAGTGGAATTTCAAAAGGAAGTCAATGCGAAGGCAAAGCACCATTAGTTAATCCGTGATTAGAAGTGCTCAAGTAAGTTATCTAACTTACTAAACACCATATATAAGTAGTATTTATAGTCTATTACTTGTATTGGATTGATTCTGAATGTATGAGTAATTGATGATATTGGTTGGATGGTATGGTTTGACTATTTAAAAGTCAAACTGTTAATAAATTGAAATATTTGATTTGTGAATAGATTTAATTGATTTAAATGCAAATTGGTTATGTAAGTCTATGATATAAGTATCTTAGGATATATATATCATAGTAGCATGGTTTATATTTGGTTATAAACATATGAATGGTTGGTTGAAATTGAAAAACTACGATGGAAGGACTAGAGAGTGAACATCATAGTTTGAATTGGAAATTATTGATTACTTCACCACTTGAATGTGGGAGTAAAATTTGACAAGTTATCATGGAAGTACTTGGGAGAGAACATCATAACTATATTGAATATCAAGTTCCACCTAAGTGTGGATAATTGGTTTGTAATTGACTAATTGTTTTGAATTGGTTTGAAATCTATAATGGAAGCACATGAGGGTGAACATTATAGTACAACAACAACCTTACCCAGTATATTCCCACTTTTCAGTAGGGTCTGGGGGGGAAGGATAGATACAAACCTTACCCCTATCCCAATTGGGATAGAGAGGCTGCTCCGAAAAAGTCCCCGGCTCAAAGTTATCGTTTGAAGTTGATCATCCCAATGATTTTAACGTTATTTACACAAAATAATTAAAATAACGTTAAAATTAGTATAATTAAATATGTTTGGTTATCATTTGTATAATTAAATTTATTGATAGAATTAGAAGTTGGTGAAGGGAACACCTTTTTGATGATTTTGACTTGTTTTGAAACTTTTGAATTATAATTGACCGATTTGGCATCCAATTAGGTTTGGATATGTTATGATTTGAAATTGAGAATTTGATACTCCATATAATATGTATTGGAAACTTGTGATTTAGTTTCGGGTGGTTTGGAACGATCGGAAGTGGTAAAGAAGGTCCTAAATACGAAAAAAATGGAAATTTCTGAAATCAGGTGACAGTAAGCCTACGGCCTAGGAGTAGGGCTACGGCTAGGACGTTCTGTTAGGATGGCAGTAAGCCTACGGCCAGGCCCTAAGCCTACGGCCCGGGAAAATCTAGATTTGTCCATCTTTGACGTTTTAAACGAGTTTTAAGGCCTAGAATGTGATAGTTGCATACGAGAATTACGTCATCAATGATGTAAGCACATTTGATCGTTCTAGAAATCCACGTTGATTGGATGATTGTAATTGTTACAGATTGATAATAGGCAAGAAATGATGAACGTGGGCGAAAACCGTGTGCAAAACGGAGTCCTGGATTGGCCGAAATCGAAAAACGAAGAAAAATTTCTAAGTGTTGATCGAATGGGCTCGTCGCGGTACGCGGAGGTGGGCTTGAGAGTCCTCCGCGGTACGCGATGAATGTAAAATATCTGAGATTCCCGAATTTCTTCGCGGTACGCGAAGCCCTCTTTGGCTTCTGGTCGCGGTACGCGACGAGTGTGGCGGTGCAACAATCTGATCTACTTCATCAGATTTCATGCAAACGATTATTTTCTTTATCTTCTCGAACTGTTTCGACCACCAGACGAAAATTCCGGCCAAACCACCTTCAAATCATCATTTTGAAACCTTCTGAAGCCAATGATCGCACCAGGGATCATCTTTACAAGTTCTGATTGTCGTTTTAGCCGCAGATATCCGTCAGATTAGGTAATGATCCATTTAAACCTTCTAGTTTGATTTTGATTGATTAGATCTTGATTTTGAACGTAATGACATAGTTAGGATTGTTGATTATTACCTAGATGATGGCTAGGATTGATTATAAACAAAGAACACGAAGTTTTAACGGTTAAATCCTTGTTTTGATCCGTTGTAATGCCCGGTTTGCATGAAACCATACCCATGATTATAATGGTTTAATCCATTTGATTATAACAATGTAAGTGATTAGTTGGGTTAATCCTTGAAATGCAAGGTTAAATCCAAGTGTTTCAAACTAATCACAACCATTAACATACTCATTGGAACAATTATCTTATGCTTATGATAACAGTCAGATTAGTATGTTAAACATGGTTATTACACCTATTCTGATGCTACATTGTGATATTTCATGATAATTGGGTAATCAATAACAAGGATTGATCATTCCTAAGCCATTAAATTATCAAGAAACTGTTACAGTATCATAATCAACAACATTAACTATTTGGTTAATTTGGGATTATTCTGATTAATCAAGAGTGTCATCAACCTTGTATTAGGAATCTAATGCAATGTAGGTTCCTACATTATCATACATTGTATGATATAATACTAAATTAAGCAATTAAACATTTAATAACGGTTTGATGACTTACTAAGCAATGTCTTTGACATTGAACGTTCAGAAAGATCTAATCAGTAAACTAGAACATAAATAATTCATAAAATATAACTAAATGCAGAATCATCTCTTTGTCATCAGCTTCGAGATATTTTGCTACCTATATATCATCAGGTGAGTTTCGTACAACCCCTTTTCTTTTTAATATTTTATAAACATCGGGGTAACTCTGTAAACTGTTGTCTAAACATATGATATGCATCAATGATATCTGTGTGATTTCATGTGATTTTTGTGGGATTTCATGGGATTTTGCCTGTAGAACTGAACTCTATCATGGAACTAAAAGTCCTCATTCTTAAACTGTATCTAGTGAACCCATGTGTGGCTGAACAGAAAACATTGATAGTACTATTGGTTGACACCCCATTCGCTGGGAAGATTGCATCTCCCCTTGTGTGAATGTTTGTTATCTGTTTCCTGAACTTCTTAATGGTATGATAGACATTAAGATAATGAAGCACTAAGATATGTACCGACGGGTAATATCTTGAGAACAGAACTAGACGTCCGAAAGGAACTAGATACGGGTCCCATGGTTATCCGGAACTGAACTTTTGAAAACATGCTTATCATATCATATTGTTTTAAATTGAACTGTCGAACTCACCAGCTTTGTGCTGACGTTTCAAACTCAAACCTTTTTGCAGGTAAACAATAATAGCCGGTGAGGATGCACTTTTGGGATATTTGCACTTGAATAATTATAAGTTGTAATTAAATAGACATAGTTGTAATGTAACTGTGATCGCGACATCCTTGTAATGTATTTACTTTAAGTTAATCTGTGTGCTTGTGATATCGGTTCAAGTAAGTCACCCCTCACCTCTGAGACATCACCACTATGCTTCTGCAACCGGTTCAGTGACATCATACACGAGGTGACGAGGGGTGGGGGTGTGACATAGAACCCTTCCGATTCAAACCCTAACTTATATTTGGATAATCTTACTTAGATCTTATGAACTAATGGTAAAATTAGATGTGGTGTTTGTAGGTCAAAGGTAGATGTGCATAAAAGCTTATGATCGGGCCGCATATTTTGGAAATATCAAACATTATGCAAAGTTTGGTTGTTGTGTTGTCTTATACATCATGTTATAATGATTTTGGGATGTAATTAGTAACTTGTCATGTTTATATTACTTTTGTAAATCTTTTTTGGCGCTTCCGCATAATCTTTTGATAAGGTTTTTATGATAAAACTTAACTGGGACCTTATTTTGACACGTGTAAGCGTGTAAATGTTTTGGGTGTTACATCAAGGCCTTCTTCAAGTTGATTAAAAAAATGGTTTCTTATGTATAAATGGTTGCAAAATCTTTTTGACAATTGTAAAAGATTATACATGACATCATTTGTAAATTGATGATCATCTGTTCATAAAGTTTTCATTAGCAATTTTCAAATTTGGCTTTCTACATAAATGTATAAATAGACCATCTCCCAAATGATAACGCATCCATCATGCCACAATCACCACGCCTCTTGAGTCTAGGGGCTTGACTATTCAAAATCTTCTTAGGCATTTTCATGGTCACATATTGACCACAACGCATTCACCAATCAAGTTTTTTTTATTTCATTTTTTTTAACTTCTAATCTAATAAAAATAGCTAATCAATATCCACCTTTTTATCAATTATATTTTAGTATCGCATACTCTTTTATTCACATCCACTAACTACCAATCTGCTTCATGATGTCTAGGTGACCCTTAGGATTAGGATTGTTTAAATAGTTTGACACATGAAACTCGATCGAAAAAGCTTGGAAACAAGCTCGTTTGATTTTGACTTGGTTGTAAACGAGCCATCGGCTCGGTTCGGCTCATAAACGAACCAAGCACAAGCAAATATTAGCTCGCTTGTTACTCGTTTGATTTTGCTCGAATATGTATTAATTTATATATATATATATATATATATATATATATATATATATATATATATATATATACGTGTGTGTGCGCGCACTTGTGTGTCTCACTCTATACACACACACACACACAATTATTTTATAAATATTTAACATAAAATAAGCAAATACTTAACCCTTTAAAGAGTAATATTCGTATTTCATGCTTAGTTTCTATATTGTATAATGCATTGAAAACATTACAATAAAATAAAAGGCTAAATATAAATATATAATTAAACCTTCAATGCATTCACTTTCAATACATATCTCTGTCTGTCGTTTTCTTAATAGGCGTTCTGTATATACACACACTCACACTAGGTTAATACTCCTTGTATTACACGGGTTAAATAAAAAGATATAATATATAAATACTAACGAAAATTTTATACAATATAAGATGATTTTTTTAATAATAAAATAATTATATTATTTCTTAAAATGCTATTTTTTTCAAAGTTTATTTCTTTAAACATGTTATTTCTAAAAATTTATAATTTATAATGATATGTTTTATATAAAAGTATGTATTTAACATTAATATATTTTTCATGTATTAAAAAAACTTTTTTAATTTAAAAATATATAAAAAATAAATTTAATATGGGATGTATTTAATAGGAAAGATATGCGAGAAGATAAAGTTGAGATGATCTAAAAACATGGCATTTGTCCTTAGAAAAATTTATTTATTAGAATAGATATATATGTGTGTGTATCTGCACACAATTATTTTATAAATATTTAACATAAAAAAGCAAATACTTAACCCTTTAAAAGAGTAATATTCATATTTCATACATAGTTTATATAATGCATTTAAAACATAACAATAAAATATAAATATCTAATTAAACTTTCAAAGCATTCACTTTCAGTACATATCAAGAAAAAACCGAGCCGAATTGAGCACTTGATTCTTAATTGAACCAAGTTCGAGCATTAATATTTCATTCGGTTTTATATATTCAAACCGAACCGAGCAAGTTGGTTTGTAAACAAACCGAGTTTGAACAAATCTGAGCTCGGTTCGATTTTCCTCGTGAACAGCCCTACAAAGATGAAGTCCATGAACAGTTGGTGATTACACAACTTAACAATGTTACGTGTTTATGTAGTAGTTAGTAGCAAACCCAAAATTTCTTGGCAAGTATTACCGTATATATTTTTTGTTGACTATAATTCAAAGGTCTAACTGATACATGTTTTCACATAAACCTATATATAAAATAAAAAATTATATCAAATTCAGGTGATCTACGCTAAATGTGCTTCCTAAACCATGATATCTAACATACAACAAATTTAAGGCCCTGTTTGGTAGCCTCTTAATCACATTTAGAGGTTACCTCTTAATGGTTCATAGTATGTGAATGGTTAAAAAGTATCCTTAAATCTGAGTGATTAAGAGGCTGGTAATGATTCATAACCTCTGAATAGTTAAGAGGTAACCCTAAGTCTGATTGGTTAAGAGGTTATGGACCATTCAGAGGTAACATCTTAATGTCATTCAGATGCAAACAAACAACCCTTAAATTTATAATACTAAAATGTTTAAAAATGGGTCCTATTATTTTTTATAAAACGTACAAGTATCTAATTTAAGTAATAAAAAATAAATCTTAATTTTATAAATTTTGTTTAAAAGGTTTTTTTAACATTTTTTTAATTTGAATTTTGATTATATTTTATAAAAACGTTTTTTATAAACTTTTGATTTTAAAAAGATCGGTTTTAAACTATTTCATATTTTTATAAGAGTTCCTTATTTTGGAAGAAAATATTTTTTAGAACATTCAGAGTTTGTAATAATTTTTAAAGTGTGTTATTTAATAAAAAAAAATTAATATGTTTAGAAGTGTATTTTTTAATCCGGGAAATGTATAAATAATATAATTAATATACAATAAAACTGAGATAATATATATATACACACACAGGCATACTGTAAAAGAGGAGGTCCCGACCATAAACAATTGTAAAAGGCGTAAGTGCCACTAGAAGTAATATGCCAATGTTGTAAGTTTGAACTCCATTTTAGAGGTTGTTCATTAGGAAAGCATCTAAGGTATGCCCCTAAACACCGGTTAGCATATCTATTTGTCTGTCCGTTTGCGGGTAATAACTAGTGCTTAATAACTCTTGCCAAAAGTTATCAAGGAAAATCATGTCTTTATCTGAAACAATAGAAAGTGGGAACCTATATAAACGGACTCTCTTTGCAAAAAAACATCTGCTACTCATTTAGCCACAAAGGTTGTTACAGGCAAAGGTTGCAACAGCCTGACCGGAGATAGGGCTTGATACTTCTGTTGTTAGCAAATTAAACATTGTTGCACAAAGAACCTAACCTCCTGTTTCATTTTGGGCCAAAAGTACTGCAATGATAAGCGTTTAAATGTCTTCAAAAAACCTCCATGACCACCGATTGGTGTAACGTGAGCTTCCTGCAAAATCTTGGATCGAATACGAGGAACATCATGAATAACCAACCGTCCCTTATAAAACAAGAAATCGTTTACAAATGAAAACCCCAGGACCCCAGATGAATCGGCTGATAATTTCTTGATGATTTCATGTGTATAAAGGTCTGAATAAATACCCTTTATGATATTAGTCATCTCCACACAATAAAGGAACTGTTAATGACAATAAATCTCCCAAATGAGGTCATCGCGACAATGTGCCAGCCCCTCTATTTTCCTTCAAGGCTTGTGAACAACGGAAAAATCATAAGGCATAAGTTTGAGTAACAACCTTTGTTGTTACGTGTTTGTGATACGTTGCTCAAGCAAATCTTCAATGTCTCCATTTTCTCCAACCAATCTGCGATCGCTGCCAATTTGGCAGCAATTGAGTCGTCATTGCTCCAAGTCTGCACCATTGTATGT
Source organism: Mikania micrantha (assembly GCA_009363875.1). NCBI lineage: Eukaryota > Viridiplantae > Streptophyta > Magnoliopsida > Asterales > Asteraceae > Mikania > Mikania micrantha. Next base: position 82,813,896 of record CM018682.1, on the reverse strand, counting down.
CTTTGATTCCCAGCAATGGAACCAAATGATAAGAACCAACTCAAGAAGGGCAAGGTCTCCAATACATAAGAAATCAGTTGACAAAAATAATCCCCAAAGAAAAAACAAACTTAACATGACTTAACTGATGGCTCTTGAATTACCACACCTTTCAATGTCCTCAACTGCTCCTCACCTTTCAATCTTCCTGACCATCGTTATTTTGACCAAATGGATCAACCCTATACCCAAAAACTAAATTGAATTGACCCATATCAGCTACCTTGTGTTTCTTTTTTCGTTCATAAACTTTTAATGGTTTGTATCACATGTACAAACACACTATAATTTGGCCAAAACATCAAATTCACATTACTAAAAACCTTTAAAATTGAGATGCTTCTCTTAAATATTTAGAATAAAATCAATTAAATTAAATAAACATCACATATATAAAAATGAGTTACCAAAACAGAAAACTAACTTGAATATAGTTCAGTAAGGAATCTAGTTCCTGACTCTGTTTGTTTCCATTTGCTGGGGAAATAAATCATCAGACCAACACAACTAACAATAAAAATATCAACTTCAAATTAATCCAAGCATGCGAACAAAACGGCCTCGTTGTGTGTACCCAGATGACATCTGACTAATTGTGTTTGTCAAGTGGCTTGAAAGGGTTCAATAATCTTAAAAGGTTAGAGTTTGATAAACGTTTGACTGGGAAAATTGATGCAAGAAGCCTGTCAACTTCGTCTTCATATCGATCATAAATGAAGAACACAACAAAGGCAAAGGGAAGTACTGCAAGAAGCAGAAGATAAAAATTTTGTTAGGTACAATTTCATAATAAAACTTAGAGTAAACTTCTCTTTTGCTCCCTGTGGTTTGACAAAAGTAACCATTTTCATCCAAATTTTGAAATTTTGCAATTTTCCTCCATTAGTTTCAGAAAATTAACCATTTTCATCCAAAGTCCATTTAAACTTTGGATGAAAATGGTTACTTTTGTCAAACCACAGGGACTAAAATGGTTAATTTTCTGAAACTAATGGAGGAAAATTGCAAAATTTCAAAATTTGGATGAAAATGGTTACTTTTGTCAAACCACAGGGAGGAAAAGAGAAGTTTACTCTAAAACTTACATAACATATTCACCCAGCCATAAAATTAAACTCTATATTTAATAAATAAGTAAATGTTTGTGCACGTGCTACAGCACTATGTAAGCTCAAAATGTCTTTTTCTTCTCTTATTTCACCCTTCATATTGTATTTCTTCTCCACGTAACATCTTTTATTTCTTTTATTCAATCCTCTTTTTTTGTATTTCACCTCTTCACTATTTATTTTCCTTACACAGAATTATAACTTAGAACTAAATATACCCTTCTAAAATGCTTCAAGTTTCATTTTACCAACTTCATTATATGCAATTCGTAATAGCCATTATGCCCTTCTTTATACACTCTAAATTCTCTTCTACTAAATATTACTAATGCAAGTTTTAAGGGAACGTTACTTATGTCATAAATTAAAAAAAAAATATTGGATATTATGATTTCCTGCTGGTAGGCTCCATTTACGGTATTCGCATATAATGAATGTGTATCGTCCCTCGAGGAGCAAAACTAAAATTGCACTAGTTTTAACATTATTTTACTTAATTTTTGAGAAAATAGCGTTAAAAGCGTTGGGTTGTCCCTACGATGCACGATTAATTAGGCATAATGAGCCGGGGGGTCTCATTGGAAGCAGTCTCTTTATTCCTACAAGGTAGAGGTAAAGTTGTCTACATCTTGTCCTCCTCAGACCCTATCTTAGCTTTTACTAATGATGACATCTACCAAGTACGATGATGATTTCCTGCCGGTCAATTTGACATTTTACATTTTTACCAAGTTTTATCTAAAATTTTTAATAAGAAATCAAAGATCGAAATTGGAATACCAAGGTTTAATAAAGAATCTTGAACCTTAAATTCATCAGGAAAATATAGACGGAGAGAATGTACCTCTGACAAAAAAGTTTTGCAATGACATTGATCCAATCCAGCTGATGGTGAAGAGAGAGAGGGCCATCTGTTTGGAGACAAAAATTGAAATTAATGAGATATATAGAATGACAGAAAGTAATACCAGAAATAGTCAACCATCATTGTGTAACAATGCAACACAAATTTAAGATGGTATGTATGATTTTACTGAAAGTACTTTTAAGAATAGAATCCAATCATTCCCGCTTGAAATAGATTTTAAATCATCAACGGCACTATTCCATGATGATGCCACCTCTAAAGCAGTTTTGCGGGCTGTTTCTTCTGAAAACCGAAGCTTTGATTCTGGAATTTTTTCAATTGCATATCCCATTCTGCACCATCAAAAGAATTGGTTAGCTTCTTGAAATAGCAGCTATGTTACAAAGTTATTTCTTAATCTATTGCATAATCTTTACTTCCATAATATACACTTGTAAATAAGGTTGTAAACAAACTTGTTCGTGTTCGCTTGTTTAACCTTTAACTTGTTAATGAACACTAATCGAGCAAAAATTTGTGTCCGTGTTCGTTCATTAAGGAATTGAACTTGTTCACGAACACAAACGGACACATATTATTTAAAGAATAAAAAACAACATTCTTAATATCAAATATCAAACATCAAACATAATCATCTTACATAAATATAAAGTTAAACATTGATATAAAAATCAAAAACAATTATCTTAGAACAAAAAAAAAGTTACAAATAATAATCGCAATTTAAATTACCCTAAACGAATATATCAAATAGCTTAGATTTAAATTACTATGTTTTTAACAATATACAAATTCCAAATGACTATTTCTCGTTTAAACGTTATAGTATCAAACAAAAAATAAAAAATTTAAGAATATAAAACTCATGTAAATGAACATAAAAGAATGTAAACAAATACATTATCGAACGTTCACGAACACAAATTAACGAACACGGCCTTTGTTAACGAACGAAATTTCTTGTTCATGTTCGTTCATTTATTAAACGAACGAACATATAAAAAAAAAAAAAAAAAACTTCCTGTCAAACGGTTCACGAACTGTTCAACATTCAGTTCTTTACAGCCTACTTGTAAACATCAGCAAAATCAATTAAAATTGAGGTCGGATAATATTAAAATATCCGGTTACCATTTTGTTCCTAATTTAAAATGGGATCCTAAAACCAGGAAATGGTGCATAGATTAAATTTTTTGCTCAGTTTTCTATTTAATTAACAGAAGGTCAACAAATGATGCCAAAAATCCCAAATTTTGTAAGCTGTTGGCATGCTAAACATTAAAATGGGATGTGATACTCACAGATGATCAGGCAGTTTCCCATGAACAAATAGAGCTATTGAAGCCCACATGAGGACCTTTGAAATTGCGGTTATCATGGTACTTCCAGGTAACACATAATTAATATAAAATAAAAACAAGCCAAGAATCGCAGTCCACGTCAACCTTGTATTTCTCCAAAGAAAAATGTCCGCAACTGAAAAAAATCATAAAACGTTGACTATGTGGAAATTAAAGGCAAACACCATTATTTATTTACTAGTAAATTTTTTGAACATATATGGGTTTGGGACGAAGTGAGGCTTAAGCATTCTGCACTCCTTTTCTCAACAGATAACAATTATCCTTTCAGTCTTTCACAACGTGCAGTATTTATGGAATCACATAGTGGCTGTAAGTCTGTGACTATGTGACTCCATCTTAAAGGATTAAACACAGAGCAGCTAATATGTGTTAAAACTTAGTGGTTAAATATTGAACTTAAGTAACATGAAACTCAATTTAATTAGGATGTGAGCCAACAACCAAAGTATTTCCATACCTATTCCATTTCCAAGATATATAACAGCTTTAGAAGGCCCTTCCTTTCTAGGCAAAAGTTCAGCCCTAAGATTTGAATATGATTCAATAGTCCTTTTGAGACCTTCCTGCAGTAACCCAGATTCCTTAAATTAAACTTTCTATAGAAAAATAAAAGGAACTATTGCTAATGTATGAAGATTGAAAACCCTCACGGTGGAGGGAAAGAGGAGCAAGGACAGACAAAGCCAATATGAATGAGCAATAGGATTTGTTAGACATGCATCTCTCTAAGGGCATATGCAGTTATAAGAGTTCTTGGAGACGTAGGATAAAGGTTGGACATTTTTTAAGGGTTTTAGGGGTTAATAAAGTGGTAGTCTTTGCCAATGATTCATAGTTTGAATGAACAAATGTGGTTTAATGTGGACCACACATTTATTTTCAAGATTCCAAATTGACGTCCCAGATAAGGTTTAAAGGTTCTCTCTAAGATCTGGTTTTCACATGACACAATCCCTATATATATATATAGGGAAAGGTTCCCCTAAAAAGTCTTTTTTGCCTAAAAAGGCTAAGAAGGATTTTTAAAAACTCGAAAACCGACCCAAACAAACTCCGATTGAATTCATTTTTACATCATTGGAACCGGCTTGTAATTAGGGGTGTTCATCGGGTCGGATAACGAGTTTTTCGGGTTGGAAAATTTTTTTGGTCTATCCGAAACCCGACCCGACCCGAAATTCAAAATATATTATCCGACCCGAAAAACCAGAATAACCCGAAAAACCCGAATCGTTCATCCGAATAACCCGAACAACCCGAATAACCCTGTTTTTTTCGGGTTTTTCGGATATCCGACCCGAAAAAACCATTTTTTGCATACCCGAAACCCGACCCGACCCGAATCTAAAATCATATTATCCAACCCGAAAAACCCGAAATAGATTTCGGATACGCTTTTTTCGGGTTTCGGATACGATTCGGATTTCGAATTTTTTCGAGTTTCGGATATTTTGAACACCCCTACTTGTAATTCCCTAAAACCTAAACCTTAAATCATAAACAATATACCCTAATAATAAAACCTAAATTATAAAACCAAACCCTAGACCTAAAGATAAAACCTAAAAGCTAAAAAAACATGCTCTAAAATCCAAACTCTAAAACTAGTTGTTAAAGCTAAAACCAAAAAGCAAATATTGTAGGGTTCGATGAGACGGTTTCAATGCCATCGAAATGACTTCAATCGGAGTTCGTTTGGGTCGGTTTAAGAGATTTTTAAAATCCTTTTTAGCCTTCTTAGGCAAAATAAACTTTTTATTTGATCATTTCCCTATATATATAATATATATATATATATATATATATATTATATATATATATATATAACAGAACATTATTATAAAAATTATAAGGAAATTCTCGTTCGTGTGTATAATTCTGAAAAATGACATAAATTTCTGTCCGATTTATCTCTAGTCGATACCCTGCCGTTTAACAAGAACCCAATGATTTCTAAACCACTGTCTATTAGGTAAACAAAGCTCAAGGAGACGTCTGGTTTGATGGTATAGTTTTGAAGTGACGGGGTTGATACTTGATACCGAAAGATTGCATATCCTCCGAACCCACCTAAAGTGTTGGGTTGAAACTACTCATTCCATCATGTTAACAAACCCATAGCCATAGTGACTTGCAAGTGTAAACCAAAGACCACATATAAATCATGTATATCAAATTTATTTAGTAATAGGATATGAAAGAACCTGAAGTGGCACTATTGGTAAATAGCCAAGACGGTCATTTGCTTTTGCAGAACTAAATGTTCTGTTGCAACTCAAAAGTCGGATTCTTGAAGGAGTCAACTGTGGGACATTCATGCCATATGGAGCTAAGATGATGTAAATGCGCTCCACCATACGGGCAATAGGCATCATGACATAGGAAGGAATCTTGATTCGAGGCCTGCAAACTACATGAAATCAGAAATAAAGATAAAGTGCTGCTAAATTATATTAACTGCTTACTCCTGTATATATCTCTATGCTTTCTAGTTTATTAACTTACACCCTGCCATTAACCATAGTATGCCATCACTCTTTTTTGCATGTCTTTTTCTCCCCCTCTTCTCTCTTCATGTTTTTCATCATCACTTGTTTATTGAAATTTTTTAATAATAAAAAGTCATCTAAAGTATTTATTGTTATACATTGAGTTATATATTTAAAAAATTGTCATTACCAAAACACATCACAGAAAAATTATATTTCAAAAAATTTCACTACCAAAATACATCGCTTAAAAGATAAATTGTCTTTAAGGAATTGTTGTCATAAAATTATTCACATTAAAATGTTAGGCAGTTCTAGAGCAATAAATTTATTAACTGATACAGCTCCAATACGAGTTTACTCCAGACGTGGGAAGAAAAAGAATACCGAGTTTGCAATGGATCAGCTGAAGCTAGTGTTTGACCAAGTCTTTTTCCATTAAGCTGGTTTTTAGGCCCTAGTGGGGCGGTTATTTGCAGTTGTTTTATCATGTTTCTTTTATTATGTAGTAGTCGAGTCTGTTGGTTTTTCTCATGTTGGTTTTTGTCGTTTGAACTTGTAATTTGGAGATCATACCCTTCTCGAATTGGGTTGTTAATCGAAATCCTCTAGTTTGCTTGATTAGAGGTTCTATCATTTGGTTCCATTGCCGGGAAACGAAGAGACAAGATGGTGCAGACCCGGAGTGAAGGCGGAGGCTCCAATCCAGACCCGATCGCGGCTCAACTGGCGGCAATTGCTTCTTCGTTTGAGAGCTTGAAGGCGGAGGTGGCAGCACTCAAGGTTCATTCGGAATCTAGAGGAAAAGGGGCCGGCGGCGGTCGTCCAGACGAAGGAGAATCTTCCTGGAATCATAACCGACCCTATCGTCCGTACAACAAGATTGATTTCCCTTCTTTCAGCGGAGGGGACCCTCGCGGCTGGATATTGAAGGCTGAGAAATATTTCCGTTACTACCAGATTCCGGAGGAGGAGCAAGTCGATGTGGCTTCTATGCACTTGGATGGAGACGCACTAGATCTATTCTCTTGGCTATCCACAGACCAGCCCATTCAGTTCTGGGAGGAGCTAATCCACGCATTCCAAAAGAATTTTGGTCCAGCAGAGTTCCAGAATCCAGATGAGCATCTGTGCAGCATTAAACAGGTGGGTTCCGTACAAGAATACAGGCAAGATTTCGCAAAACGGTCGTCTCGTGTGACAAATTGGCCAGATCATTGTCTTTTAGGCGTTTTCATAAACGGTTTGAAAGACGAATTGAAGGCAGACGTGCGGATACATAAGCCACGAACCGTTTACAAGGCTGTAAGCTTAGCACTCGAATATGAGTCTAAGGCTGGTCCTAGCAAAGGGAGCAGAGGGCCCATTTGGAGTTCGCATAAACCTCCTCAAACCCCAACTACCCATCAACCCAACACCACCAACCCTCAACCTACACTTCCCAAACCTTCCAACCCTCGCCTATCCGACACCGAAAAACAAAACCGATACCTAAGAGGAGAATGCTTCAAATGTGGGGAGAAGTACGGGCCTGGTCATAGATGTAAAGTGGGTACCTTTAAGCTGTTAGAAACTGAAGGAGATAGTGAGGAGCCTACTGTTATCGCTGAGGGTGACCCAGTTGATAGCACTGATGAGATGGCAGAAATAAGTCTGCATGCCATTTTGGGCAAGTCACACACCACTACGATGAAGGTACATGGGAAACTCGATAATATGGAAGTGTTGATCTTAATTGACAGTGGCTCAACCCATAATTTTATATCGGATACCTTGGTAAGAGAGTTGAAGATGACTACTCAATTTATCACTCCATTCGGGGTGCAGATTGGAAATGGAGACATTATTCGCTGTAGTCAGATTTGTCGAGATGTTACCTTACAGATCTCCGACCTGAAGCTGACCCAAGATTATTATCCCTTCTCCATAGGTGGAGCTGATGCTGTTTTAGGGATCCAGTGGCTGTCCTCCTTGAACACCATACAAGCCAATTGGAACGAAATGTTCCTCATTTTCACCATCGAGGGCCGAAAATACAAATTACAGGGAGTTTCTTCAGGCCCCCAAAAATCTGCCGTCTTCCAACACCTAGCCCTTGATTCTGAACCCAATTTAAACTTTCCAGCCTCTGTTAAACCCATAATCCAAGAATTCACAGCCATTTTCCAAGAACCAACTTCCCTTCCACCTTTTCGAACCCAATCCCATTCAATACCTCTATTTCCTAATTCATCACCCCCAAACATCCGACCTTACCGTTATCCCCATTCCCAAAAAACTGAGATCGAAAAACAGGTCCAGGAGCTGTTAACATCCGGCTTTATCAGGCCCAGTAACAGCCCATTTTCGAGTCCAGTATTGCTGGTCAAGAAGAAAGACTCTTCTTGGCGATTCTGTATTGACTATCGGGCCTTGAACAAAATTACCATCCCAGACAAGTACCCCATACCGAACATTGATGAGCTTCTCGATGAGCTACATGGATCCCAGGTTTTTTCTAAACTGGATTTACGTTCTGGTTACTACCAAGTGCGAATGAATGATTCTGATATTGAAAAAACAGCCTTTCGCACTCATTCAGGGCATTATGAGTTTTGTGTAATGCCCTTTGGCTTAACTAATGCCCCCTCCACTTTCCAAGCCATCATGAATGACCTTTTTCGACCATTTTTGAGGCAATTTATTCTGGTTTTTTTTGATGATATTTTGATATATAGCCAGGACATTCAACAACATCTTTATCATCTAAGAGTAGCTTTGGAGCTGCTGAGCAAGAACTTTTTCTTTGCTAAGTTATCTAAATGTTGTTTTGGTCAACAACAAGTGTTGTTTTTAGGGCATGTGGTCACTGGTTCAGGAGTACAGGTGGACCAGGACAAAATTGCTGCCATCAAATCGTGGCCAATTCCTTCTAATGTACGCCAAGTGAGAGGCTTCTTGGGTCTTACAGGTTACTATAGACGTTTCATTCGCAATTATGGCATTATTGCACGTCCTCTCACCAATTTAACTAAGAAGGATGGTTTCAAGTGGTCTGATGAAGCTCTTTTGGCATTCAACACGCTCAAGGCTGCCCTAGTTTCAGCTCCCATTTTACACCTACCAGATTTTCAGAAACCATTCACGGTGGAATGTGATGCTTCCTCGGATGGAGTGGGAGCCATTTTAACACAAGGCACTCATCCTATTGCTTATTTCAGCAAAGGGTTCTCACCCTCTAATCGTCTTAAGTCCGCATATGAAAGGGAGTTGCTTGCTTTGGTTTTGGCAGTTCAAAAATGGCACCATTACTTAATGGGGTATCATTTTTTTGTGAAAACAGACCACTATACTCTTAAGTTCCTCTTGGAACAAAGAGTCACTACCACTGAACAGCAGCGTTTGTTACTGAAATTGATGCCATACGATTTTTCTATTATTTATAGAAAGGGCTCGGAGAATAAAGGAGCTGATGCGCTGTCCAGGAGACCCCAATTAATGGCTCTTACCTTGCCTCGCTGCCTTGATGTTACAGACATTCAAGCCGCTTTACCCACTGATCCCTGCACTGCCAAGTTAATTCATCAGCTTAACGAAGATCGCACTTCATGCCCAGGATTCTCTTTAGTTAATCAGCTGCTCTACTTCAAGGGTAGAGTTGTGGTTCCCAATGTGCAAGAGCTAAGGGATAAAATTTTATACGAGGCACATTCTACTCCTTCGGCAGGTCATGGGGGTTTTCTAAAAACCCTTAAACGAGTTTCTTTGCAATTCTATTGGCCCAATCTTAAGAAAGATGTCCGGCTGTTTGTCAACAATGTGTTACATGCCAACGCCAAAAATATGAAACCTTGTCACCAGCAGGGCTGTTACAGCCTTTACCCATTCCAAACCAAATCTGGGAGGACATCTCTCTTGATTTCATTACTGGTTTACCCATCTCTAATCGTTTAGATACTATTTTGGTTGTGGTTGACAGGTTGAGTAAATATGCTCATTTTATGGCTTTGTCTCATCCATTTTCTGCCAAGAGTGTGGCCTTCTTATTCTGCAAAGAAGTGGTTCGTCTTCATGGGTTCCCTCGCTCCATTGTCTCCGATCGTGACACTGTGTTCCTTAGTCACTTCTGGCAGGAGCTATTTCGCCTCAGTCAAACCAAGCTCAAGATGAGTACAAGTTACCACCCTCAAACGGATGGTCAAACGGAGGTGGTTAACAGGTGTATTGAAGCTTATCTTCGGTGTTTCGCGCATGAGCAGCCGACCAAATGGAGCCATTTCTTACCTTGGGCTGAGTTTTCTTATAATACCGGTTTTCATACATCGACAGGTACCACCCCTTTTGCAGCTGTCTATGGTCGGGATCCTCCAAAGTTGTACCCGTATGTGGCTGGGGAGACTCCTAATGCAGAGTTAGAAGTGCAGCTGCTTACACGTGATGATATGCTGAAGTTGCTTCGGGCGAATTTACAAAAAGCTCAAGATCGGATGAAAGCTCAAGCTAATACTAAGCGGCGTGAATTATCATTTGAGATTGGTGATTATGTGTTTCTAAAACTCCAGCCGTATCGACAAAAGAGTCTGGCCAAACGTCGCTTTGAAAAGTTATCTCCACGCTTCTTTGGTCCTTATCAGATTAAAAGGAAGATTGGAAATGTCGCCTATGAGTTGATTCTTCCTGCTGATGCTCGTATTCATCCTGTTTTCCACGTTTCTTTGCTTAAACCAGTTCGTGGCCCTGTTCCAAATGATGATGTCCCAGCTCTGCCTATTTCGGAAGATTGGGAATATACTTTACAACCGGCAGCTGTGGTTTCTTCTAGATGGGTGACAGAATCCGGTTCTAGAGTTCTTGAGTTGTTGATTGAGTGGCAGAATCGTCCTATCGAGGAGGCCACTTGGGAGTCGTATGATTTATTAGCCCAGCAATTTCCAGACTTTCGACTTGAGGACAAGTCGACTTTCGGGGACGGATGTATTGATACAGCTCCAATACGAGTTTACTCCAGACGTGGGAAGAAAAAGAATACCGAGTTTGCAATGGATCAGCTGAAGCTAGTGTTTGACCAAGTCTTTTTCCATTAAGCTGGTTTTTAGGCCCTAGTGGGGCGGTTATTTGCAGTTGTTTTATCATGTTTCTTTTATTATGTAGTAGTCGAGTCTGTTGGTTTTTCTCATGTTGGTTTTTGTCGTTTGAACTTGTAATTTGGAGATCATACCCTTCTCGAATTGGGTTGTTAATCGAAATCCTCTAGTTTGCTTGATTAGAGGTTCTATCATTAACCAATCAAACTTTTAACAGAAATAGTTGGGATTCGCTGATAGAATTTTGAGAAATATTTTGTATAATGAACAGTAAGAGATAATGTGGATGTAGAGCGGGATGAGAGGGTACTATCTTTGTAGCATGTACCATGTCATAAACAATACTTTTTATTGATCATTTGATCCATAATCAAATTTAGAAATAATTCCATCTTACAAGTAAAAAATAGATAGGTGAGCTTTAAACTTTCACTATGTGAGTAACAACAAATTATGGGACCAAAACAAAAGAATACCTTTCATAGCCAAGACCAACAAGAACTAGTGACATGAACTCCCAAAACTTGATCGGTTCCATATTGGTTATAAAGTAAGCCTGGAAAAACAACTTCAAATAGTAAACTTTTCATGTAGAAAAACAGAGACTATAAGCAAACTGTGTATTTTAGAAGTGTGAATATATGATGTGAACGTCTGCAACCATTAGTAACCCCTTTCTGCAGAGATTTACATCATCAAAAACCACTACCGCTTTGCAAACTCCAAAAATATGAAGTGAAAAAAATGTAAAATGAAGAGCATATCCTCAAATAAAATCCTTCTCCGCTTTAGAAGCATCAAACAAAATATATTATTTTATTAGAAGTGTTACACCTGAAATGAAGAGCGTATCCTCACAAAAATCTCCATGTGTGTCTATTTTGACTTGAAATGTTAAATAAAAAATGCTTGTATATGCAAGTCCATGACCAAGCTTATAGAAATAAATTATACAACAGAACCATAAAAATGTTGTGTGTGCATGGCTTTGGTATATTACTGAAACAGAAAAAAGGCAGGGAAATGATCATGAAAGGATGTCCCTACTCTTGAAGTAGTGCAAACTAAATGTTAAATTGTTAACAACTATTTACTGCTGAATTCCATTTATGCCAAAACTATAAACTTTGGACGAAGCTTGATAGGGGCCAGGGGGCCAATCGCCTCCCCTCTTTTTTTCTTCCTTAGTGTTAATTTTTCGACCGAAATATTATTTTTTGTTTTAAGTATTGGTTACGCCCCCCCCCCCTCCCCTCCTCAAAGCGTTCAAGCTTCGTCACTGTTTAGTTTATAATACAGATGTTAGATGGGGTTTCTTTTCTAATCAATAGTCTGTTTCAAGTGCATTATTGAAGCAAAAGATTAACTTTTAACCTTAAATACATGAAGTTCATGAATTATGATGACTGCCGTTCAAAAAAAGAGAAAGTACGTTGATTGACAATTGACGCTACATGGGAATAACTTATATACGATTTGTTTGCGTCACACAAGTTACTGTTATACATATCCTGATATTAGAGAATAATAGATGAGTAAATTACCTCGCCTGCAGCTCTCTTTGAAGCAGACCCGTCTGATGCAAGAGCTCTTTCAGCACATACATGAGCATGTGCAACATTCTCAACATAAGTGAAATCATACATGTTTGTGCCATCCCCAATAATAAACTGTAATCCAAAAATCAAAAGCGAAGTGTAAATTTCAAATCAAGCCCAATTATGCCAGCTCAGTTATAATAAGAAGCAAGATGATGGTTAAGGGAGTGTTAGGCATCAAGTTTCAAAAATTATTATGTGAAATGGAATATATACAATCAGATTTTTTAGGATAAATACCACAACCTGCATCCTGTAAGATTCGAACAAACACCCATTTGGTTAGACATTCCACCACTTTACCACCAGGATTCTCCCTTGGGGACATGATAATCTATTAATTAGGTGGTTAAAATGTTTGGCAAAATTACTATAGTTATGTAATTAACAAGTGAAATACTTAAGAAAAATAAAGCATTCTTATATATTGTTGGGCGAAAAAGTTGATATAAAAGTCTTTAGGGCAAAAAGGAGCAATTTAGTAAGTTTTCCATTGGCTAGTTAGTTTTGTTGCAGCTATTCATAAACTGATTATCTGAAACTAAATATTCAAACCTAAAATAATTTGACAATCAAAATTGATAACTACATAATCAATATATCATTCCCTAAACGGACATATAAACGCGCAATCTAATTTCACAATAATAACATCAATCAATTCTTTACCTTTGATTTCCCTGCTCGTGCTGCAGCAACTAAAGACGGAACAAGCAACTTATCACCAGGACCAAAAATGCTGCTAGGACGAATGCAGCATGTTAAAAGCCCATTGATGCCATTAGCCTTGATAACTAGTGCCTCCCCCTCAGCTTTAGTTTCCGAATATGAATCATTGTGCTGGAATATTAAAATACATATTATTACATAAATTACTATACATACAAAACAGAAACGCAATCATTTCTAACAAACAGAGATAATATTTATGTAGTAATAATAATTAAATAATAATAATATTTAAATAATAATATAGAAATAATAAGAATTATATTATAGTAATAATAACAAAATAATAAAAGTAATTAAATGGTAATAATATTAATATATTTGTTAGACTTATGTTTGTATTTCTTGATGCTTGATTTTACGACAACGAACGCTTTTTTTTATTATTATAGTGATATGATGTTTAACATTGTGTGCTTATAATTAAGTTTCTATTTTTTAGAGTGATGGATTGGAATCTTGAAACTTCCACCGTGTGAGCCTTTGTGACGGTTTAGCTTTATTATTTTACGACGGATTGGCAGCCGTTACGGTTGGTTTTTTAATCTGTATTTTGATATTTGTGATATTGCCACTGCTATCGTGATCAAATACCCATATCGACAAAGCGGCATGGCTCAACCCTTTATTGGCTGAATTTTAGTTTGGTAAATATCGTGTTTTCTTATGTTTAATACAGGTTTACCAACTCAACGTGTGCTAGACACCCCTAGTTGCTATTTACAATCCATTACTCGCATGTTATAGTTAATATTTATTTAATGATAATCAACTTCTTGAAGGGGTAACTTGTAACATGTGTGGATATGATTATACACAATATTCCACTTTCTTTAATGAAAGTGACCTCTTGGTAAAAAAATAAATAAATAAATAAATAAATAAACATAACTCATTGGTGGATCCATTCAGCCTTCTCAATCCAAATATTAAAGGTAATCGCTATGTTCTTGCATATTCTTGATAAAAAGAAACGAGAATATTTATTTGTTGTGACGAGATGTTACGATTAAAACTCATATGTTGCGTCTTGGTGATATGATAAAAAAAATATATAAAGTCACAATGGATCAGTTACATAGATTGAAACATAAATAGAAACACTATTAAACCCCTTATGTTGCAATATAAGAATTTCAAAAAGGTAGTTTAATAGTAAAAAAACAAGAAAAATCAAAAGTGGCATCGCTTGATGCGACGTGTTTACAAACGTCACTACGCTCGTTGTGTCAGTGACATTAATATGACTAAGTATAAAAAAAGAAGTGTATGAAGTTACAGTGATACAGTTATAAAGGTAAAAAACATAGATAAAAACAATTATATTACAATTTCAATGTTTTTCAGTCGTTGTCTGTCTTATTCTTCATAGTACGAGCAGTCAAGCACGTTACCATTAGTTGATATAACTCATGCTTATGATATTTTTTTAAATAACAAACAAAGTTATTGAGTAAAAATCAAATTATATATAATACAGTGAATAAATTCTAAATTTTAAAAGCTTCACGAGGGTGAAAGTTGAGCCGAGTTTAAAAAGTTTTTAAAGTTCAGAGAGAGAATTTGAAGTGTCTCACCGACATTTCAAAATTGAGTTCTTATATAATATGACTCCAAATATTTATATGCAAAGCTCAAAGAAATCCAAATTAAATCAAACCAAAAAAAAATCTTGAAAACAATATCACAATGTCTAAGTTTAAATTGAATAAATAAAGATGTTTTAAATTGACTCGAAAGATCATATATTGATCAAAAGAACCATTTAAAAACATGATTACTAAGTAAAACTTAAAATTTATTGCAACAGATCAAACTCTATAAAACAAAAAAGGTGTCTTTTTACTTTATCTATACAAAAACCTAATGCGAATAATAAAAAGACGGTCAAAAAGCACATGGCACAAGTGTTTTATGCATGTTTTCTTTGACAATTTATATTTAAATATATGTGTTGTTAAAAGAGGAGAAAACAAAATGTGTGGCTGGCTCATCGGTTTGGCACCCAACCTTCAATTCCCTTCCCAAATCCAAGCCTCTCCTATCTTTTTTTTTAAAAAAAATTATTAATTAGTTCGCAACCGATCCCTTAATTGTTTTTCTTTTGGTTTCGAGAAACAAGAGTGTTAAATTGATTCAACAACGAACGGGTAATTTTTATTTTTTTGGTTTTTCTTGATTCGTAATGGTTTGTCTTATGATCGCACATGTTAATCCGTTAATGTTTATCCATCCAGTGCCGGAGTTTGAAAAAACTTAAAGGAAGGGCAGAAAGTTTAAAACGGGGGAAAATCAATACCTGTAAAAAATTCCTTTTGAGTTTGTTTTTGAAGAGAAATGAGGTTGTAAGCACAGAGTCCAATCAATTGATGCATCTATCATTCTATCCATTAACTTTTCTTCTTTTGAATTTACGAAATAAGTGTATTAAATTGATGTGGCAGCTCGCGAGTAGTTTTATTTTTCTTCTTGACCCATAATAGTTTATTTTTAAGGTCGGACATGCTTGTCTTTTAATGGTTTTTTTTTTTTTGTAATCTTTTGATTTTCTTTCTGAGGAGAAATGAGGACTTTAAATATGTGCGGCAACGTGAGGGGTATGCCATCTAGTTTACTAGATAGATGAACTTCATAATTCTTTGCGAAAATTATTTTAAAAACTTTAATGAACACAACACCTTAGAAGGATATGGCAATGACTCATCTCCGTTGTATATTCCATGAATCCCATCAAAAACCACACTAGGAGAACTGGTATAGATAAGCCTCTTCACGTTGAGTTTAGTACAAGCCTCGATTACATTCTTGGTGCCTATAGGTCCAAATGTTTTGCATAAATTGGAAAAAATAAAAGTTTGTTATGAAGCTTTCAAAAGTTTAACCTCTCATCAAAAAAAAATTATACCTACATATTAACTTAAGGGCAAACTGCAAGAGATAGAAACTAAATTTACACACTCTCTCCATTTCAGCAACCAAATTTAGATTTATGCACAAAACAGAAACCAACTTGCATTAATCAGCAACCAAGTTATAGTTTATTACCATTTTAGCAACAAATGATCTGTTCAAAAGATAACATGTTGTAATTTTGCTGGTTTTTCAAAAGTATCAGACAGGCATCTTATTTTGTCATTTCAGTGTATACGTAAATGCCATGCAGCATCAAATATAATATTTAAATTTTAATTTTGAATACAAATCACAAGAAATATCATTAATTAAAATTATGAATAAGGGAAATTTTTAATTTTTCAATTTACACAAAGCATTTTTTGCATGTGTGGCCTCTGAAGTGGCAGGCCTGCATGGCATCAATCAGTGTCACATCAACAATGTATAGGTAAAATTAGTTAACGTGAGATTTGTTGCTGGGTTGCTAAAATCAGTAAAAATTGTAAGACGATTTTCATTTTGGACCTAGTTTGAAGTGTTATTAATGTGAAGCCTGTTTCTATTTCGTACAGTTGCCCTTAACTGAGGTATATTCAATATCGTTCATTTTACCTTGCACATTGACTGAATAATGCAGCTTGTAGTTATTAATGGATGAATCTGGTGCAGCCATATGAAAAACAACTTCAGCCCCTTCACAACCTGCAATTATGGAAAAGCACATAAAATATAAGGTTAAATTTCAGAAGCAATGACTAAACATCATTTAATTTATAATACCACCCCCATCCAGGCCATCCATATATAAAGTTTCATTTCACTTTTCTTCTCTAATCCCATTCTCAAAAAAATAAATAAAAATGTCATGCTACCCCTACTTCCACACTTTTGTAGTTTCACTAAGCAACATAACATTTGTATTCTAATCATTTTCTTACTGGTAGCCCTAGGCTCTTGTCCTTCATGCATTTATGTAGCTTCATGTCTTATACGTCTTTTTTTCATTTCTTTTGTTTTTTTCGTTTCTTGTATAACCTTATATATGCCATAACACTAGCTTTCTTCCATTTGACTATTCTGTACTTCTCTCATCTATGTTCCCTACGTTTTTCAAACCGCATATGAGCTTGTAGTATATCTTGTCCTCAATAGCTACTTGTTTACCTTCTCACTTTACCAAACTAAGTCCCCTCAATAACATATTGGTAGTAAATGATAAACAATGGACCAAACTTTTTCATTTTCAAAAAGTGCAACAAGTAGTAATGAAAATCTAACAAATGTCATGATTGGAAGCATCACATTATTTTGACAGAAAATTGACGATAATATGTCTGAATAATGGAGTGTTAAGAGACTGACAAAAAACTGTATTATGTCTAAACACTCATTAAATCTTTCAGCAGCATAAAGAAACCTTTGCTTACTTTGTTTCAAGGTTTTTATTACAAAAATTCTTGTCTTCATCTTTAACATAAAGAAAACTAAAAGTGGGTCAAATATAAAGGCTATCTTGTAGCAAAAATAACTAAATCTGAATTACAAAACTTTTAACTTACCTTTGAATACTTGAGATTTGTCAAGGAGATCCATAGATACATACCGAGCACGACCCAATCTTAAGGCTTGACCAAGGTTTCCCTTCTCCTCATAGGGCTCCAGCTTGATATCAGGACCCAAATCAGTAATCCTAACTGAATATATTTCATACCTGATGAGCATATCAACTAAATGGCGTGCAGCAAAGCCTCTGCCTCCGGTGACAACACACCACCTCTCTTGTGGAGCAGCCATTCGTAGTATTGATTTGTCCCTATAATAGCATAACCATGTGAGGTGATGCAATCTGGCACATAGAATTTCTTTGATAACCTCTATTAGCAAACCTCATGCTTTTCAAATTTTAAATTAATATTGTGTATTTATGATGTATAAGCAATGTAGCACCAAAACCATTCTTATTTATGGTTTAGTTGAATGAAATTAGCAATGTCTCTTAAATATTTAATTGTTGCAACTTTTAAAGTTAAAACATAACACATTAGGCAAATCCCACATCAAGCAGAGATGTTGAGTCATAACTCATAAGTGTTGGGTTCGTAGGCCTTGGAACGTCAAATAGAAGACAAACAGAAAGGGTAGCTGGCCCTAGCACATATTTGGAGGCTGTTTATTTTAGTTAACCCTAGATTCTAATCTCTGTATATACTATGTCATTTAATTGTAATCTTTGAACACCTCAACCGAACCACATGGACGCAGCAGTCAGCACTGAAGAGACGATTCGCGATCTCATTAGAATGTCAGAAGTAGATTAGGGTTTGGAGATGAACTCTTGGATTCGTCTGGTAATAGATCAACATTCGGGTAATAGATCAACCAAATAACGTTTTTTTTCCAAATTTCTTGCCTTGTTATGAAACAATTATCAAGTCATGTATACAAACAACCTACAGCAGTCACGAAGATACTAATCACGATCAAGAGTAGAATGTAATGTGAAAAGGAGTTCGAAAAGATCGTATACGTGAAAGAAACTAATCACGATCTGAGAAAGAAATAATCACGATCTGAAAGATCTAAAGGTCGAATATGGAATACCTGTTGGTTGTTAATCGGAAGAGTCTGTCGGCCGCTGCACTTGCCGACTAGGAGAAGTTTCTGGCGGGAATTGGGCTGAAGGGTTGTAGAAGGCGCCGGCGATAACTGAGGCAGGCCGCTGGGAAGTGGGGAAGGGCATCCGGTTAGAGGCTGGACAAAGCTTCACTGTGTGGTGTTTAAAGAGTTTCATAAGGCTTATATGTTATTAAGAAATAATATAAATTTATATATACATTCGATTTAAATCTTTTAACCGAATGAAACCGAATTAAATTAAAAAAGCATAACAAAATTGAAAACCGAATTCGTAATTCAAAGAATTTTTTAATTACATGTACAGCCCGGTTTACAGTTTTAAACAATTTTTGTTTTTTTAAACACCCCTCGTTTAAACCAGTCAATTCCGTAATTCTGTTATGTTTTAAAGATCGGAATTTCAACTAACAAAGTCTCTCATATGGACTACTTGCTGATTTTGGATAGTGTTGATGATCCTTGGTGTATATGTAGATTTAGATGAGTGTGAAGGCCGATTGAGACAAAGAATGGGTCAATGACAATCATAGACAATAGTGATGGCTGATATGTTAGAGCTCTCAGAAGCTTCAGTGTGCATCTCATGTAACTAATGAAAAGTGATGCTTCAACTAGGAAGATTTGATTAAAATCTTAGCTCGTTTATGGAAACGGGAGGATTGGAAAACTTTGTTTGACAAAGAGTATCGGAGTTATTGATGATTGGGTTGTTTTGTGCTTGGATGGTATACTAGAGTTCTTCGCAGGTGGGATATTGTTAGGTTCATATGCCTTGGGCGGTAAACCAAATGAAAAAGAGAAAGGGCAGCCAACCCTAACTCATATTTGAAAGTTGTTTATTTTAGTTAACCTTGTCTTCTAATCTCTATGCATATTCAGTTATGTATTTGTAATATTTGAGCACGTGAGTAATAAAAAATAAAACCTAGTTGTAATATGTGAATGTAGGTCATCTAGTCTGAACCATGTTAAATCTTCGTATGTCATCTATTTTTCTTGTTGTGCTTGAAGTATGGTTGTGCTCATGTTTGTTAATTGCTTTCGCATGTCACTCTATGCCTAACAATAAGAAATGGCAATTGCCTCCCATTAAGCATACTCGAGTGGAAACAATCCAAGAGTAGCCAAAAATAAATAAATCATATTGATTGGCATGAGAGTATGATGCTACATTAAAGATGCATGTTTTAACATTTACAATTAAAATGTAGTTTTTTTATTTTGGAAGTGGAGTAGTAATCATATTTCTAATTGTAAAGAATTTTTGCTTAAGGATTTTACATTGTAAAAATAAAATATAACTTTTAGTTGTTAAGAAACAAAAGTTATAGATATGCCTTAAACTTCTGAATGAAATCCAATGGTCACAATAAAACAAGGCTGATGATTGTCACGAATATCAGTTTTCAACATTTTTGCAGTGATGACTGATGAATCAAGAGTCTGATAGAAATCTTAGAAATAAATCCACTTTTATGGTTTTAATTTACTCAAGTTTCATAAATCAAACATCTAGGTTGAATAAGAATGAACATTACGCAAAGACATAGTATATGTAAGTCAAAGATACTGAATTTGGAACATACATACTGAATATGTGTGTGCTCTCGATCTAGAAAACCATAAATTATAACTTCCAACTGTTTTCACAGTGGTTCTTCCCAGAATCCTCCTTTGAATTATACTTCATTGATTCTCTAAGTCAAACAACAATTGTAATCGAATACAACAAATGAAACTTGAAATCGTAAATTACATAAACACATAAGTTCTTGATATATAAAACACATCGACAGACATTTATTTATACTAATCGGTGATGGTGGCGGTTGTATAACCGCTGATAAGGGCAGCCTGCTTATCAACGTTTCTTGCCCACCATATCTCCGTTTTTACACTTTTGTTCGATGACACCAAATAGACTAGACACAAGACAATGGGCTATTACAAATGTTTAAGGCCCATTTACATAAATATAACACTTTAACTAAGGTCCACATATTAATACTATAGTTAAGTAATTCTAAGCTAAGCCCAACATCAAGGATTATGGTCCAACATTCCCCCCTAATCCTTGAATTGCATCTTCATTCACAGCAGCCACATCCTCCTTGTTCCTTTCGGTGTATTCCAGCAGTTCAAGTTCAAAGTCATCATCAAAGTTTGCATCTAGCATCTCTTGAAGGTATAGTTCATTGTCCAGGATTTCACCATCCTCTATCTGCTTTTCTTGTTTTTGGATGAACCTGCGGTAGCATCTTTGTTGTCTTCTGGACTAAAAACAACTCCTTCAGTTTCTTTCTTTTCACTTGGGCCGCCTCTGCGGTAGCATCTTTGTTGTCTTCTGGACTAAAAACAACTCCTTCAGTTTCTTTCTTTTCACTTGGGCCGCCTCTATTAGCATACCTTTCTTCAATTGGAGCTTCACCAACTTTTGGTTCCTTTTCCATGCTATACATCCAGTCAAGCAATTCTAAATAGCCATCATATATGATCCTAAGATTAGGACCATTTTCAGCCAAACCAAGTTGTTCACCAACTTCTGACCATTTTCTTTCTTTAGCCACAATTCTTCTTTCACCTAACCCTTCCACTGTCATGTAAAGATCAAACAAATCAATGGGTTCACCATTGGGTAAAGTGGGTGGATATTCTTTTGTGTTTTGTTGAAAATATTCTTCATAGAACCACTTCACCAATTTTGTAAAATGATTTCTAAGATACTCCTTACTTGTTTCTACATAATTCGGTATATGTAATATGTCAAGGAAGGTAACCCAACTTTTGTTTTTGTCAACCTTTAATTCTTCAATTTTACCACATTCCTT
This sequence comes from Mikania micrantha, assembly GCA_009363875.1. Lineage (NCBI taxonomy): Eukaryota > Viridiplantae > Streptophyta > Magnoliopsida > Asterales > Asteraceae > Mikania > Mikania micrantha. The sequence continues at coordinate 82,792,277 of CM018682.1, read as the reverse complement.
GTCATAATATCCTCGGATATACGCCTCAAACTTTTTCTTTCAAGTTCAAAGATAGTTTGGTCATCCAAGGTTTCATAAAATTTCTCTAGGAACTCATCATGGTCCAATCTTGTGTTTAAGTCATCATGTTTCACATATTCTACATCATCATTAAACATGCTTTTAATATAACATTTATCACCCTTTAATGCGACAAGATAACCTTGATCATTTAATTGAGACAAACTCAACACATTTTTGCTCAAGGTAGGCATGTAATAAACACTTGAGATGTGATGATACTTATTACATGAAAAAATTTTGACTTCACCAATGCCATGGGAAGATTTTGTTATTTTGTCATGGCAATGTATTTCACAATCTTGAATGGGCTTAAATTTTGTGAATAGGCCCTTCTTACTTGTGGCATGTTTAACAAAAACAGGATCTACAAACCAAATATCATTCCAATTTCCATTATCTGTTCCAGAAACAAGATAATCTTTTGGTTTGATTTTCTTATTTGTAATCCCAGAGTTAAACATTGAATCAATATACTTACTTGGGCATTCAGAGATCTTGTGTCCATACTCACGACACTTGTAGCACCGAATTCGAGTCCTTTTCTTTGACCTTGGTTTGATATGATCACCAAATTTGGTCCTAACAGGAACATATTCCTGTTCAAGGCACCTCGCCTTGCCTTTTGATGTTTCAACCATATCAACCTTCTGGAATCCTTGTTCGAGTCTACGAATCACCGAATATTGCATTCCTTGGTGCATCTTTTGTTTCCCCTTCCACCCTGAATCATCACGACGCACGTGATTAATGTCAGAATTCGATAGAACGTTTTCAATCTTCTGACTTTCAGAATGAATCGTTAAATTAGGGTTTCGAACGTGAGTAGGATGTTGATTCTTACCAGACCTCGCTCTGATACCACTGTTTTCACAGTGGTTCTTCCCAGAATCCTCCTTTGGATTATACTTCATTGATTCTCTAAATCAAACAACAATTGTAATCGAATACAACAAATGAAACTTGAAATCGTAAATTACATAAACACATAAGTTCTTGATATATAAAACACATCGACAGACACTTATTTATACTAATCGGTGATGGTGGTGGTTGTATAACCGCTGATAAGGGCAGCCTGCTTATCAACGTTTCTTGCCCACCATATCTCCCTTTTTACACCTCTGCTCGATGACACCAAATAGACTATACACAAGACAATGGGCTATTCCAAATGTTTAAGGCCCATTTACATAAATATAACACTTTAACTAAGGTCCACATATTAATACTATAGTTAAGTAATTTTAAGCTAAGCCCAACATCAAGGATTACGGTCCAACACCAACTACATATACAAATCTTTATGTGTGGCACTTTTATAAAATATACAAACAGATTACTCTCACCTTACAAGCCTTTTTTTTCAGTTCTTTCTTTTTTTTCTTTTGATAGGCATCAAGGTTTTTCTTATTACCCTTAGAACCCGAACCGAGATCACCTGATCCATTCATATTTGTTAATTGTGATATATAATAAGGATAAGAACTATAATTTGAAATTTGTAAGCGGTTAATAATATATAATGGAATTAAAACAACTAACTAACAATGTAACTTGCTTAAAGTAGTATATATCAATATTAATAGGGCAATCACATATCGAAAAAGACAACCATAATTTAAGCAAAAGTCAATCCTGTTATTATGTATTCTTATTACCATGTAACAAACTAGTATCAGAGCCCAACAATTGTTATCGAAAGCTCGATGGTATAATGCAACGATAATTACAGTCAGAAGTGAAGCAATTGATGGTTGTAGACATATAACCACAACATGGAGAATGTTATTAAAGAGCATGAGAAATCCTAGAGGTGGCAATTTTTACCCATGTCATAGGAAATGGGTTGGTTTGGGTAAACAATTTTAGTATAATTGTTTGAAATTGGTAACATCATAATATTGAATGGGTTGAGATGGGTAGCACTTAAACTGTTAAACACAATGCGGGTCAAGACGAGTAACCAAAAAAGCATGCAAATGTAATGGATTTAAACATTTAAGAATGATTAATAGAACATATTTGGTGAGAAAATCACTAAAATTTATCCAAATTGACTGTTTGCTTACTTTAAGGTAAAATAAATTGATGTTTTTTAAGAAAATTTATTTAGACCCGAACTGATTTTGCATAAAAACTCGTTCTGACCCGCACTCATCTTGACCCGAACGCGCTCTGACCCGTTACCCAATCCGTCCATTTTGTCGGGCATAAGAAATCCTCATTTGAAACTAGTGACACATAAAACCAAAATATATGAGGGTATTGTTGAGTAAACAGTTTTCTTGAAAAGTGTTTATGTTTTTGTTGTTTTTCTTTGTTGAAACTAATGGTTTATTTAGAAGTAGTCTATCTTTCTTTAAGAATAAAGGTAAGACTGCCTATATTCCATCGTTCCGAGATCATATCACAACTTTGTTACAAGTAAGATTTGTTGAGCACGTTTTTTGTTGTGTGTATTCAATTCTTGAAAATAACATGTAATTTGTAAGATTTTAATAAAGATGACAGGAAAGATATTAATGTTAGATCAATACAAGTATTCATTCCTCTATTTTCAAAAGTATCAATAATCAGTTAATGATTACCTTTACAATATATCATTACTTCATTAGTCTATATAAGGTTTATCTCTCATAAATCTACGTAAAAGTAAAAGTGCACTAATTTTAACGTTATTTCAATTATTTTGTGGAAATAACGTTAAAATCATTGGGATGATCAACTTCAAACGATAACTTTGAGCCTGGGACTCTTTCGGAGCAGCCTCTCTATCCCAATTGGGATAGGGGTAAGGTTTGTATCTATCCTTCCCCCCAGGCCCTACTAAAAAGTGGGAATATACTGGGTAAGGTTGTTGTCGCCGTCTCGTAAATCTACATAGGTGTTTAGTATGAATGTTACATTGCACAAACACCTCGCTGAAGACACTCAACTGTGTTGACTAAAAATATTGCATAACATCATTTAAGATACATGGATATGTTATAGTAATAAGGAGCTTTTATTCTTACAAGATGCTCAAACGAAGTCTGTGTATATCTAACAAAAATGTTTACATATATCATATCATAATAATTTACGTATATTATAGCATAAGAGCTCATAACATCCCTAAACAAAACCACACGTAAATTTCTAAAATGTTTAAGAAATTTTTATAACTTATTTAAAGCCATATTAAAATGTTTTAGGAGTTGGATAATTGACTTTAAAATCATATTATTTGTATAAATGAAATATTTATACATTTAAGAAATATTTTAACATTGTTTATACAATAACAATAACAATCACCACCACCACAAACATATAAAACTTACTTTGTATAAATGTAAACTTAAAAACTTTTAAAGTTAATCTTATTATTATTTCTATAAAGATTATAGAAATATACATACATACGTATATATATTAAAAAAATCCTATAAATCTTTTTATTATTATTATTATTATTAATTATTATTATATTATTATTATTATTATCATTTTACACTTTTTTTAGAAATATTAGTTATAAAATCTTAGGTTTCTTTTTTCTTTTAAATTTTGAAGTATAAGTTCAAGAAATTTGTAGTTGTTGTAAATTGTCAAGGAAATTTCATATAATGGAATAATCATATAATTTTCATTAAAACTCATATTAAACTTTGGAGAAATGTTACAAGAAGTTTGTGAGGTAAGACAAAAACAAAGGATTAGGCAATTAAAAGTACAACAATATACATTTCAACCCTCTTAATTTGAAGTTGAATAATACATTTGAACTCATACTTCAAATTTCTACATTCTAACTCATTCTGACTCGTTTTTGATTTACCCCTACATATAATAACTTATGAGATAATTATAAACACATATAAACCCAAATTTAGGTTAACATGTTCCTATTTTGACACACCTACTAAAAATCAATGCAACAAATATTACATGACTTTTTTATTTTTTTTTCATTTAGCAAGCTTTTTTACAACAATGAAAACATACTAAATACAAAACAGCCCATGAACACCGACCAAAAATCCCATACACAAAAATTTAATTAACCATATACACATATTACACAAATAAAGACAGGATTGGTTGCAAGTTCAATTAGTAGTTGAGGTAATTGACCCTCATATTAATTACAATGGCCACACATCATCAATTTATTCACGAGAAGTATTCATTTGCTCAATCAAAGGGTTGTGCCATGTGTTTTACCACCTCCACCACTACTGATCAGGCTAGCAACAAGAAGGTCCTCATGGGTTGTGCCGCCACCGCCACCACTGATGATTCCAGTATCAAGGAGGTCTATATGAGTTGTGCCAACACCACTGCTACTAATACCTTGTTGAGTAGTCGCGGTGCCATCTGAACCAGTGTTAGTTTCCGTGGTTGTTGTCGTTGGATCCTCATTCGGTTTAGTTTTGCCACAACATCCTCCAAATGCATCCTACTCATGAAATACATATACTTGCATGATTGATCAAACATGCTTAATTCTTCATTTATGTAAAGTTGGCAGATATTATTTGTAGAAAAAAAATGATAAGGAAGTCTGTATGTATATTTGTTTTCTAGGTCATAGATCTAAAATATGTCTTCTTCATATACACATGCTTTAAGCATTTTTTGTGTCTTTGTATTTTTTTATTTTTTTTGATTTCATTATAATATAGCAAATTTGCTTATTAAACTTGTATTATAAGTACATGAATCATTTTTTCAAAAAAATAATAATAATAATAATTACAACCTCATAATTAATTCAAGTGCTACATTACGGGCAAATGCAAAAAAAAAAAAATGGATAAGATATAAAATTAAAATGATATCAAAAGATAACTATTTACTCCAAACAAATCATCTTCCAACTTTACATAACATAACCTCGTATGATCATAACATATGATTCAATTCTCAATTAATTATTCATCATACATTTTTATCAAATGCCACGTGGCATGAGTTGATACATTTGAAAAACAAAACTATTTTGAAAAAACAAAACCCATTTGAAGATATAACATTTGAAATTGTTGAGAGAGGAGACTTACAACGATAGAAGTCCAAAGTTGTTTGAAAGTGTCGAGCAAAGCAGCCATTTAATTTGTTTGAGCTTCAGATGATAAGCTATGAAAGAAGGTGAAGAATTAATCCTGATCAGAAGACTTGTGCTTTTTAAATTGCCAACCTCCATTTTTATTAAATGCACGTTAGGTGCCATTTTTCATCCACAATTTATTTATTTTCTAATAAAACTAAACAACTTACGCAATTGCATTGTTAATTTGTGCGATTCAATATATATAATGGGTAGGTTCATATACAAAATGGATATTTTGTAAAAATTGTAAGAACCAATTAAATGTTGGCATTTGGCATTATGGTTAATTAATAGAGAAAGGTAGTTCAGATAATTTAATTTTAATTAATTTTTAAATTTCCATTAAACAAAGAAAGTGGTTATTCAGTTTACGTGATCGAATTTATTCCAAAAATTAAAATATAATCAAAAATCACAAATTACCAGCAAATACAAATTCTTTTTTAGCAAAAAACATGATAACAACACAACGTAGTACATGCTTATTATAAGCTACTAACAACACTGTTCTAACATCATATTAACAACACATAAAAGCACATTGTTTTCAAAACACGCACCATATCAACACATAACAACACAGTGTGTTGCATAACAATACTGTTATAACATCATAACAGCACAATGATTCACATGATGTGTACAAAAAGACAACAACACAATATATTATTCAGTAATAGCACATACTAACACATAATAACACATCCCTTATACGGTGTTAGTTAAATTTCAAATTTAAACAGGATTAAATCTTAATTTCGGCAACTAAATCCCTTTCTTTTCAATTAATCGTGATATCAGCAACTCAAAATCACATAAATCTCTAAATTACCCTTTTGATAACCGTAAGCACTTGTTAATTAAATGGTTTTCCCAATTTTAATTCCCAGCTATTGATCTTAGCAAATCCATGGTCCAGATTGTTTCTCACACTTTTTACAAAATTAATGATTTGTACAATAACCTCACTCTATATATTCATACATATATCTATACACACACATATACATATGCATACAATACACACACATATATATACACACACACATTGACGGATCTTTAAAATAACTCTCATGGGCCAAAAGTCACATACTCAAAATCTTTTTCTTATCGCAATGTTTCAGACTATGTATATAGGTCGGGTCAATCATCATTTAAAAACTTTAAAAATCTAATTTTACTTACACTCAAAAAACCTAAATATGTTTTAACAAACAAGACATAAAATGTTTTAAGATAAAATGTGAGTAAGAATTAAATTTTTAAAGATGTAGAAATGTTGAGTGAGAGGAAAGCTCAGGTTTTAGAGTGAAATTGTTACTTTTTGAGACTGTTTTGAATAAACATGACCGCCTAAAAACACAAACTAAAAAATTACAATAACCACCCAAAAAAGTCAAAAAAAAAACCCATAATAGTACATAAACCATCCCAAAAAATTACAATAACCAACGAAAAAAAATAACCTTTTAAAACCACCTCAAAAAATTATTATAACAGCATCATAAAATACCCTTTTAAAACTGACCCAGAAAATTTGAAAGAAAAAAACTCCCAAAAAACATTACATTTGAAACCGCCCAAAAAGGATATATAAAGAAACCGTCCAAAAAAGTTGACACCCTAAAAAACTAGATTGTACCGGTGCATATTACATCTTACAATTCAAAACCAAATCAACTTTAGTATTTTTTATAAAAAAAAAAAAAACAAGGAGTCGCGATGATTTTTAAGAAGAATAACAGAGGAGGTTTGGACTCAATACATATAAATCTTTCGATGAAATAAAACTTAATCGACCGTTCTAAGCGAAAAACGGCTGGGGACGAGGCACCCTCAGGCCTCTTAAAAGCTCTGTCCTTATACACACATATATATGTATATATAGGTTTGTATATATGTGAGTGTGTGTATAGAGAGAGTTTCATAAAAAAAAACTCCTTATTTTGGAGAAAACTAAGAAAACTCATACTTACCAATAATTTTTTTAAAAAAAAATCATATTTTTTATTATAAGGTTAAAAATGTTATAATAAAAAATAAAAATTAAATAAAAACATATAAATCACGAAATTACGTATATATAACTCAAAAAACTCCGCATGTAACTCATAAAGTTACATATATGTATTAACATGAAATACATGTTAATGTTTTCTTTTTTGTACAATTCTTACCTTATAATAATAAGAAATAAAAATGGAAAAATGAAAAAAAAATAATTGGTTATGATTGTGACTATTTTCTTAGTTTTATCCAAAATGATGGTTTTCTTAAGAATCCTCTCCTATATGTGTGTGTGAGTGTGTGAGTGAGTGTGTGTGTGAGTGTGAGTGTGGTAGTGTTTTAATAATAACATATTCTTAAAGCATTAACCCAAATAATTAGGCCAAGATGAAACTAAATATTAGATTATTATAACATCATTGTAACACATCTATAATATTTTCTTCTTTTTGATGAGTTTGCGTAAAATCATAACCGTTTAAGACGTAACATCGTTGTAAGTTTTTGACTTACAGTGTTGTTTTGATGACAAAAATTACAATGATTTTACGTCTTAAACGGTGATTAATTTACGCAAACTCGTAAAAACGAAAGTATTCTAAATGTGTTACAATGATGTTAAAAAAATCCAAGATTTGACTTCATATTGGCCTAATTATTTGGGTTAATGCTTTTAGAGTTTGTTATTGTATTATCACAATCCTATATATAAATACACACACACACACATATATAGGGTAGTGTTCAAATGAAAACCCTTGAATTAAGCAATAACTCATTAACTATAATCTAATGGTTAATCTAAAAGTTAAGTTTTTAAGATTAGGGGTGTGCATCGGGCTAAACACAGACGGTGTGCGTCTGGCTAATCACAGACCAGACTGGACCAAACCCGAACCGGACCGTAACCATTAAGTTGAAAAAAATGAAACCCGTGAACCGACCCACAATATTGTCACAAGTAAAACGGGTTTAACGGGTCGGTTTAATAAATGAGTCGGGCCAAACCATTTATTTTCAAACCAAGTCAAATATAAAGTTCAAATATAAAATCAATTATTTTTCAAATAAAATCAAATACATCATCAAACATACATGAAAAGTAAAAAATATGTTCAACATAAAATAACATATAAAGTTCATATATTAAATCATTAACTTTTAAAAGATATAAGAACGTGACTCAAACTTTGTCTTCATTAATCAATTGTATCATCATTGCAATATTATTATAAATATCTAAGAAAAAAAACTAAGAAATTAACAACATGATCAAGCAATTATATAGCAGATCAATTGGGCGTGCTCATCTTTTAGTTGAAATTGACTAAACAAACTTCAATTTATCTTGAATGCTTCGGTAAGGGTGTGCGTCACGCTAAACCCAGACCGAAACGAAACGTTAATCTGAAAAAATGAAACCCGCAAACCATCCCATATAAAGGTTATCTGGGTTGTAATGGGGCGGCCTGGTTATTTTTTCGGGTTGATCCGTTTTATGCACACCCCTATTTAAGATGGAGCCGTGCATATGTCCTTGTTCATTATTTAATATAGAAAGGTGTCGATCCAACTTATTTTCTACCATATCAAAGCTAGAACTAATATTGTCATGTGTCACCATCTTATATATTTTAATAAATCTAATTTTTTATTTAAAGTTTACCCTTTTTTATATATTTATAACTTTATATATTATATTTTTTATAAAAATTGCATCATTATACTCGTCTTATTTTTCTCTTTAATTTGTTATAGTTTTAACTAGGTTTTTTAATATTTTTTCGAATGTTCGTATTTATATCAATGTAATAAATATAAATATACCACATTATTTTAGTTTTTTCTGACAAAAATAAATTACAACACTGTAATTATATAAATAAAATAACGTGTGCCTAATATGTTTTATATATCACTGTAATTAAATAAATGTTACAACTTAACACACATTACTTTACAACAATATAAACCAAAATTCGTTACAAACTTAAGACATAGTAATTTTAGTTGATTTTGGACAAAATTGAGGGTTTGCATCAATGTGACGAGTATAAACATACCAAATTATTATGATTTTTTTTACAAAAGTAAATCACATCACTGTAAATAAATAAATGATATAAAATGAGCTTAACAACTTTGTTAAATTGCTGTAATTAAATAATTGATACAACGTAACTCGTGTTTAATTTACAGCAATGTAAACAAAAATTCATTACAAATCGTTTTAAATTTATTACAAAGGTAATTTTTAGTTGATTTTGTGTTAAAAATTTTGGGTTGCATCAATGTAATGAATATAAACATAACACATTAATTTGATTTTTATTACAACAGTAAATTACATCACTGTAAATAAATAAATAATACAACATAACTCATATTTAAATTAAATCAATCTAAACAAAAATTCGTTATAACTCATTATAAATTTAAGACAAAACGTAATTTTAGTTGATTTTGGGCTTTAAATTTGTTCGTTTCATTCCCTATATATATAGGTTATGTATCAAATAATAACATACTCTTATTGTACTAACCGAAATAACCCTGTCTGGCCGGATCAGCCTGAATCTTTTGTTGGACTCATAAGAACTTAACTCTGTAGGATGTTCAAGGTCCGGTTCAAATGGTTTGGACTTGATTTCGGATAACTATTATATTTGGATATTTAGTCCCTATGTATTTGTTACATGCTAGATAGTAGTTTAGTATCTCGTGTATTACACGAGTTAATTAAAAAACATAAAAAATATGATTAAAATTTCGTATAATTTAAAATTTTAGGTAAAGATTATTTTAAAAAATATTATTTAATATTATATGTATTCAATATGAAATAGTCAAGAAATTAAAGTTGATGAGATTTAGAAAATGTCATGCATTCCTATATTCCTTGATTTATTAGAACACGTAAATGTTCACGTCAATTATATATTTTTGTAAGACATGTTACACGGTTTCATTGTAATATAAACGTATTAGGTCACATATCAATACATAAAATCTATTTTATACAAAAAAACAATGCCATCCCCATCATAAAATCTTAGTGCTCTAGATAAAAGCTTTCTTTAGCAATTCTATGGTTCACATTAAAAAATGTAGCGTTGATGTAACACCCCAAAATCCATACACGCTTACACGTGTCTAAATTAGGTCCCGGTTAAATTTTAACTCAAATATTTATCAAAGTCTTATGCGGAAGCGTCAAAAACATTTACACAAGTAATATATACTTGTTAAATGACTAATTACATTCAAAAATCATCATACAATAGTTTGTATGAAAACCCAACAACCAAAATTTACCAAAACGTTTGAACTTTCAAATTACGCACCCCGATCATGAGCTTTAACGCATCATCTACTTCCAACCTACAAACACCACATATAATTTCACCATTAGTTCATAAGAACTAAGTAAGATTATCCAAATATAAGTTATGGTTCGAAACGGAAGGGTTTTAGGCCTTAAAACGCAATTCTGGCATCAAAAACATGAAAATCCGGAAACCCCCAGCCGTAGCCTACGGCCTGGCCGTAGCCTACGCCCACTGGGACAGAACCCTTAGGCCGTAGCCTACACCCAGGGCCGTAGCCTACGGCCTCTGCAGGTGCAGAAACCCAATTTTTTCGCGTTTCGGACCTTTTTAACCACTTTCGATCGCTCCAAACCACCCGAAACTAAATCCCAAGTTTCCAATTCATATTATATGGAGTATCAACTCCTCAAATTCAAATAATAACATATCCAAACATAATTGGATACCAATTAAATCCATTTGTGAATCAAATTCTCAAAACGGGTCAAAATTTCAATTTCAAGCAATTAACGCTCTGACCCTTTCAAAACCCATTCCATTCATCCATATACATATAATATGGATTATAATCATGTTTGGATCATAATATAATGAATTCAAACATAATTTGACATCAAATCAATCTATGGTGAAATCAAGACCTCAAAATGGGTCAAAGTCACCACAAAGGGTTTAACCCTCCAACTTCCATTCAAATCAACCCAATTGATTATTCTATTGATAACCAATCATATTTCAACAATAATTACTATAATGTTCACCCTTAGGTACTTCCATTATAGACTTAAACAATTTAACTCAATTAATCAATTTCAACCAAATCAACTCAATTATCACACTCAAGTGGTAATTGATATTCAACATAGTTATGATGTTCTCACCCAAGTACTTCCATCATAACTTACCAAATTTTACTTCCACATTCAAGTGGTGAAGTAATCAACAATTTCAATTCATACTATGATGTTCACACCCTAGTCCTTCCATCATAGATTTCAATCAACCAAACAATTTACTATGATGTTCACACTCTAGTCCTTCCATCATAGATTTCAATCAACCAACTCTTCATAGGTTTATAACATTTATAAACCATGATTCTATGATATTCATCCTCCGATACTTCTATCATAGATTTACCCAACCAATTGACATTCAATTCAATTACACAAAGTCATAATTTAAACATTATGATCTATATGCAGTTTGACTAAATAAAGTCAAACCTACCAATCAAACCAATTTCAATTATGAACTAAACAATCCATAATTAATCCAATTCAAGTATGAATTCAACAATTCATAGCCAATTCCATTCAAATATGAATTCAACAATTCATAATCCAGGCAACTCAATTAATGGACTACACATAATCACCATCCCATAGGGTGATATACATACATAGTTTGACCAAATAAGCCAAACCATACAATCAACTCTGTTTCTTATGAATTTAACAATTCATAACCAATTTAATTCAATTGTGAAACTAACACATCAATTAACACTCAATGTCATTGAAATTAATCACAATTCAATCATTAATTTAGATATGCACAGTTTGACTAAATAAGTCAAACTGCACAAACAACTAACATCTTCTATAACTCAACCAAATCATATTCAATCCAACAACTCCATATATGAGTTAACCCAGTTCAAGTAGTAGACTAACACTACTACGTATATATATATATATATATATATATATATATATGGTGTTTAGTAAGTTAGATAACTTACCTTAGCACTAGGATTAGAGATTAACAAATGGTGATTTGTCTTCTCTTTGACTTTCCTTTGCACTTCCAATACCACCCACCTATTTCACATCAAATTTCAATTCTCTTAACTATCATTCAAGTTAAGATTATCATTGACTTTACCAAATCAATCCCATTTGCCATCAAATTCTAAGTTTTACAATTACAAATCTTGAAACTAAATTTCATAATTTAATTCTCCAATTTTGACATAAAAGTCAACTATTGGCATTTCAACAAACGCTTGGTGTGCATCATTAAATTCCATGAATTTTGTTAATGTTTAAACATTAACCAATCCCATTCAAAGTCTCAAAAATCATCAATTTCTTAATCTTTACAAAAGATTATTTACAATTGATGCATCACACAAGTCAAAACCATGTTATTAACCATCCTACTAGCTATTAAACCCACTCATATGGATTTATTCATAACTTCTCAAGTTACCCAACTTCCATTCATTTCAAATTCAACAAATAACATAATAACTAGTAGTTTGGTTGTTCTAAACACAAAACGAGCATAGATTCATGGTTTCTAACTCATCTTAACAACCAATTTCAAGATTTGAGTTAAACCCATATCTTGTTCATCTCAAGAAATCATGACTAACATCAAATTAGAAATCACAAATCACTTACATGATGTTAGTAATCACTAAGGATAGTGATTTAAGCTTCCAATCTTCGATTTGGACCATGAATTCTACAAGATTAGAAACTAGGGCTTGAGTTCTTCTTCTCTTCCCTTCTTCTTTGCTCTCACGTAAACACACACACAAAAACAAGAGATATGAGACTTTGACTAAGTCAAAGTCTCTTATCTCTTCAAAATTCAAGTTTGCCCAATTGGCAAATTAAACCCCTCAAACTTTTAAACTAGTTATCTCACTTAACCAACAAAATCAAGTTAGTTACTAGTTAACTTTAATACCCCAAATGTTATTATATTATTATCCCAACATAATTTTATAAACATAATAACATTTATTTAATAACAGTCGTGACTGTTAAAACCGGTCGTTACAATTCTCCTCCCCTTACAAAGGTTTCGTCCCCGAAACCTGTTTACACCTCAAAAAGATATGAGTAATATGTCATTATCTCACTCTTTCTCTTTTCAACATAGTTCAATCTAGTATCAATTTCAAATTATCAATTAGTATATAAGCGGATTCTTCCGCCAATTACTTTCTCAACTACAACATATGCTACGTAATCACTCGATAGCATAATCAAATTTAGTCTTCTAAAAGACTTTAACTCCTCCTAACATCCCATTGTTTATAACTCCAACATAGCTACAATTGAAACTGTAAACAACTTGCTATTTGAGTTTACTCAACTAATTAAAACTCAAAAGTCATCATTCAAACCTCTATTATCACTCATCATTGTGATTAAATCTTTACTTATTTTCAATCCCATTACTTGAGTTATTATCAAACTCATCCATAGTTTGAGCAGTTTGACTTTTTAAGTCAAACTTTGATCAAATCCAATTCTACACATTTAGTCAATCATATAACTCTATATATTCTTTGTCCCCTTACGCATAACTATTGCATATTAATTAGTTTTCTTAAGTATTTCATACATATATGAAATCATCATACTTAAGATTTGCATATCAATTCCCATAACATGTTATTTGGTTTGACTTTATTAATTCAAACCACATCATACACTCAAGTGTATTTCTATACACCTCTTTCACCACTCATTTGAACAATATCCTAATTATTCATTCCATCATATGTATAAATATCGTTTATACATATCTTAGGTATCCTATTTCTTTATAAATAGGCAAAATTTTGACTTTTTAAAGTCAATCATCACATAAAGTCCATTTGACTCACTTAACAATCATACATACTACTACCATCAATTATCCTCATAATCAACTCTCTACTTTGACTTTCATTAGTCAAACATATATCTTTCAACCAAATGAAAAAAAAAATCAAATTTCATTTAGTAAGCTTAACCTACTATACATATATAGTGTTTGTAAGTTAAGTAACTTACTATTTCTTCTATGGTGTTCTCCCTCCGGTACTTCCACCATATAATACCAATTAATTCAACATTTCATACTAATACACTCAATATATTAGTATTTCGTTTTACTTGTTACCAATGGTTCATGCGCACTTAAATCAATAGAATCAAGTAAGTATGAACCCAAAAATTTGCATAACCAAGTATGACCATCACCATTATGGGATGTCCAATTTAAAAATTCCTAAGCACTACTAAACACTTATCAAGTAGTCATTTAATCAACACAACAATTCTTGCATATCGATCTATACCAACCAATACGGAGCTTTAGCAATTTGCATTGCCCCGTAAACTAAATCAATTTATGTGATACAACAAACAACCAATTCACTAGCATAAATGAATATGTACCACAAGTCTTTACCACATAATCACATTATGTCCATACTTGTTTATATTATCCACATTTCATATTCAAGTTTTCTTTACTTGTGCATGATATATCAATTCCTGTAACTTTAATGTTATATGGACGATGTTAACATGCACTGTTTAATTCATAATATTATAAACAGTTGTTAACATCAATATAACAATCAAGTTACCTTCCATAACTCAATATGTGTTCCTTAGTGATCTACTAAGGTATTAAACCTATATCACAAGATGAAACTACCTTTTCCACCTCATGATGATGGTATCACATATATAATACATCAATCATTTATATCATCATCCTATCACACAATGATGTTTCAATTCAAGAAATTCACAGATTTCTTATTATACAATCAAATAATCACATCAATCTACAAACATGTGTTAGCTATAGCTTCTTTCAAGTAAAGCATAAGCAGCTTTCACAATCACATGTTTATAGTAACAATTTCATTTGTTATGACACTTATGTCAAAACATGAATTAGTGTATAACAACACCAAGTGTTGAAACACTTCATTTTACTTAAGGCATATCAAGCCCATAACAGTTTAAATTTTTAATCAATAATGACTTATGACACTTATGCCAAAATGTATAAGTCATTTATCATTCTACCTCACCTTTGCTAATATATTAGGTTCCCAACAATTTCAATCACATAATCATTTTCACATATCAATGCTCAAATGATTTGTTATGTATATTAACATATACTTACATCCCAAATGTCTTTAAGGATAATCAAAGTATCCTAAGACATATATCATCACTCAACTATTGTCAAATTTCAATTCTTTAGAACTCAAATTCTAATTAAACATAGCATTACATATAATCATGTAATCAACTTCTCACAACATATGTTTTCAAAAAGAGATGTCCACACCTTTGTGGATCATTCACAAACAAATATCATGTTCAATTGACATGTTCAATTACTTGCATCATTAGGCAAGTCAATGGGTCATAGTTTCCCATAATAACACATTCAAGTATACTATTTCATATACCAACCAACTACTTAAATTAACAAGTAGTTTCAAACATGAGTGTCCTTCATCTAGGTGGATCACCCCAAACCATATCCGCCTTTATCAATTTCTTTCTGCAAGAATGCGGATTATATCAAACGCCACTCCCCCGTGATCTTACAATAAATTGTTTAACCCAATATTTAAACAACAATTGTATAAAATCACATTTACCCCACAATCGTTAACCACATTATCATGTTGTATTGTTTACATCATAACGGGTCATTTTTATTCAATTGACCATATTGTGTAAACAACACTATTGTCAGTTCATCTGACTAATTTCTCACATCAATTACCAAAATCAAACTATTTAATTAGATCAACTATTTAACCCACCCGTTCGTGGATTACTACAATGCCACATCAATGAGGATTTACATGTCAAACTCAATGCCATTTCAATATGGACTTACATGATAACCAATACCACACACATGTGGTCTCACATACAAATTTCAATTTTAACACCACTCTGTAGTGGTTTTACATAACAATTTCAATGCCACTAACCAGTGGTCTTACTTGTTTCACCACACAAATGTGGGTTATCATCCAAATGCCATTCACAATGGTCTTACATTAAATTTCTCACCAATATGAATCATCCCAGATTCCATGTGTCAATTATTATAAAGCATATAATGACACTATCACAAGTTATGCAACTATGTCACAACATTCACCAATTTCATCAAGACTTATGTTAATAAGTCAACATTCAATTTTCAACACCCAAATTTAAGTGCACAAGTGCACAATTTACTACTAACCATTTCTCAAGTCTTAGTGATCCTAAAATCACTTTTCAAACCAATTCCCAACACCACACCTAATTTCAATGACCTAAATATCAAACGGTTTCCATAAGGCTTCGTTTATATCATGTGTGCACTAATACGTTGGCCAGACGTAAAAGTCCATACACCATATATTCGTTTCCTTATTTCTATCATTTCATACTCAGGACAAAGATTTAGGTTCCATATAATCAATCAACATCAATTCAAATTCAACAATCAATAATCAATTCAAAAATCTAAGTCAAGAATTAGATGTGCTAACCTCATGCATTTAGCTTCATGATCGGGTCTTCGAATCAAACGTTATCAATTCATATCAAGAGCACAAAGGTTTGAGATCAAGAGTTCGCAACGCACTTGATTCACTCAAACCATTGGCTCTGATACCAACTTGTAACACCCCAAAATCCATACACGCTTACACGTGTCTAAATTAGGTCCCGGTTAAATTTTAACTCAAATATTTATCAAAGTCTTATGCGGAAGCGTCAAAAACATTTACACAAGTAATATATACTTGTTAAATGACTAATTACATTCAAAAATCATCATACAATAGTTTGTATGAAAACCCAACAACCAAAATTTACCAAAACGTTTGAACTTTCAAATTACGCACCCCGATCATGAGCTTTAACGCATCATCTACTTCCAACCTACAAACACCACATATAATTTCACCATTAGTTCATAAGAACTAAGTAAGATTATCCAAATATAAGTTATGGTTCGAAACGGAAGGGTTTTAGGCCTTAAAACGCAATTCCGGCATCAAAAACATGAAAATCCGGAAACCCCCAGCCGTAGCCTACGGCCTGGCCGTAGCCTACGCCCACTGGGACAGAACCCTTAGGCCGTAGCCTACACCCAGGGCCGTAGCCTACGGCCTCTGCAGGTGCAGAAACCCAATTTTTTCGCGTTTCGGACCTTTTTAATCACTTTCGATCGCTCCAAACCACCCGAAACTAAATCCCAAGTTTCCAATTCATATTATATGGAGTATCAACTCCTCAAATTCAAATAATAACATATCCAAACATAATTGGATACCAATTAAATCCATTTGTGAATCAAATTCTCAAAACGGGTCAAAATTTCAATTTCAAGCAATTAACGCTCTGACCCTTTCAAAACCCATTCCATTCATCCATATACATATAATATGGATTATAATCATGTTTGGATCATAATATAATGAATTCAAACATAATTTGACATCAAATCAATCTATGGTGAAATCAAGACCTCAAAATGGGTCAAAGTCACCACAAAGGGTTTAACCCTCCAACTTCCATTCAAATCAACCCAATTGATTATTCTATTGATAACCAATCATATTTCAACAATAATTACTATAATGTTCACCCTTAGGTACTTCCATTATAGACTTAAACAATTTAACTCAATTAATCAATTTCAACCAAATCAACTCAATTATCACACTCAAGTGGTAATTGATATTCAACATAGTTATGATGTTCTCATCCAAGTACTTCCATCATAACTTACCAAATTTTACTTCCACATTCAAGTGGTGAAGTAATCAACAATTTCAATTCATACTATGATGTTCACACCCTAGTCCTTCCATCATAGATTTCAATCAACCAAACAATTTACTATGATGTTCACACTCTAGTCCTTCCATCATAGATTTCAATCAACCAACTCTTCATAGGTTTATAACATTTATAAACCATGATTCTATGATATTCATCCTCCGATACTTCTATCATAGATTTACCCAACCAATTGACATTCAATTCAATTACACAAAGTCATAATTTAAACATTATGATCTATATGCAGTTTGACTAAATAAAGTCAAACCTACCAATCAAACCAATTTCAATTATGAACTAAACAATCCATAATTAATCCAATTCAAGTATGAATTCAACAATTCATAGCCAATTCCATTCAAATATGAATTCAACAATTCATAATCCAGGCAACTCAATTAATGGACTACAGATAATCACCATCCCATAGGGTGATATACATACATAGTTTGACCAAATAAGCCAAACCACACAATCAACTCTATTTCTTATGAATTTAACAATTCATAACCAATTTAATTCAATTGTGAAACTAACACATCAATTAACACTCAATGTCATTGAAATTAATCACAATTCAATCATTAATTTAGATATGCACAGTTTGACTAAATAAGTCAAACTGCACAAACAACTAACATCTTCTATAACTCAACCAAATCATATTCAATCCAACAACTCCATATATGAGTTAACCCAGTTCAAGTAGTAGACTAACACTACTACGTATATATATATATATATATATGGTGTTTAGTAAGTTAGATAACTTACCTTAGCACTAGGATTAGAGATTAACAAATGGTGATTTGTCTTCTCTTTGACTTTCCTTTGCACTTCCAATACCACCCACCTATTTCACATCAAATTTCAATTCTCTTAACTATCATTCAAGTTAAGATTATCATTGACTTTACCAAATCAATCCCATTTGCCATCAAATTCTAAGTTTTACAATTACAACTCTTGAAACTAAATTTCATAATTTAATTCTCCAATTTTGACATAAAAGTCAACTATTGGCATTTCAACAAACGCTTGGTGTGCATCATTAAATTCCATGAATTTTGTTAATGTTTAAACATTAACCAATCCCATTCAAAGTCTCAAAAATCATCAATTTCTTAATCTTTACAAAAGATTATTTACAATTGATGCATCACACAAGTCAAAACCATGTTATTAACCATCCTACTAGCTATTAAACCCACTCATATGGATTTATTCATAACTTCTCAAGTTACCCAACTTCCATTCATTTCAAATTCAACAAATAACATAATAACTAGTAGTTTGGTTGTTCTAAACACAAAACGAGCATAGATTCATGGTTTCTAACTCATCTTAACAACCAATTTCAAGATTTGAGTTAAACCCATATCTTGTTCATCTCAAGAAATCATGACTAACATCAAATTAGAAATCACAAATCACTTACATGATGTTAGTAATCACTAAGGATAGTGATTTAAGCTTCCAATCTTCGATTTGGACCATGAATTCTACAAGATTAGAAACTAGGGCTTGAGTTCTTCTTCTCTTCCCTTCTTCTTTGCTCTCACGTAAACACACAACAAAAACAAGAGATATGAGACTTTGACTAAGTCAAAGTCTCTTATCTCTTCAAAATTCAAGTTTGCCCAATTGGCAAATTAAACCCCTCAAACTTTTAAACTAGTTATCTCACTTAACCAACAAAATCAAGTTAGTTACTAGTTAACTTTAATACCCCAAATGTTATTATATTATTATCCCAACATAATTTTATAAACATAATAACATTTATTTAATAACAGTCGTGACTGTTAAAACCGGTCGTTACAGTTGATGCTCATACGTAAATAAAATGTATATTATTGGCGTATTGTCTATACGTTAAAGTTATGACAATTAAAAAGTTATTATTGTAATTAAACACGTGAAATTAATTAGGTTAACATGATTGATTAAAAATATATCGATATCATCAATCAAACTATAATAAGGTTAATAGCTTTACAATATATAACAATTTTCTTTCTAGTAACAATAAGTATGTGGATGGAATAAGAAAATTTTAATTGTGTAAATTATTATCCCAAACTTTGATGATAATATATAACACGTTACAAATACGCTCATATTATTATACATTTAAACATAAGAATTAAAGTTTTGCCCAAAAATCAAAGCATGTTTAAAAAAAATACTTATGATGTATAAAGATGAAAGGTTAACCAAAATCTCAAAAACCAACAAATCAAGTCATTGTCAAAATTGACAGGTAAAATCAAGCCAAAGCTAATAATTTAAATATGCTCTAAAATATTAGAAACGTCTAAAACGAGCTCCTAAAAAAATAATTAAAAATAACATTTTTATAGAAGGTCATTTTCTAAATATAATTAACAAAACAAATGTTTATTTTTTATAAAATAAATGGCTTCACAAAAATCGTTTTAGAATGAATTTTAAAATTCAACTTAAAGTAATGATTAAGTTGGCTTCTCCAACATATCTAGAATGAATGAGAAGCAGAGCAAATAACTGAGATAATACTTGTGATTTGTTATTATTTTACTCTTTGGTCTATATGTTTTATAAATTACTCATATGGTACCAAACTTTAAACATTTGTAACAAATATAGTCTTTATGTAAATGTAATTTGGTCAAATATGTGAGAGTAACTTGGTGACCTAAAGACTATATTTGTTACAAATGTTTAAAATTTGTGACTATATAGGTAATTTATGAAACCTATGGACCAAGAGTGATATACTAGCAAATCACGGAGACCGTATGCGTAATTTACTCTCAGAAAGTGTATTAGAAATTAGGATCAAATGCTATTTTCAAAAGGTTAACCACTGATAAAAATTATAAACAGTAATAAAAATTATAAAGCTTTCTCTTTATTATTAGCTTAATAAGGTCATTATACTAAGTTATAATGACAGTAGAGTAAGATGTGGAACACACTACAATGTTCACAAGATAAGTCAAAACTAAATGTTTGCATTCGCAATGATGGTTGATGAGACGGTTAATTATGCATGGCTAGCAAGATATATCCAACTTCTTACTCACCCTTTTAACTCTTAAACTTACAAGTATTTATCTAAGACTCTCTAATATTTCTATCATCTTTATGTAATTTAATGAATTGAGTTTCAAAGATAAAAGTTTAAAAAGAAGATCAAGATCAAATAAAAAGGTGTTTTGCTTGTATCATATTCAATATCTTGTTTACTAAAAAAGTGTTGATATGCGATCAATTTCTTGTAAAAAGTGAGAAATATGCAAGACGATCACTTCCGTATAAAATAAAGAGTAAATTACAAAAATCATCATTTATCTATAATGATTACATGTTTCATTGTTTAATAATGAGGGCAAAATGGTCTTTTTTAAAAAAATTAATAGAAAAGTTAACTCTGTTGGGTTAAAAGGACTTGATTGTTACATAATATAAAGATAAAAGATGTTTGACGTAATTATAGAAGTTTAAGAATGAAATATGTTATTTGTGATATAGATAAATGACGACTTTTGTAATTTACTCTAAAATAAATTAAGAATAGTGAGTTTGCAAAGGTAATCGCCACCTTTTGAATTAATGAGACGAATATGATGATCACCTACTTTGAATAATGAGACACATGTAAAATGTGGCCACTACCTTGAACAAGTGCTTGGTGTCCCGTGATTCATATCGTTTTAGAGAGACAACAAGTGAAGCAAAATCTCAATGTTTTCATAACCGGACCGGACATCGAACCATGCGTTTTACTTATTCACTGGTCGAACCGGTCGGATCAGTTGGACCCAATTAAAGAACCGGATGATATCATAACCAGTTCAATACTTTTGAAAAATATTGGATTTTATTATAACCAAATAAGTTTTGTTTAATTACATTTTTTCGTTAGTTTAAATAATAGTGTTTTTTTCTTGAAATCTTGCCCCACATAGGTGAGATGACAAAGAAAGATATTTCTCATCTCTCTATAAAAAAAATAAAAAGGAGCGCAATTTTGTATGAAAAAAGTATCACATCGGTAATATAAGAAAGGAGGATGTTTCTCACCTCCTTATATAAAGACAAAAGAGGAGTAAAAGTTTGTATGAAAATAATTGTCTTATATTTGGTGAGGAACCTATTTGGTGAGATAACAAAAGAAGAGGTTCCTCACCTCCCTATAAAAAAAGAAAGAGAAGTACTAGTTTTTTTTAAAAAATTCAAGTTCGACCTATAATACGGTTCACCGGTCAACTGGTTCGACCAAAAACCAGCCTCGTTAATATCGTGGTGGTTAAAGTGGTCAATTTGGACCGTAATCTTTAACGGTTCCCTGTCTAACCTTGAACCGACTGGTGAATGATCAGAGATGGTACGTAGAATGGATATGATAGCAGTTACTTAAACCTCTATGCATTTGTGTTTTTAGAATCATGATTGTAAAAATCGTTAGACGCTAGTCGAGCGATCAAGTCACACCCTGGCGTTGACAGAAATGCAGAAACGCTACCAATCGTAAAATCATACCACAACTGTTTAAGAGAAATATTAAATAATATTATTATCACATTTAATGTGTCATGACGTGCTCGGCGTATTGTCTACATGTGCGTGTAACCACTACAACAATAAAGGGCTATAGAGATGACACCTATAGCAACGATGTATGCTGCCTCTATTTCGTGACCTATAGCGACGGCATGACGTAGCAATAGGGCTACCCCGAAATTTTTTTTTTCCGACCTATAATGACGAGTAATCGTCGTTAGAATGGGCAAGAAACAAGAGAAAGTTCGCTGGTGTGGGAAAACCTATAGCCAAGACAAGTCGTTGCTATAGGCTAATTTCTTTTCTTTTTCTTTTTTTTAATTCTTTTTCTTTGATTATATAATGATAATAAATAAATAATAATATAATAATTTTAAAATATCAGTAGCAATCAAGAGTCATCGCTATAGAGAATTTTAATTTTTTTTATTGATTGAAAATACCATAAACTAAAAACATCGTTTGGTTTTACCCTGTGTCGTCGCTATAGGGGTTGGTATATAGTTTTTGCCTAGATGTTTTTCATTTTACGCAGATCGTATTCACTCCGTTTGAGGGGCGGTTGTGGGGCATTTTCTTCGATTCTTTGCCATTTGAAGATTAGTTTTACACTATGAATGATTTGGAATGTTGTTGTAACTTTCACAAGTTATTTTTTTGTAATTTTTATGATTTTTTTTTGTTATATTTGAAAGATTGGTTCGTATGTATATATTGGTTCGTATGCGTGTTGATTGGTTTGTATTTGTTATATCTTGTATGTATGTGTGTGCTTGTATGTTTATGTGTATTTCTTCAATTCTTTGCATGGTTAGTTTTACACTATGAATATATTGGTTCGTATGTATGTTGATTGGTTCATATTTGTTATATTTTGTATGTGTGTGTGTGTTTGTATGTACATGTGTATTTGTACGTGTATTTCTACATATGTGAATGCTTGTATAGGTATGTGATTTTGTATGTGTGTGTTTGTATGTGTATGTATATACAGATGTTTGTATAGACATGTGACTTGGTATGAATGTGGGTGTGTGTGGTTTGCGGTTTTGTGAAATTTGTGAAAGCTTTAGCAGCCCCTTGATATAAAGTGTGATTCCCATGTGTGTGTATGTGGTTTTGTGTTTGTGTTTGATCAGCTAGGTTTTAGAGTTTGTAGTATGTTTTTGAATATATTTCTACAAAAGAAAGGGGAAATCATGAGCCAAAGGTCTCCTCTAAAGCAGCCTCTTTACCTTATTTTGGTTTAGGGTAAGGTATGTCTCCTCTTCTAGACCCCAATCAAAAGTGAGATAGGTATGTATGTTTGTTTGATATAAAGTTCAGACATAATAATCTATTAAATATCAAAAAACAAAAGTCAGATAATAATCTAGAGACAATCCGGAGAATTGCCTCAACTGGTAAAGGCTCACCCTCCCAATGTGGAGGTCATGGGTTCAAACCTTGTTGGGAGCAATTTAATGGATATCCAGGTGAAGGAACGAATCAGGGCTTTAATCCCAGGTTCGAACCTAATGGGGGGCGAGGGTTTACGGATTCCATCCGGTTCCCGCGCATCTGGGGGCACACGTGTCTCAGGTCGGAGATCGAGGAATCGATCTTAGCTATCAATCGCCAGGATAACTGAAGGTAGCACGACGAGACAGTTTAACTGCCGTTCAAAAAAAAATAATCTAGAGACAAAAGTAAAATCAAAACTGTTAAATTTATGATGATGATGGTGTAATAATTAGTGTACTTCAATCAGGGTGCATTCATCCAAATAACTAGATAAACCTTTCTTATTTTTAACATTAAGAAGCTCAAATCGAATTATTTGTCATAATAGCAATGTAAGCAAGAAACAATAACTCTTACCTAATTTTAATCTGGAAATTTAACATTTTATTCAAACCCATATTAGAGAATTTAAAGCATCCAAATTTTAGCATCAAAAAAGTCATGTAATGACATGATTTAACTTTATAGATCACCGGAGCCATATACCTCCATTTTTCTATAATTAGCATAAAGATACTCAACCACTACAAGCATTTTTCCATCATCGCAAACGTCAATATCTATATCCTCCTATAAGTTGTTTTCAAAAAGCCAGCCTAATGACAGACATCAAAGATATACCATATGATAATCCTTTTGATCCACCATTGTGTCTGATGTTTCCAAAAAAACTGGCACATGTTGATTTTAATCTTTGTCTTCCCATTCACCAAAGCCCTCATTTGATCTCTACAATTCATCTCCCATTTTGCCCTATTTATTGTTCCTTCCATTGCAATCGAACCCAAATGAAGGAATACCTCTGGTCTAAAGCCCAATTATCAATTAAGATTTTTGAATTGGGGTCATTTGTATAGAGAAAAGAAAGAATGATTCGTAACAGAGAATTATGTAAGAAGGAGCGGCGAGGAATCCATGAGAATGAGAAGCGTATAACGCCATTAGAACGAATCAAGGGTGGAAAATTTTATAGAAACACCAGCTAGAAACAGAGAGTTCATCGGATTGAAATCAACGATGATGTTTAGGTGGGGATAACAGGGAGGCAGCGACGTCAGCACAAGGGCAAGGAGGAGGGAACTGTTTAGAAACCGCAAGAGCGTAAAGAGAGGGTGTGAAACCGCCGGTAACAGCCCAGAAATAGCCCTAAGATTTCCTTTTATTTTGATCATACGGTTCAGATTACTCCAGACAGTGGTTGGGGAAATAACCGTTGTCAATATATATATAAAATAATTAAAGACTTATAACATTAAAACAAGCCAATGGGTTTGATTTTACCTGATGCTACTTACATAAGATTCATACAAGCTTGGAATCTCATCCTCAAAACGGCGCAAATAATCTTGAAATCTTAATTCTGGATAATTTACAAGTGTAATGAGAGATTTGCTCCCTAACAACATTCTCTCTTTCAAAATCTTCAATACTTCATTCCTAGGTTTCACTCGTTTCTCCAAACTCAGAGAAAAAAGGCTGGGACAAGTAACTAAATAAGATGTTGTGTACCCGAGCTCATTCATAAAGAAGCTTAATTTATCACGAATTGTGTCCTCTGATAATGCAAAACAGAAAGGCTGATTCTTAAACAACATAGATAATTCGGTATCAGTAAACCCAAAACTCCTGTAAACTCCCATCTTCTTCTCCATACTTGAAATACTATTTGAAGCAACCGCGTAAAAACAACGAAAAAACTCACTGGAGTCACGTGAAATCCCCATTCTACTCTCAACCCAATTCAGTTTACTTGTAAGCCATTGAGGTGGTTGAGCAAAATGCATAGCATTTTTATGAACAAATTTCCCAATCTGTTCATCTGAAAAACCATAACTCTGCAACAGCATCACATTACCAGAATACATCTTTAAAGCAATAGATGAAGAAAACAACCATCTTGATTTGTTAATAATTTCAACCACCTTTTCATCACTTCCTACAAGCATCCTAAGGTAATCAATAGTAGGCATGATTCGTGAATGTAAACCTAATTCAAGCAAACTAGGGTTTCTCTTGAGAAGACCTATCAGATCCGAATTCGACAATCCGAGATCGAGAAAAACCCTAATTTTGGGTTCTAGGGTTTCGTTTGGTTTGTATAATAGAATCCTAGGAATCCATGAGACGATATCTTTGATCTGAGCAATATCAAAACCGCTATCTTTGAGTATACGAACAACTGAATCACAGTTTCGAGTGGAGTTCAAACGGCGTACCTTTGATAATGAGGAAACGGCGGATTCTTGGGAGAATCCGAACGTGTTGACGAGGTAATTTACGAACTGGGTTCTTACAGCAGATGAAGATTCATCAATCAATGATGATTTTGTCGCTGTTGAATATCTGTAGTGGTAGATTGAGAAAAGCTCTCGCCGGACATGGCTACCGAGGGAGAACATCATTGCGAGACGCGATGCAGAGCGAGCTGTTTAGATTTTTGGCGAATCTAGAAAACGTTTAATTTATGATTATTTTTTTAAAAAAAACATCATTAATTAAGATTATTCAAAATTAATCGGATTAAATTTTTATATATAATTTCAATAAAAAAAACCAATTGCCTTGAAAAAACACAATAGAAATAGGCATGTAAATAAACAAAACATTCAGTGTGTAAATAAATCAAACATTCGATGAACCGTTTGTTAAACTTTTAGTAAAAAGTTTGTTCATTTGTTAAATAAGCGAGCATGAACAAATTTTTTTGTTCATTAAATTAAACGACGAACATGAACACATTTCTTGTTCATTCATTTACGTTTGCTTATATTTTTGTTCATTATCTACAATGAGCATAGTTGAAGACTGTGCGGTCTTATGATTAAGTTAAATTTGAGACTTGAAGTTGGTGTTTTTACTTTTGAAATTTTGTTTTGAACTTTATTTTAGAAGTTTTGTTATTGTTGATGATAATTGCATTTTTGGATACGTTTATTAAGGTTTTAAACAATGTTCGTTTAACTATGTTTTTTAAATTATGATCATTTTTGTTTCTTTAGTTATGTTCGGTTAGGTTCGTTTATGTTTATGAATTGTTCGTTTATAACACGAACATACTAAATTCCTTAACAAAAGAACATTCTTGTTCGATCGATTGTTCGGTTAAAGCTAAACAAATTACCCCCTTCGAAAGTTCTTTGGCCTTCCACCTTCACTAGTTCGATGCTTCCCAAGTTCCCCCAAACTATCCTAGCCTCCTATCAATAATCTGATTATTTGGCCCAAATACATGGTACATATACAAAAAAAATTAAAACATTTAAGACCCTATATTTTTAGGTGAGTCCAAGCACTAGCTTGACTCACTAACACTAATCACTCAAGCCTACATTTTTATTCTTTAATCTAATTAGCATGCAGTGCTTTTTTTAATCACCGGTTCAAGAATACCTTGCTGCAACACATGACAGGATAAAGCTAGCTAGTCACTAATGAGTATGACAAACAACTTTTAAAAATTTACATATTTTAAACATTTTATATGTTATCGTAGACCTATAGAATTGTTTCCACAAATAAACATTTAAAGTAAACCATGTGTTTAGTAAACTCATTTAATGTAACATAAAGCTTTTATTTTATATTAAAATTGATTATTTAATTAGTTGGCTTAATAAAGTAAACTAATGATAATAGTCTTTGTTTTTTAAATGAGATGTCAAAAATTTAAACTAGTAGTTTCTTATTTTGAAGAACAATTTTTTCCACCTTTTATGTTCATTTTAAGACTATAATCCTCGACCTATTTTAAAGAGAAATATCTTAACACTCCTTGATACTATTGGAACAAATGTCTTTTATGTATTTAAACTAGTATTTTGAAATAGTTTACAAGTAAGAGTAAGAAAAATTTTATTTTTAGGAAAACTAATAAATGAAAAATAAACTAAGGAAATGAGTGGGTGAACGACCCAATTTAACATATATTAAATTATTCAAAATGTGTAATATTTTAAAAGTTAAATTGACTTGAATTGTGTTGACTAGTAAGTTAAATGTTAACTACTAGTAAACTATAATATGTTGCTTAATGTTAACCTAAACAAGAGGGGGTAAAGTTGCCAATTGGACAAAGTTAACTAAGTATAGAAGAGAAGATGTTGACTTGGTCAAAATCAGTCTCTCTTCTTCTTAGGGCCTGTTTGAGATTTTATTTTATAATGACTTATTAAGTTATTGGTATTAATAAGTTGTTTGTCAAACCTAAAACGATTTTTGAAAATGACTTTTTGTAAAAGAGTAATAAGTTGTTTTTCAAAAGTCAAAATTTTTGCTTTTCTTATTAGCATAAAATTATAAATTTACCCTCACGCTTTACCCTTTATCCAATCTACCACCCATTAACATCGCCCCGCCCCCGTCACCATCTATCGCCAGCCATCACCATCCACCACCAACGTTGCCACCCACTTAGAGGTGAGCATACCAAATCGATAACCGAAAAAACCGATACCGAGCTGAAAAAACCGAAACCGACTTAATAGACCGTTTACTGTAAACATAGGGCAATAATCGAACCATTCGGTTACGGTTTCGGTTTACCCAACTCCAATAACCGAAATAACCGAAACCGAACCGATATATATATATATTTTTATGTATTCATATATTTTCCATATATTTTCATGTGTTTGAACCTATTTTCATGTATTTTTCATGTATTTGATGTAATATTTATGTATATGTATGCTTGAAAGAGATTCAAAACAATAAAAACGGGTTTAATAACCAAATTTATAATTTCAAAATAATCACCACGAAAGTAACCAAAATAACCGAAACCGACCTCTATAAACGAAATAACCGAAACCGGTACTCTGTTTCGGTTTCGGTTACCAAAATTCCATTAACTGAACCGTCAGTTTCGGTGGAGGCTAATAACCGAACCGAACCGACATTTGTACACCCCTACACCCACTGCAAATGTCGTCACCCCATCTCAAATGTCGCCTCCCACCGCAACCCACCACCACACCACCCACCTCCACAACCACTCATCACCATTTTCACAACACACCACTGCTACCCAATAACCTTAAAATGGTTGTCAGTATAAGAATGCCCTTTTTTGTTATTTTGAGAATTAGGAAATCTAAACCAAACACATTTTTAAAACCTCATTTCAAAAGGTCACGAGTTAATAAGTACTTTTGATAAAAAGTACTTTTGGAGATAAATAAACAATCCAAAACATGGTCTTATTTTCTAGCAAACGACATATAAGAAAACTGTCACACCCCCAATTTCCCACTCGTGGTGTCAGTCCACGTGGGTGTGACGTGTCCAGAATCACAGCTCAAGGTCATATAGAACACTTCTATATGCGTTTACAAATCCAAAGTTTGACACATACACTCATAAAATAGTTTGCAGCGGAATAAAAGTTATCAAATCATATTACAGCGGAAAATAGTTGTTTACACAGCGGAAATGAAATTGTCAATCACAACATTGTTTAAACATAACCCAAAAGTAATTGTTTTTCAAAAGACTGATAACATGAATGCGGGATCCTATGCTCATAACCCCTAATGTGCATTCCTGCTCCATAGTTAGCTAGTTACCTGAGAATACAAGTTAGAAAAGTGTCAACACAATGGTTGGTGAGTTCACAGGTTTTGATATACATATATATAGTAAGAAAGTGTGTCATGCTGTTTATCAATGTTAGTACCGAGCCCTAGGCCCAAAGTGTCAGTGCGTCACTACCGAACTAGACTTGTTTGTCCTTGCCTCCGCTATGTCTCGTATACATAGCAAGTTAGGTCAGAGTTTGCACGGGTTATGACATCCAGTCAACATAGTGCCCCGTGGGGTTAGTCATTCCCTAATGGATCCATCCAAATCTACCACGTTGTTCGTACATTAACGGTAAGACTTTGTGAGGGCTTAATACGAGTTCAACACTTAATGTTTGTCCAATAAACCAGCATACACAAAATGTTTGTATAGTAATGAATGTTTGACTCGATGCAACTAGTATTCTCCCCCTATTTAAAAGCGTTTGAAAAAGAGTAAAGAGGGGACGTAAACTCACCTTAGTGATGAAGTAGTAAGTCAAGCGTAAGCTCCTGCGTAGATGGCACGTCGGTCACTGGCAACCTATATCGTATATCGTACGTGAGTTTGTGTAAGTGACCGTGCTAGTGTTTGTGTTAGTGCTCGTGTTCGTGTCCAACAACCCTTGGTTGTTCATGTCTGTCCGTGTCAGTCCACAATGACCGTGTTTGCTCGTGTTGGTCCACATTGACCGTGTTTGACTGTGTTGGTCCACAATGACCGTGTTTGACCGTGTTTGACCGGAGTTGACCAAGTTTGACCGTGTCAAGTCAACGACCCGTTGGTGAACCGTGTGACGGTTGTGACTCGTGCAGCAATTGTGTAAGTGTTCGTTGTGTGTAAAACGCGTAAATCACGTCTACGGACAACTTACTATTTATAGTAAGTTTCCATTTATGGAAAGTTCACAAAGCATATCGGTTTTATAGTTCTAGCATGCTCATTAGTCCTACGCGATCATGTTAACACATAGTACATCATCATACGGATTCACATAAGCCGTTTTCATCATGTTAGTGCACAAAAGTTTCCTAAAATGGAAAGTTTCCATTCATAGCATACGTGACATCGGAAACCATCTAACTTAGCATCTAAACATCATATTATAACATAACAAGTCACTTAGCATGCTCAAATCATACAAAACGTTTACAAGTTGGTTTTTGTAAAAATAAAGTTACTAAATATAGTAACTTTGTAGTTTTGCATATAAGTAACCATTTTAACATTTCTAACCAAATTTTCATATCACCAATCATCATAATATGTTACTTAGCATCATGTGAACATGTTAACACAGCCAAATTCATCACTTATCAACATCTTGATCCAAAAAGTTACTAAAAATAGTAATAATGCCAAATATGACCATAAACATCATCAAGATCACATTCTAAACGTTCAAATCATCATCTTAACAACCTAGTAGCAATTTCACATACATGCATGATCATCATTTCATCCATAATACCATCTTGCCAATATAAAGTTACTATAAATAGAAAGGTTTATCAAAATCATGTTTTTAATCGTAAAAATCACAATCTAAGCTTGCAATAACACTTTTGCATTATCAAGATTTATCCCAACAATAACAAAATCATCTAGAATGCTTAGATCATACATGCATGCATCTATATCATCATAAATCATCATTTTAAGTACAAAGGCTTATACCCATCATCATGGATCATTACCAAACATCATCTAATCATCTTAGATCATCAAGAAACATAGTGAAATCATCAAACCCAGAAAATAATTTCGTGCATGTGCATCCTAGGTGTTTGCATGTGAGTACAAAGCCTTGCATGTGTGTGTAATGGTGGTTTTAAGCCACAAGGGATGTCAAGACTACCTTTCAAGATTCAAGAAGTCCTGAGATGATGATGAACAGCCTCCTTGACCTCCTGGTTCGTGGGCTTCGACAAGAACAAGACGATGATGGTGGTGGATGGTGTTCTAGAGGTCTCCCTTCAATGGTGTTCAAGCTTCCAAGAGCTTCAATCTCTTCAACAATGGCTTCCAAGGATGAATCTTGAGTGTAGCAGAGGTTTTGGAAGGGATATGGCCGAGATATGATGGCTAGATTTCGGAGAGAGTGCGTAGGGTGGCCAAGAAATGATTGTTCTTGGTTTTATAAAGATTTCTGCGAACTAGGTCTTGTCGCGTAGCGCGACACGTTCAAGGGTTCCCCTCGCGTAGCGCGAGAGAGTCTCGCGTTCAAATTTCCCCCGCCCACTTGTCGCGTATCGCGACAGTGTCCTTGTGGACCGTCGCGTAGCGCGACAGATCCCCTAGTGAGCCCAATAGGCCCATTTTCATTGGTTTGATCCGTTCGTTGCCGTTTTCACGTTTACGAACTTTCGTTTGGCCTTGGTTGAACTTCCAAGTTCAATGTGTGAGTGTTTCGTGGGGTTTCGAGTGTTG
The DNA here is from genome assembly GCA_009363875.1 of Mikania micrantha. Lineage (NCBI taxonomy): Eukaryota > Viridiplantae > Streptophyta > Magnoliopsida > Asterales > Asteraceae > Mikania > Mikania micrantha. Next base: position 82,760,130 of record CM018682.1, on the reverse strand, counting down.
TGCTACACAATGTGCTTGACGTTCACCAACGTTCGTTTGTTTTGACACGTGTGTGCTGTTTGCCGATAATTTCACGAATTATCCAGTCATGTGTTAGTGTTCGTACTGTCGTGCCACGCGTCACACTAAATTATTCTAATTCTAGTGCCACGTGTACAATAAGCATTTAAATAAACATTTAAATAAATGAGAATCTTACCTGGAAATTACGGGGTGTCACAAAAACCCAAGGAAGAAATTCGATTTTGGTGCCAAATTGGCGCACTCTAAAGCCCTAGTCTTCAATGCAAATTTAAATTTGCAATCTACTCGTGTTATACTACATATTGGTAAGTTGTTTTAGTGATTTTGGTTGAATTTTCGTGGGCCTCTATAGGTTTGGTTTGGGTTAGAGTAAAAACCAAAATTTGTTAGTAATTACTTAGTTTATGTTATTAGGTAACTTAGAATCAAGTAAACTAAATAAAATCATATCCAAATTGATTTGGATTGAAATTTGATAAGATGAGTTTTGTTAGACATGGCGTTTTGACTCTTTAGATGAACTAGTGATAGTTTATATAGACTTTGAATGATAATGAAACATGAGTTTGAATTTATTATGTGGATTTTATTGATGATTATTCTAGATACACATAATTGTATCTATTGAATTCAAAAGATGAGGTAGACAAAATGTTTATGATTTATAAAACAGAAGTAGAAAGCCAACTTGATAGGAAAGTCAAAAGATTTAGATCTAATAGAGGTGATGAGTATAGTACCATTAATCTTAAAAACACTTTTGAAGACCTTGGAATTATTCATGAATATAGCATTCCCTACATGCCTTGACATAATGGAATGACCAAGAGGAAAAATATAACTCTCGAAAACATGACGAATGATATGCTTTTGAGCTCCAGTTTACCTCACAACATGTAGGACGAGGATATTTTCTCAGCTTGTCACATACTCAATAGAGTCCCCCACAAGGGAGATGATAAGACATCTTATGAATTATGGAAGGGTTATGCACCAAATTTGGAATTTTAAGAGTATGGGGTCTTTGGCCAAAGTGGGATTATATATTTATTGGACCTAAATCCATTGATTATGTATTTATTGGTTATGCACAAAATACTGCAGACTATATGTACATGTTGTTGAGTGACAAAAGCATTGTGGAATCATGTCATGTTGTGTTTTTTAAAATGAATTTACTTTGAGAAAAATCAAAAGAGATTATTAAATCTTCCGTTATGTCACGTGTTGAAATACCATCAAGTATTGTTGTTAAAACCTTAGATAAAATAGAATCTATGAGAAGTAAGAGGTGCATAACTGAAACTTCTTTTGGTTCTGATTTTCTCACTACATTTCTAACTGAGAATTTTGATATAGATATGCTTAGTGATGATTTTGTCTTTGTATATCTTATTGAGAATGATCCTTAAGAGTCTAAGACATATGAAGAAGCTATTACATATCTTCATTATAGCATGTGGAAAAAGGCAATTAAAAGTGAAATTGATTATATTTTATCTAACCACACATGGGAGTTGACTGATCTTTATAAGGGAAGTAAATCCATTAGCAACAAATGGATCTTTAAAAGAAAGTTAAGGCCTAATGGAACTGTTGATACATATAAAGCCATATTGGTAATTAGAGGCTTTACTCAAAAATAAGATATTGATTGTTTTGATACTTATTCTCCAATAACTAAAATAACCATAATTAGATCTTTGATTGCATGAGCTACTATTCATGATTTGGTTATCCGTCAAATGGATGTAAAGACTGTCTTTTTAAATGGTGACTTAGAAGAAGAAATATGTAAGTTACAACATGAAGGGTTTGTGGTTAAAGGACTATCAAGTAAAGTATGTAAACTTAAAAAAAATCCTTGTATGATATTAAACAAGCACCGAAGAAATAGTATGAGAAATTTGACCAAACCTTGAAGGGTGATCGTTATGTTGTTAATACTTCCAACTCTTGTGTATATTAAAGTTTAACTCGGGTTATGTTATCATATGTTTATATGTGGATGGTATGTTAATCTTTGGTGCTGATATACTGTAACAACCGAAAATTTAGCAATTTAATAATAAACGTGCGAGATTTCGGTAACTGTTGATGTTCGAAGAATCACGTTATCAAAGAAATAAGCACGTTTGATCGTGCTTGAAATTCACGTTAAATTAGCAAACGAAATTATTACAGGATGATAGTACGCGGAAAAATCGTGAAACGAGGCTCCGATTTCAAGATACACTGAATCAAATATAGCAATAGATTAGAGGTCAAATATTTTGAACTCTTTAGGTCTTGAGATTATAACCATTGGAAAGAGCTCGAAAAATCGTGAACGTAGGCGAAAACCGTGAGCAAAACGGCGTTCGTATGCTCCCGGAATCGCGAAACGAAGATAAGATAAAAATCTGGATTTCACAACCCGCGCGGTACGCCCAATTCGTCGTCGGGAGTGGGGCGATGCGCCCCATGTCAGCAGATCGCGAAAATGGCTTAAAAAGTCAAGTTTCATCAAGATATCTCATTTTTTTGATCTTATCTTCGATAATCAGCTTCCCACACACGAAAATCACCTTCCAATCCATAAGAACTCCAATTTTGAAGCCTCTCAATCACGGGGATCGCTCCAAGGATCGTTAAAACAAGTCCTGATCGTCTTTTTACGCACAGAACTTCGTTTGAAGAGGTAACGGTTCATTTTAACCTTCTAGATTGATTATGATTGATTAAATCTTGTTTCTGAACGTGATGATATAGTTAGGGTTGTTGATTATTGCCTAGATGATGGCTAGGATTGATTATAAATGACAAACTCGAACCGTTAATGGGTAAATCCTTGTTTTGAGCCGTTGTAATGCCCGGTTTGCATGGAATAATAACAATGGTTATAGTGGTTTAAACCATTTGATTATGACAAGGTAGGTTATTAGTTTGATTAGTTTTGATATGCAAGGTTAATTCTAAGTGTTTTAAACTAATCACAACCATTAACATACTCACTGGAACGAGTATATGATGTTTATGATAACAGGCAGATCAGTATGTTAGACATGGTTATTAAACTTATTCTAATACTACCTTGTGATACTTCATGATATCTGGGTAATCAATAACAAGGATGGATCATTTCTAAGCCATTAATCTTTCTAGGAACCTGTCTAGTGAGATAATCAACAACATTAACTATTTGATAACTATCAAGGCAATGTCTTTGGCATTGGACGTTCAAAAAGATTCAGTCCGTAAGTTAGCAATGCCTAAGACGAATTAAGTAAATAAGAGAATACGCTTATTTAAGCCGAGCGAATAAGAAATCTTTAGGCATAACAAGATTGTAGAGATAAGAATGATCAAAATGAGTGTAAGCGGAATTTTGAAATAAAGTTTCGAATGAAAGTTACGATATGCCGAAGTTTTAAGCGGTAATCGTAAATTGAGAACCTTCATGATAAGGTTATAATCATGATGATATGTTCATATTAATAGGATATCATTGTGAAGTGAGAAAGGAAGGAAAGGAAGAAAAGTTAGCGGAGTGTGCTAAAGCTCAGGTGAGTTCTATGAGCCCTCTTTTACTGTTTTAACGTTTTAGGGCTGATGTGCATGCATGATAAATATCTTTGAAATGATTGTGAGTTCTTATAGCCCTATTTTAAATGTTTTATCATTTTGGGCTGATATGCATGTTATAAAATTATTGTATGAAAGTGATTGCAACCTGATTATGATCAGGTAAAGTATGTTTTCAGGTAAAGTATGTTTTTAAATAAAGAATGTTTTTATGTAAAGAATGTTTTTAAGACTCAACTGCGGTTGAGAAGAAAATGATTTTTTGAAAGACATCGACCGAGGTCGAGTAGGAAATGTGTTATGAAAGTCCCGGCTTCGGTTGGGCAAAACATGCGCACTGCGGTGAAAGGAGCCGCTTATGCGTATGATGGTTTAAATGATTTAAACCAGGTTATGATGTATGTTAAGAAGTCTTGTACCGGTATGAGCCGTCAATTTCGGTTGATGGTTTAAGAAGTCCTGTGAAAGAACATGCAGAAGTCCTGTGAAAGAACAGGCAGAAGTCCTGTGAAAGAACAGGCCTGTCGACTGTGTGTCGCCAGTTCAGTTAAAGAAATCTTAGGCATGCTTGAGTTATCAGCTGCGCGTTGATAGTGTTAAATAAATCTTATACATGTATGAGTTATCAGCTGCGGGTTGATAGTTAAAGCGTCTTGTGCTGCACAAGCCTGTTGACTTCGGGCGGCGGCAAAGGCTAAAGTTTTATGTATAGTATGAAATGTATTTATGTTATGATGACATGTATGTTATGCATGTGAATTATGTTATGTTCTATAAAGTTTTGAGACTATTGACTTTGGTCAACAGTGAATGCTAACGTTTTTATGAATAATAAAGATTTTATGTTTATAGAAAGATTAACTTAGAACTCACCAGCGAAAGCTGACTTGTTTTAGCATGCATGTCAGGTTGAATGGTATTGAGAAAGAATAGCAGAAAGGCTCGAGGCATACCCGGAAGACTACCCTGGCATAATCTGGCATAAACTGGCTATGTATAAAACCATAGAGTGTGGGCTATGTTTAACGTTTGTATAATATGTGTGCCATGATTTATGTAATCACCTGAAATTCCGCCGCCATAGTAATGTAAATTTGGTTTAATTACCATAGGTTTGATGCTTTGCCAACCGAGGGGACCCCCAGGAATCGGTGCCTCATATATACAAGATATAAATCAAGTCAAAACCTTTCTATCATCAAAGTTTGAAATGAAGGACATTGGCGAAGCTGATGTTATTTAGGGGTAAAGATGAGAAGAACTAACCATGGTATATCTTTGATTTAGTCACGTTATGTGGATCAGGTGTTTAAAGGTTTAATTGTATTGATATGAAACCAATGGAAACACCATTTGATCCTAGCATACATTTGAAAAGGATTAAGGCTGAGAGTGTGTCTCATGCTGAGTATGCAAAAATTATAGAAAGTGTTATGTTTTTAATGAATTATACATGACCAAATATATTGTATATAGTTTGGCAGATTGAGTAGATAGACTCATAATCTGTCCAAAGAACAATGGAATGCTTTGTACAAACTATTAATATATCTTAAAGGTACAACATAATTGTGTTTGCATTATAATAAATTTCCATATGTATTGGAGGGTACCTATGATGCAAATTGGGTGACTGATAATGATGAGATTAGCTCAACTAGTGGACATGTGTTTGTTTTGGGAGGCGGGGTTGTTTCATGGAAATCTTTTAAACATACATGTATTGCTAGATCCACTATGGAATCTGAATTTATTGCTTTTGTGTTGGCTAGATAGGAGGTTGAATGGTTAAGAAGTCTCTTAGCTGACATTCCTCAATGGGAAAGAAAAACTATTACAATATCACTTCATTGTGATTCTCAAGCAACAATTGATGTTGCCAAAAACCATGTGTACAATGGTAAGAAAAGACATATTAGACTAAGACATAGTTTGTGAAACATATGTTGACTAGTGATGTAATTTCAATTGATTACGTGAAGTTTGAGAAGAATTTGGCACATCCTCTGACCAAAGCATTACCCAAGAAATTAGTATTTAATATGTCAAGAGAGATGAAACTTAGGCCCATTATATAGACTTGTGTGGTGGGCACCCATTGTGGTCAAACGAAACCATATAAGGTCTAAAAACATTGTATCCATATCTTTGTAATTATATCACAATGTTTATTTAAATCACGTATAATAATTATTAATATATTTGAGAAAGACTGAGTATTAAAGTATTCTTAATAATTCTGTTATGTTGGTATAAAAATTGGATATTTCTTATAAAAATATCAACGTAATCTGAACTACCTACATATGTGTAAAAGTGTGTCCGCCTTTAGTAAGAGACATGGGCTATCTCTTTAGAGCACTCATTAGACCCAAGGATTGTGTATGGCCTTCAAATGCACTTGCTTGTATTGTGGAGTTGGATGAATATTGAGTTCAGTACGTGTAACAAGGGTCTCAAAAAAATCTTTTGGTTCAAGAATTATTCACCTTAAGATTTTCTCTTGTTGACTTATTTCACTATGCGTTAATTCAAAACGAAAGATATTAATACTTATGTAAATTGTAACTGAAATTGTAATTTGTAATTATTATTCCTGTCTTTGTGGGGGATTGTTGAAAGACAAGTCAAACAAGAATAAAATACAAGTTTAATATACCGATTAACTATTAATTATATATTTAATAATTAATAATCGGTTATTATAGAAGGTAGTTAAAGAAATTGATTAACCACCAATCTTCCATTATATATACAAATTGCAAAATTATCATCACAAGATCTTTGTTTTTTTTTGTGTAAACCTTGGGAAACATTATGGTAATTTCTATTAGCACCATGGTAGAACCAAAATCGTTTTCAAGGCAATGTGATTTCACACGACATAGAGACTTTGGTTCTTTGATTATCAATTTAGTTATTTTGTTCTAATACCCAACAACTAAAACTTCTTTTTGCCAAATTTTATACAACTATTTGCTCACTTATCCAACTACTATTAGGTTACTGCTCCAACTAGCATCATTGGTTATAAATAATTCTTCCAAACACTCTTTTTGTATTTACAAAATCCAAAATTGTGAGTGTTTAAGGCCAGCCCAACTAGTATAAAAAGTTTGAACCGTTGCTGAAACTGCACTTTTAGCCACTTCTAGTTAAAGCCCTGAATACTATGTTTAAACAAGTCTCTTTTATTAATTTTTTTTATGCGAAGAATCACATCTTTAATGCTTTTTGATTATTAATGTATCTCATAACATCCTCTCTAGATAACATCCTCTCTTTCTCAGTTATCTCATAAACAAGTCTGTTTATATTCGAAATCCAAAAAAAATCTGAAATTCTAATCGTATAGGGGTGTTCACAAGCCGAACCCGAGCCGAGCAAGGGCTCAGCTCTGATTGTAAACCGAGCCTGGCTCAGCTCGGCTCGTTTTTGGCTCGGTTTTTTCATAAGAAATTTAATATTTGAATTGCATTCACCTCAACTCGGCTCAGTTCGTTTTTGGCTCGGTTTTTACATAAGAAAAGAGGAGTGAATATGTAGAACTAGGAATTAATAACATGATTTATGAATTAAGAATTAGTGAAGCACATGAAATTGAGATTCATTTCGTATTTATGTCCTCTTTTATTTTATTTTTTTTGTTTTTATTTTTTAACATAATTACAAAATAACACCAAAAGTATATTTATTAGTGAAAATATCAATATAGTTTTATATTTTAGTATAGCATGTTGTACAAACGAGCCGAGCTACGAGTCGAGCATACGAGCCGAGCCAGCCCTGGCTCGGTTTCAAACGAACTTTATTCGAGCCGAGCTTTATCCGAGCTTTTTCCGAACGATCTACGAGCCGAATCCGAGGTTCGAGCTTTTTGGACAGCCCTAAATACGTATTCAATACAAAAATTAACTATCCGAATTCGGATATTCGGTCGGATATATCCGCATAACTAATTTGAATTTTCGGGTTGGAGTCGGAGCTGAACATAACAAGGTTAAAAAAAATCTGAGTTATTCTAATATCAGAAATCAGAATAGAATTTTAGGCATTTTAGTTCATTTTTAAGCCAAAAATTTCCGTCTTCCATATTTCCTTCCAAGTTGGCAAGTTCCAAAACAAAAACGATCGACCATTCAACCTATCCTTGATTTTTATTGAACCCTAAAATCCCAAACCACCACCACCATCATCATCATCATCATCATCATTATCCATAGTCGCCGTCCACAGCAGCACGACGTCCAGCCTGCCTGCCATCTGCCGCCTGCATTTCTTTGAACATCTGCATCACAGTCGCCGCCTTCCGCCTTCTGATTGCTTTTGGTTTGTTACCGCTTGCTTGATTTTAGATATGATAAATTTAACTGAATTGTGCTTACCTGGAAGCATGAACACATACTTGAATTCTTGAGGAAGAAGCTGAAGCCAACATCAACAATTTAATTGGTCAGCTGGGTGTTTGTTTTTGACATCATCTGAACAATTGTTTTACTTCTTATATGGGTGATTGTCTAGATGCATATAATAAATCATAGGTCTCTGGCCACGATGGTTACAATCGTGAAGTTAACTAGAGTAATTCATGCCATAATTTTTTTTTATGCCCTTCCAGATTATGAAAAAAGTGGTCAAAAATTTAGAAAAAAATTTATTTGGTTTAATTCGGATTAATCGGATATAATTTAGGTTATTTGGATATATTCGGACATGATAGGGTAATCTTCAATTTGGATCCTGTTGGGTTTCGGATAAAGACTCAAAATTCTCAAAACTGAATAAACCAAAAAACCCATGATCTGATCATGCTATCCTCTTGTTGATTCTGATCGTTGTCTTGATTTTTATTTCTTGGATTTTTTAAGCCTTGCAGTTTACTTGCTTCTTCGTTTATGATTAAATTTTTAATTCATTTAACGTTATATCGTTTTAGATTTTTCTGTCTTTTTTTGCAACATAATAACTATTGTGTGTGCTAGAGTAGAGTTGCCAATCTGTTTTATGTTAGAATCTACCTTATAGGCTGCTGAGTTTGACCATAAAGTCATACTATTTCAAGTTTATTTTTATTTTTATTTAATAAACCGTAAAGAATCAACTCAGGCATATTGAGAAACTCTGCTAGAAAAGGAGGGATCATGAGTACTCCTGCAAACGATGGAGAAGATCATGGTGAGGTTTTTCTTGATGATGATGACATTGTAGCAGAAATTAATTTAGATGAAGAAGGTAAATTTAGATTATCCTTGTATTTTTAATTTTTTAAGTCATGTTTCGTATTTACATCTACGTATCATGGAACTTGTTTCTTTTGTTGTTTCAGATCTCCCTGATGCAGGCGATGATGTAGATTCTGGTTCTGATGCTGAAGTGATTGGTTTGTCAAAACTCTATAAATTTGCAATTCCCATATTTTTTTCCTCTCATGTTTTTCAGCAGAATAGTAATATGTAAATTTTGTTTTCTTACATACTCTATTTCTTTGACAAAAGGTTTGACAGTTCATTTACTGCCATATATATGATTGATTAAAGGGAAATGGTAAAAAAATGAATAAATAAAATTACATCCTGGAAGTTTTTGGTATCACAAAGGTCAAATGAAGATGAGCAAACTGCATGAACTAGAAACAAACGTTACACATTTTTTCTTTTGATTTTAGCATCCAATTTTAGAGTAAAAGCAAATAAACCATCTTATAGTCCATTATTGGTAAGGTTTCTGATAAGGTTAGGCGTTCAAGATGTAGGAAGCAACCTCTTGTACAAAATATGTAGGGTAAGACTGCGTACATTAGATCGTGAAATGATTCAGTCCCTTCCTTGGCCCTGCTCAAAGCAGGTTTTAAGTTCAGTATCGGGTTTGCCCTTTTTAGTGACTTAGTGTATCATTTAGCGTCCAATTTTAAAGTAGAAGCAAAATAGACCATCTTATAGTCTATTAACAGTAAGGTTGCTGATAAGGTTGGGCGTTCAAGATGTAGGAAACAACCTCTTGTACAAAAAGTGTAGGGTAAGACTGCATACATTAGATCGCGAAATGATTCGGCCCCTCGATGGCTCTGCTCAAAGCAGGAGTTAAGTTAAGTACTGGGGTTGCCCTTTAGTGGATCATTGTTTTACTTACTTTTCAAAGTTGCTATGGCATCCATGGTTGTAAAAATCGGCCTAATCGGCCGATTAATTGGTAGTCGGCTAGTTCTCTTGTAATCGGTTGAAAACGGTAGTCGGTCAAGATCGGACCTAATCGGCCTAGTCAGTGTAATTGGTCAACCTTAAATATTCGGTCAAAAACCCATTTTTTGGGTGTTTTAAAAATTCACACCACAAATTCCAAGAGCTTTTCAAATTCCGGGCTGCAACTTTTCAAATTTCGGCAATTTTTTTCAGATTCCGCCAAGAATTACAGTGGTTTTGGCAATGTTTTTAAAAATCGGTATTTTAGTTGCACCGGATTTGGCTCGAGATGGTTTTAACCGGTTGAACCGGATGGTTCAACCGGACACACTAGTTAACCGTGAAATTCTATAGAAATACAACTTATACTCAAATAAGTTTCCAAAAAGTATCCAAATTCATCCAAAAACAAATTTAAAAAGTACCAAAATCCATCCAAAACAATCTAAAAAAGTACTCAAATTCTAATATTTTTTTAAAATAAAAGTGCATAATAGGATTATGACATTGGCGTGTTAAACGTATCAAGGTCACGTTCGCTTAAAAGCCGAAATTCACCGTCTTGTGTTTTTGAAACGGGAATACCGTTTTACCGGCATAAACGGATTAAACCGCAGGCACAGTCGATCGAAAGAACCTGCATAATATCAGAGGGTTTCGTATCGGATGAGTTAGTGGCGGCCAGTTGAACCGGTTTTTAAAACATTGGTTTTTGGAATTCCGGTGTGATTTTTCCAGCAACTTTTGGGGAAAACCGGTGATGAAAATTCAGAAAAAATTTGAAAAATCTGGCGAGTATATATGGTGTGTGTGTATATATATATATTATAAAGCTAAACATTTTATCAAATTATATAGAAAATTTGGTTATATATATATATAATTTTTAAAAAATTACATATAAAAATTTCGATCAGA